>CM028133.1:42710000-43035000 GCA_016271365.2 Neoceratodus forsteri | reverse complement strand
AAATTGGCACTATGATATTTTCTTACCACGTTCTGGGCATTTCTCCATGTTTTACTATATAATCGAATTGTTTTTTTAATAGAGGTACATATTGATTTATACCATTTAAATGTATATTAATAGGGATACCATCAGGGCCAGGTGTTTTGTGTCTTTTAATTGTTCTTAATGTTTCTAATATTTCTTCTATACTTATTTCTTCTTTTAGCACTATCCGACTTTTTTGTATATTCTCAACCTTCTCATTATCACTATCTTGAAATATTTCAGCATAATATTTCATCCACTTACTAGGATCTATATCATTTTCGATATCATCTGGGTGTGCATCCCATCCTTAAGCTACCATACCACAAAAAAGTTTGTCATCTTTGTTCCATACTGCTTTCTATAGTTTTACCCATAACTTTTTTCTATATAATTCCCTTTTGTTGGTCATAAGCTTTTTATATTTATTCCTTACTATTATCAGTTGTTCCCTGATAGTCTTTGTTGGTTTCTTCCTTACCAGTCTTGGTTTTTTGCTTAGTTCGTTCTTAACTGCTTTACATTCTGAGCGAAAACATTTACTTCCAGATTGCTCTTTACATATTGAGGCTTTCACAATCAGTGTTTTTATTTTCCTCATAATATCTTTAAATCCATTATTATTTTATCATTACCTTTCTCCAGCACTTCCTCTAATAATTTACTTATCCCACGTTCCTTTAATAATTTTACCGATGCATAATTGTCAGTATAATCCCACTTCACTCCTTTTTTTAGTTTGTACAACTTTCATCTCATTCTTATTTGTTTCCCTTTTGTCCCTTGTATTTATTGTTACCAAAAGAGGATTATGTTCTGTTTCAATCCTTTCCCCTATTCTTAAGTCTGCAGATAATGGTACTCGGTTCCAATTAACCCAACAAAGGTCTATAACAGACTTTCCCTACTTCCTACATATGTAAAATTCCCTTCTTTATCTCCTTTAGTTCTTCATTTAATAATATGAAATTTCCATCTTCTAGTTTTTGATTAATAATCTTTCCCCTTTTTGAGTTTTTTTATCTCTTAATTTTCTTTTTTTAGCAAATTTCTCCTGTCCTATTGGTAAACATAATTTGATATCCTCATTAGTTAATGTTTTATTATAGCCTACCCTTGCGTTGAAATCACCCACTATCAAAATTCCACTTCCTGGCTCTGCAACCCTTCTCTCCTCAATTAATTTTTCTAATGTAGTTATCTCTTTATCTTTATATTGTGTACCAACAGGAGGTATATATATATATATATATATATATATATATATATATATATATATATATATATAAATCATATATATAAAATCATATGTTGTTTCATTCCCAATATCCTTACTCCTAGTATGTTATCTGACTTTATTAATATTTCTTCAACCTTGTACCCTTTCCTTATCTTTACCCAGGTTATTAATCCTCCTGAAGATATACCATATTTCTTATTTTTATTGCCTTTTTACAAAATACTTTGTATCCGCTTAACAATACTTCTCAATCTGTCCACATCTCTTGTAAGCAAATACAATTGTTGTCTTTTAAGTACTTTATTAATGTTGGATCCACTAATCTTATTCTAATTCCTGATATATTCCGCAATATAATTTTATTCTTTGTCATCTTCCTTTTTTCCCTTTGCCTTTCATGTCCTATTAGATTCTTTTTTTTCTTCTTTGTCATTCTTATGCCATTGATGTCAGTCCTCGCTTTGTGTTTCTAGTACCTATAATCTATTTGTTGTCTGTATCAGATAACTCCATTCTTCTGATCCATTATTTGTCTGTACCAATGGGTATTGTTTCTCTTCTCCTACCATATTAATCAAAATTTTGTCAAGTATGTCAACTTTTAAAAGTATAGTCTATAGTCTTCTCTGTTATTCATCCACATTGTTATCTGTCTGTTGTTTTCCCATCTTTTTATTCTTCTAATGCTTTTACTTACCCTTCTAACTTCAGTAAGTTTTGTAATAATTCTGCTATTTTCATTTTTAAATTATTCTTAGTTTATTTATTTATTTGCCTTTGTTAACCAGGTAAGCACACTAGACAGCAACGTGCCTATTTTCAGGAGTGACCCAGAAGAGTTACAGGGTATCCATAGAGACAAACAATTACATACAGGAGCTACATACGCCAGCAGTTGGGTTACATACAGGAGCCACATGCTCCAATAGTTGGTAATACAATAGAGTTTACATACAGGAGCAAATATGCTCCTCCGTAGGGTGATACAGAGGTAACAACAAATAATCAGTTTAGGAATTCACAGCAAGAGCAGCAAGGCAGGAGCTGATCATTGAAATGGTATCAAGAACATGGGAGATACATCCAACAGATAGTTGGGAGTATACAGCAAAAACAACATCAACAGGAGAGAAGCAGTAGAAATAGTTAGGAGAACATGGGTAAGTAGAGGCCTGGCCTAGATGCCTATAGAGAGAGGGAGGTAGGCATGAGCTCGGGTGAGTGAAGGATTAAGAGAGATAATGCCACTCTACCTGGAGTGGTAAGTGCCTGAGGAGGGTAGTCAGCAGCAGAGATACTCAATGGGAGAGACTGCACGCTGAGGGGGCAGGTGGGTGCTTAACACAGGCAGGTGGATGCGGTTTTTAGAAAGTTTCATAAGGAGGATTTGAAGCAGGGGTGGGAGGGGGAAGCATGAACGTGAGCAGGGAGGGAGTTCCACAGTTTTGGTGCATGGATGGTGAAGGCCCGATCGCCTGTGAGGGTGTGGGTCTTGGGGACCCGACAGACCTTAGCTGCGCACAACCTAAGGTTGTAGACAGGGGAGGTGTGTTTTAGCAGAAGGGTGAGCGAGGCAGGAGTGGCTGTTCTGACTATATTGTCAATGAAGTTGCCAAGGGTGTAGGTTCAGAACTTCTCAGGGGGTAGCCATTCTAGTCGAGAGTAAAGCTCGCAATAGTGTGAGAGGTGGGGGGCCAAGAGTGTGAAGTGGCAAGCGTTATTGTATGTGGTGTCCCACTTGGTGAGGCTGGAGGATGGGACAGGGGCAAAGGCAACAAGCCCATAGGAGTGTGTGGGGGTGAGAATCTCCTTAGCTGTGGCAAGTCAAGCTGTGAGGATGAGGCAGTCCTTAGCCCTGTAGGCTAGGCCAAGCTTAGTTGCCTTGCAAATGGTCCAAATGTGCATGGTGAGATCCAGTTGGGGATCAAGAGTGACACCCGGGTATTTTACAGAGTCAGCGTTCGGAAGGAGGAAGTTACTAGATCCATGGATTTTAAGGGGGAGCATGCAGGAGGAGGCTTTGGCCATGGAGCCGAAGAGCAAGGTCTGCATTTTCTTAAGGTTCACTGTGAGCTTGTGTCCCTCAAGCCAGTTCCTGATAAGGGCAAAATCGGAGTTGAGCCGAGAGTTGACTGAGGTGATGTTCTGAGAGCTGGCTAGAATGACTAGGTCATCAGTGTAGAGTGTTAGATGCCCATTGGAAGTGACAGAGGGTAGCTTGTTTATGAACAGGGAAAACAGGATTGGTCCGAGGATGGATCCTTGGGGCACACCGCTGTTCATTGGTGAGAGGGTTCGATTGAAGCAGGTGTATTGCTGCCTGCCTTCAAGGTAGTTGGTGAACCAGTCGAGGGCATGGAGGGAAAACCCGTGGGACTGCAAGGCAGAGAGGAGGAGGAGGGGGTGGTCCACCCAATCAAAGGCCTTCGATAGATCATCGAAGATGGCCCCAGTCAATTTGCCTTGGTCAGTTGCGGACTTGATCTGGGAGAGGACCACTGCAAGGGCGGTCGATGTACTGTGCCCTTCATGGAAACCTTGCTGGGCTGGGGATAGCACAACATGTCCCTGGAGGTAGTGGGTGAGTTGTGATGCAACCGCCTTTTCAAGAAGCTTACTGGCAGCGTATAGAATAGCAATGGGCCGATAGTTGTTTACCTCCTTTGGGTCACCATGTTTGAGTACAGGGATAACCTTAGCAACCTTCCACAGGTCAGGGAGGACCCCAAGATGAGAGAGGCATTGAAAATGTGGGCTAGCGGATGAGTGAGGAGAGGAGCCCCAGGCTGAGAAGCTTTGGCTCTAGGCCGTCGTGACCGGTTCCCATGTGGTGGAAGAGGCCAGCGAGGAGTTTCTGTGTCTCACCAATAGTGACTCTTTTTAGATAGAAAGGGGGGTGGGTAGGAGGAGGCACCCCCAGCTGTTGAGGGGCAGGGAACAGGGGAGGAGAGGAGGCCAGCAGGTCTGTGAACAATCGGTTAAGTGAGGTGGGGATGGTTAGGGGGTTATTGCAGTTAGTCCCCCCTATAAGCATATCAGTGGGCTGTTCCTTGGCTGACCCTCTGACTAGGTTTTTCATGTTAGTCCAAAAACGCCGGGGGTTATTTGCTGAGGCGAGCAAGGCAGCTCTGCAGAACTCACTTTTTGAGGCTTATATGGCTCACTTGCAGGAGTTTCTCAGCTGGCAGTAGACCAGGAGGTCAGCGTTATTGCGGGAGATCCTGTATTTCACCCAGCATTTGTCTCGCAGTTTCATGAGTGAGAGCAGGTCACTGCGGAGCCACTTTGTGGCTGTGCCCCAGACTCTCCTCTTGGAGAAGGGAGCGTGCCTGTTTTGCAGCAGGATGAATACTGCAATGCAGTTGTCTAGGGCAGCAACAAGGCCACAAGTGGAGGTGATCCTAGACCAGTCAGCCATCCAAAGGTCATTGAGGTAGAGGCTGGTCGAGAACTTGGAGTAGTCCCTCATCAGGAGCACATGACTGGGAACTTTGAGAGAGGTAGAACCCCAGACGCAGTAGGTGGGGGAGTGGTCAGAGATGGAATCAGGAAGTATCCCTGAGTGGATGATGATTTTTGGTCAGTTGCTCATCACCCAGTTGATGAGCATCCCCGGGTCACTGTGGCAAGAGGGCCGAGTGGGTTCAGTGATGACCTGGCTGAGTGCGAGGCTGGTGAGCAGCAGCTCAAACTGCTTATGGTTGGGCCCCAGCCAGTTAAGGTTAAGGTCCCCAAGGATGAGGAGCTCATTGGGGCCGACCCTCTCCCTAAGCTGCTCGAGCATGGAGATGAGCTCCAGTGTGCCACCCTTTGGAGGGTTATAGGTGCAGATGATATGCACCTTTTTTGTGTTGCCGAGGAGGAGGAGGGTGTGGAGGAACTCGCAGGGTGGGGGGGTAAGAGGTGAGTGAGCAACTAAGGACACATTAAGGTGCTCCTTATAGTAGAGGAGTACGCCCCCCTATGCTTGCTAGCTGCCCTATCACGCCGTGCGAGGCTGTAGCATGGGATGGAGCAGGCCAAGTCAGGGGTGCTTGGCTTGAGCCAGGATTCGGAGATGCCCAGGGTGTCTGGTTTATAGAGGGCAAGCCAAGCTGTTAATTCCACAATATTCTGAAGGATGCTGTGGATGTTAAGGTGTGCTATCTTTAGCCCTTTGACTGCATACCAGGCAGAAGGGAGAGCAGCAGGGGCCAGGGTGGAGAGGCGATCCAGGTGGCCAGTGGAGAGATCAGACTGGGCACAAGGGACCATGTCCCAGGGTTGGGCGCAGGCCAGGTGGCTTAAGCAGCAGGGGAGATTATTCAATAGCTGGAGAGGACCAGGCAGGAAGATGGTCGCCAGAGGCAGGCAGAGGGGAGTAGGTAGGGCTATGGGGGGGTTTGGTGAAATGGAAGTGGACAGGAGCTAGCAGTGAGTTCAGGAGATAGCTGCAGTGACTAGATGAGGAAAAAATGGAAAATCCCCCTAGTGGCAGGAGAGTATATCCTGCTAATGGGAAACTAGGCTGATAGGATAATATGTGCATGTGACCTCCACTATAAGAGCGAGTGCCAACTATGAGTGGTGGTAGGGGTGGTGGGGCAGCCGGCAAAGCCAGCAGGGCCAGTCCTTCCTACAGCAGCGGCAGCAGCAACTAGTGCAGCGAGTCAGGAGTCCTGAACAAGCGAGTTGGCAATCACACACAGAGGTACCACGAGTTGAGTGCATACCCTACCTAAGCAGGCAAAATGCAGAATAGTGTCCCAGCAATACAGTCGGGTTGGTGAGCAGGAGTAGCACTTTCTCGGGCCAAGTTATTTACCTGGAGTGTGATTTGGGTCCGGAGTCCAGCTTCGGGGGGTGGGGGTTAGAGAGTGCCCTCGCAGGCAGCCCTCGCAGCCATGACCTCGTTGTTTCCAGTGGGTATCCTAAGCAGGCAAATGCAGAATAGTGTCCTACAATACAGTTGCTGGCAAGCAGGATAGCGCCGGCCAAGTTATTTACCTGGCGCATGGCCTGGGTCCTGGAGTCCAGCTCGGGGTGGGGGTTAGGGAGGGCCTCGCAGGCAGCCATCGCAACCATGACCTCGTCGTTTCCAGTGGGTATCCTAAGCAGGCAAAATGCAGAATAGTGTCCCAGCAATACAGTCAGGTTGGTGAGCAGGAGTAGCGCTTTCTTGGGTCATGTTATTTACCTGGCATGCGATTTGGGTCTGGAGTCCAGCTTTGGGGGTTGGGGGTTAGGGAGGACCCTCACAGGCAGCCCTCGCGACCCCGATTTCATCATTTCCAGTGGGTATCCTAAGCAGGCAAAATGCAGACTAGTGTCCCAGCAATACAGTCGGGTTGGCAAGTAGGAGTAGTGCTTTGTCGGGCCAAGTTATTTACCTGGCATGTGATTTGTGCCTGGAGTCCAGCTTCAGGGGTTGGGGGTTAGGGAGGACCTCACAGGCAGCCCTCGAGACCACAACCTTGTTATTTCCAGTGAGTATCCTGGCATGCGATTTGGGACCGGAGTCCCGCTTCAGGGGTTGGGGGTTAGGGAGGGCCCTCGCAGGCAGCCTTCATGACCACAACCTCATCATTTCCAGTGGGTATCCTGGCGTGCGATTTGGGTCCGGAGTCCAGCTTCGGGGTTGGGGGTTAGGGAGGGCCCTCACAGGCAGCCCTCATGACCATGACCTCGTTGTTTCCAGTGGGTATCCTAAGCAGACAAAATGCAGAATAGTGTCCTAGCAATACAGTCGGGTTGGTGAGCAGGAGTAGCGCTTTCTCGGGCCAAGTTATTTACCTGGCGTGCGATTTGGGTCCAGAGTCCAGCTTCGGGGGGGTGGGGGTTAGGGAGGGCCCTTGCAGGTAGCCCTCGCAACCACAACCTCGTCATTTCCAGTGGGTATCCTAAGCAGGCAAAATGCAGAATAGTGTCCCAGCAATACAGTCAGGTTGGCGAGCAGGAGTAGCGCTTTCTTGGGTCAAGTTATTTACCTGGAGTGCAATTTGGGTCCGGAGTCCAGCTTCAGGGGGTGGGGGTTGGGGAGGACCCTCGCAGGCAGCCCTCGCGACCATGACCTCATCATTTTTTATTTATTTATTTTTATTTATTTTATTTTTGTTGACCGGGTAAGTGCACTAGACAAATCCTACCTATTTTCAGGCACGACCCGGGGGGAGGGGGATACAGATGAATACCAACTGACCTTGAACCAGATTAAGCTGTTGGTGGTATTTTCAGTGAATGAGGGAAATTTGGCCAGGACACCGGGGAAATTCCCCTACTCTTTTCGATAAGTGCCATGGGATCTTTAACATCCACCTGAACTACCACCAATCCAGGCAGATGGGACCTCGGTTTAATGTCTCATCCGAAAGACGGCACCTCAGAAATGCAGCACCCCTCTCATGCTGCATTACAGTGTCAGTACTGGGATATTAACCCAAGTGCCAGATGTGGGAACTGAACCCACGGCCCTCTAATCTTCCGGCCTCAGAGGCGAGTGTGCTACCTACTGAGCCACTGACACTGATAATTTCCAGTGGGTATCCTGGCGTTTCATTTGTAAAATTATTTATTCCAAATCTAGATATTGATAGAGTCATCAAATTATTTTTATTTTCTCTTCGTCTCAACATTTTCAGGGAAGAAAATTTTAACCTTTACTACGCTTTCAATTTCAAATCCTAAGTTCTTTAATTTTTTTTTGTTTGTTTTTCTATTGCTTTAAGTGCATAATATTGGTCTGAAATCCACAATACTAACTCCTGATCTTTCATTGGTCTAATTACACTCATGCAATCCAATATTGGAGTATAATTGATGTTATTTTGTAATACTGTTGCTAGAAAGGATTTCAGATGTTTATCTAATTTCTTCTCTGTTTCCTCTAGAATTATTACTACTTTGTACCAATATCTCTATAATTGGTAGTAGTAGTACAAAATCTGAATCAGACAGGCGCTGTAACATTTTCTCCAGTTGTTCCCCATGCTCCTTATCTTTCTCCTGTTCTTTAATATTTTGAATCCCCTTATTCCTTTGATTTGTATCCTGTTGATTTTCTTTATTCTCTTTCTTGATAACACTTTTTATATTTGTCTTTCCTCTTAATTTGCCTGTTTTCTTTTTGTTTTTTTTTACTCGTACATTTAGTTTTCCCTTATTCAAATATTTTTGTCTGCACTAATATTCTTTCTTCTTGTCTCCTTAGCTATCGTGCAACTTCTGCTTGTCCTGTTTCTTTCATTGTTGTTACTTTTTTAATTTCCTTTTTTAATATTGTTACCTATTTAACTACCTCCATCTTGTGTAACATTAGTTTTGATGTTAATTATTTCACTGCTTTTTCCTTTTTCCCTTTTTTGTTTATCCTGTTCTACCCTAAATCTTTGTATGTCCTTATAGTTACGTCTTTCCTCTTGAACTAAACCTTTCTCCCATAACGTTGTATTACCTTCCCTCATTTCATTTGTCATACTTTCCTGTCTCCAATTAGCAACTGGGAGCATTATCAACTCAGAGTCCATTTCTTCATTCCACATCCTTCTGTCTCCCATTTTATTCCATTACTATCACCTGCTTTCTCAATTAACCCTTTCAAAGTTCCTTCTGATAAGCTTAATATCTCTTCCTCTACATTTTTTGTTGAATTTTGTCATCTTATTTACACCTATGGTGTCTTCTAGATTTAAATTTTGTTCTCCATGAATATATTCTTTCAACAACTGTGAATTCTCCTTGTTAATATGTGCCTCATCTTCATATTTTCTCTGTTTTAATTTCCACTCTGTTTGTGTCCATGACTTCCTTGATATAATTACGATTCTCCAAGCACTTTAATAAAAGAGACGTTTTTCCTGACTGTTAGTAATTGCTCATACATCATGATATTAGCCATCAGAGGATCTTTCATTGCCACACACATTTCCTCAGTTATATCATCGGCGACTAGTGCCTCAGTTCTTATACGGCTCACAGGGCTCATAAATAATGTTTCTCCTTTAGAAGTCCATCCTTCTGATGCATTCTCATTCTTTATCACCTTGTCTATTCCCATATGTTCCTCTTTACCCAATATCTCTATAATTGGGCTTCTCTCCTGTGTACTGTATCCTTTATTCCCATCTGCTCCTTGATTCTGATTATTTTGTACCTCACTACAGACCGTTGGTGTTTGTAAATTTGATCTAATTGCCTTAATTTTCTTCTCTATTCTCTTATTAATTTCGATTCTATGGTTTCTCTAATCTCTTTAACTGTTTTGTTTATTTCCTCATTAACAATGCTTACCATGTCTAGTTTATGTTTTTCTCTCCTTTCCTCTGATCTTTCTTTATTACCCCGTGTTTCTTCCTTAGCTTGACTTTCTATTCTTATTGTATCTTTTTTCTACCTTATTGCCCTCTTTGTAAATATTCTGTCTGATTTTTCCACCCTCAAAAATCTGGTAAATCTTAGGTTGCATCATTCTTTTTCCTTCTTCATTGTTATTCAGAGTAGTGGTTATATTAATCACACTATTACCTTCTTTCTTCCTTGCCCTATCTCCCATATCTCTCATCTATTCTTCTGTTAATTCAACATTTTCTTTCAGTATCTTCAAGTCCCTTATCCCTTTCATATTTGCTCTGTCGTTCTTACCCCTCTTATTTTCCCTCTGTTCTTTTGCACTTCTTGTCCTAACTGGCATTATCTATTGGAGCCCTCTGTTGCTCCTTTTCTTAACTTCTTTAGTTCTTAAGTACAGTTCTTTTTATTTTATACCAGATCTATGCCATATCTATTTCAGTTATTTCAAGCTATTTGATCTGGATAAAATAAAATCAGTTTATATATTACTTCCTTTTTCCAAAATCAATATTTATAATATATTATAATATCCCAGCACTTATAACAAAAGTCAAAAGCATATGAAAATGTCAATTATTCTTTTGTCCCCCCAAAGGAGAACTTCCACTTCTATGTGATTTAATTGCTTTTAACAATCTTATGAAAGCTATATAATCCCAGCGTCTATTATTCTATCTGTTGAATTTAGTCATGTTCTAATCTTCACTTCTTCCCTTCTATCCGACTTTTATTCAGCTTTCTTCTTTTCTTTCAGTTCTTTTGTCCAAAAATAAATATACATCTTCTAATACTTTGTCCATTGTATGAATGTTACCGGCACATTATATCTGGGCAATATTCTTGGTAACTTGGAAATGGAACCTAAATACCAAGTAAATTTCCTATGGCAATCAACTGATGAGTATATTTTAGAACAAGTTGTTAAATTTTGTAGAGCTATAGAAAGGAAATTATTACACCTAAAAATGGATGATTAAAAAGAAGAAGAGAAAAAAATATATACGAATAAACCAGATAGGGCATTACTAGAAATAAGATGATTGTAATACTGTAATGTGAATGTAACCACTAAATGGAATTCTAAGAGATAGCCAATATTTATAATGGTGTGTTATTTAATATATGTGAACTTATAATTTTATATTTTTTTTGAATTTGTAATGACAATGTCGTTTGTCAAACAATAAAAGTGAATTGAACTGACTAAAATTAACTATTACGCATCAGGCAGTACTCTCTGACCTTACACAATAGTTGTTCAAAAACAGCTACAAATACTGATGAAAACCTGGTCTGAGCCATATTAAAAGTGCTCTTTTTATTATTTCAGACAAAAACAAGCATTTGTCAATGCCGAATGTTGATTGCTTTGGTCTGTTGAGCTCACTCACTACCCCATGTCACTCGCTCATTCTGTTTCTCCCAGTGCTGCAGGCTGCTCTTTTGTACTGGGCTCCTGCCAGCGTTGGCACATTTTTCTGCCCACAAAGAAATCTGCAGCTGTCCCGACAGAGCTCTGTTGAGGAGGGTCACTCCCCCTCTCTCACTCGCTCTTTCTGTTTCTGCTGGTGCTGCAGGCTGCCCTTTTGTACTGGGCTCCTGCCTCTGTTGGTGGCTTATTCTGCCCACAAAGAAATTTTCAGCAGTCCTGACACAGGTCCTTTGAGCTAGCTCACTCCCCCTCTCTCACTCACTCATTCTGTTTCTGCCAGTGCTGCAGGCTGGCCTTTTGTACTGGGCTCCTGCCTGCATTGCCACCTTTTTCTGCCCACAAAGCTATCCGCAGCAGTCATGATAGAGGTCTGTTGAGCTCGCTCACTTCCCCTGTCTCACTCGCTGTGTTTCTTCCGGCACTGCAGGCTGCCCTTTTGTACTGGGCTTCTACCTGCATTGGCACCTATTTCTTCCCACAAAGAAATCTGCAGCTGTCCTGACAGAGCTCTGTTGAGGTCACTCACTCTGCATGTCTCACTTGCTCATTCTGTTTCTCCTGGCACTGCAGGCTGCCATTTTGTAGTGGTCTCCTGCCTCTGTTGGCACCTTTTTCTGCCCACAAAGAAATCTGCAGCTGTCCCGACAGAGCTCTGTTGAGGTGGGTCACTCCCCCTCTCTCACTGGTTCATTCCGTTTCTGTTGGTGCTGCAGGCTACCCTTTTGTACTGGGCTCCTGCCTGTGTTGCCGCCTTCTTCTGACCACAAAGAAATCTGCAGCAGTCATGATAGAACTCTGTTGAGCTTGCTCACTCACTCCCCCTCTCACTCATTCATTCTGTTTCTCCCGCTGCTGCAGGCTGCCCTTTTGTACTGGGCCCCTGCATGCATTGCTGCCTTTTTCCTGCCCGCAGAGAAATCCACAGCAGTCCCAACAGAGCTCCGTTGAGTTCACTCACTCCCCCTCCCTCAATCACTCATTCTGTGTCTCCCACTGCTGCAGGCTGCCCTTTTGTGCTGAGTTTCTGTCTGCATTGCCAGCTTTGTCTACCCACAAAGACATGTGCAGTAGTCCTGACACAGCTCCGTTGAGGTCGATCACTCCCACTCACTCATTCCATTTCTGCCGGCGTTGGAGACTGGCCTTTTGTACTGGGCTGTTGCCTGCATTGGCACCTCTTCCTGCCCACAAAGAAATCCAGAGCGGTCATGATAGACCTCCATTGAGCTCACTCACTCCCCCCCTCTCACTTGCTCGTTCTGTTTCTCCCAGTGCTGCAGGCTGCCCTTTTGTACTGGGCTCCTGACTGCATTGGCACCTTTTTCTGCCCACAAAGAAATCTGCAGCAGTCCCAACAGAGCTCTTTTGGCCTCACTCACTCCCCCTGTCTCACTTGCTCATTCTGTTTCTCCTGGAACTGCAGGCTGCCCTTTTGTACTGGGCTTCTGCCTGCATTGTCACCCTTTTCTGCCCACAAAGAAATCTGCAGCAGTCATGATAGAGCTCCATTGAGCTCGCTCACTCACTCATGCCCCCTCTCTCACTCGTTCGTTCTGTTTCTCCCACCAGTGCAGGCTGCCCTTTTGTACTGGGCCCCTCCATGCATTGCTGCTTTTTTCTGCCCACTACGAAATCTGCAGCAGTCATGATAGAGCTCCGTTGAGCTCGCTCACTCCCCCTCTCTCACTCGCTCATTCTGTTTCTTCCCGCGCTGCAGGCTGTCCTTTTATACTCAGCTCCTGCATGCATTGCTGCCTTTTCCTGCCCACAAAAAAATCTGCAGCAGTCCCAACAGAGCTCCATTGAGCTCGCTCACTCCCCCTCTCTCACTCGCTCATCCCGTTTCTGCTGGCGCTGCAGGCTGGCCTCTTGTACTGGGCTCCAGCCTGCATTGCTCCTTTTTCCTGCCCACAAAGAAATCTGCAGCAGTCACGATACACCTCAATTGAGCTCGCTCACTCCCCCTCTCTCACTCACTTGTTCTGTTTCTCCTGGCGCTGCAGGCTGTCCTTCTGTACTGGGCTCCTGCCTACCTTGGCACCTTTTCCTGCCCACAAAGAAATCTGCAGCTGTCCTGACAGAGCTCCGTTGGCCTCACTCGCTCCCCCTGTCTCACTCGCTCATTCTGTTTCTGCCAGCGCTGCAGTCTACCCTTCTGTACTGAGCTCCTGCCTGCATTGCCATCATTTTATATGCACAAAGAAATCCACAGCAGTCATGATAGAGCTCCGTTGAGCTCGCTCACTCCCCCTCTCTCACTCACTCACTCATTCTGTTTCTTCCCACGCTGCAGGCTGTCCTTTTATACTCAGCTCCTGCATGCATTGCTGCCTTTTCCTGCCCACAAAAAAATCTGCAGCAGTACCAACAGAGCTCCATTGAGCTCACTCAATCCCCCTCTCTCACTCGCTCATCCCGTTTCTGCTGGCGCTGCAGGCTGGCCTCTTGTACTGGGCTCCTGCCTGCATTGCTGCCTTTTTCTGCCCACAAAGAAATCGGCAGCAGTCATGATACACCTCAGTTGAGCTCACTCACTCCCCCTCTCTCTCACTCGCTTGTTCTGTTTATCCCAGTACTGCAGGCTGCCCTTTTGTACTGGGCTCCCACCTGCCTCGGCACCTTTTCCTGCCCACAAAGAAATCCACAGCTGTCCTGACAGAGCTCCATTGAGGTCACTCACTCCCCCTGTCCCACTCGCTCATTCTGTTTCTCCTGGCACTGCAGGCTGCCCTTTTATTCTGGGCTCCTGCCTCTGTTGGCATCTTTTTCTGCTCACAAAGAAATCTACAGCAGTCCCAACAGAGCTCTGTTGGCCTCACTCACTCCCCCTGTCTCACTCACTCATTCTGTGTCTCCCGGTGCTGCAGGCTGGCCTTTTGTACTTGGCTCCTGCCTGCATTGTCACCTTTTCCTGCCCAGAAGGAAATCTGCAGCAGTCCTGACAGAGCTCAGTTGAGCCCAGTCACTCCTCCCCTCAGTCGCTCGATCCTAATCTGTCCCAAACACTGATTTCCGACAGTGACTGCGATATTCTGTGCCAGAAGTGCGGAAACACATTTTGGCCAGGATGTGAAAAATGACAGCTGTACTGTTCATAAGGAGGTGTGAACAAATGCCAGTGTTGAAAATCTGCTGTGAAAATATTACTAATTTGCAACCTTACAAGAGTTTATGGAAACTGCACAACACACGCTCGTAACAGTCATTTTATGGAGTTTCATCACAAAATTTTCAACATAGGCATTTTAGGACCTCTGTTCATGAACAGTGTCAGTCTGATTTTCTTAATATGTCCTGAACACTGATTTCCCACAGCGACTGTGCTGTTGTGCGCCGGAAGAGCGAAAACACATTTCAGCCAGAATGTGAAAAATGACAGCTGCACTGTTCATAAGGAGGTGTGGCAAAATGACAATGTTGACAATCTGGAGTGAAAATATTGCAAAGTTATGAGCGTGCGTGGAAACTGTGCAATGCACATTCGTAACACACACCTTTTATGGACTTTCATCACCAAATTTTCAACATAGGTATTTTAGGACCTCTGCTAATGAACAGCATCACTGTCATTTTCATAATGTGTCTGAACATGGATTTCCCACAGCGACCATGCTATTCTGCGCCAAAACTGCAAAAACACATTTTGGCCAGGATGTGAAAAATGACAGCTGTACTGTTCATAAGGAGGTGCAAAAGAATGGCAATGTTGAAAATCTGGAGTGAAAATATTATTAATTCATGAAGTTACGAGCGTGCATGAAAACTGTGCAATGCACGCCCATAGCACAGTCATTTTATGGAGTATCGTCACCACATTTTCAACATAGGCATTTTCGGATCTCTGCTCATGAACAGTGCCACTGCTATTTTCTTAATCTGTCCTGAACACTGATTTCCCACAGCGACCGCGCTATTCTGCACTGGAAGTGTGAAAACACATTTTGGCCATGATGTGGAAAATGACAGCTGTTCACAAGAAGGTCTGAAAAAATACCATTGTTGAAAATCTGGCATGAAAATATTGCAGATTCTCAAAGTTATGAGCGTGCATAGCAACTGCGCAACACACGCTCCTAAAACAGTCACTTTTTAGATTTTTTCCACCCAATTTGCAGTATAGGCTTTTTGAGAGCCCACCTCATGAACACTGGCACTGTCATTTCATTAATTGGTCCTGACAGGTGATTCCATGCAGTGACCACAAAATCACCTTTCGGGGCCTATTAACACCATGACAGTGCCAGAATTCATTCAGAGTCGTCCCTAAAACCCCACATTGAAAATGTGGTGCAAAAATTCCAAAAAATGCCTGAGATATGCATCAAAGTTGAAAAAAAAACCTATTTCTACCATTATACAGCTTACTGGTATTTCCTCAGTATGCGATCGGCTTTGAAGAGTGCAGACATGTTCCCCATCCACCAAAGATCATCGAGCTGGGCTCTGGAGGTAAGTATGGGGTGGGGGGTGTGGGGAGACAGGGTGTGCAGAAGGTGGGCGCAGGTTGGGGAGGGGCCACCAGACTCAATAAGGGACTGTTTTTTGCTTTACAGGTGCAAAAAAAAAAAAATACATTGCAGGACTTTTTTTTTACTGGGGCATTTCTGGACATTTGGCATGCTGGGGTGGGCTCCCAGCATGCCAAATGTCATCAGCAGTGTGCCACGGCATTGGGGGAAGCGGGCCAAGCCTTTACACGTTGTGGGGGCATTGGCCACAACAGTGCCGCACCTCCACAACCTGCTTCCGGAGAAAGCTGTCTCAATATGTTTCTTGCGCATGCGCACAATCAACATAAAAAATGACTCAGGCAGACTCAAATTGTGGAAAGAAGGGTGTCATACAAGTCAGGAGGTAGGTGGCTATCTAAAACAGCATAAACAGTATAGGTCAAAATTTTCACCAGATTGTTGCACTGCTGCTATGGGGCTATGTTGAATTCTGCAAATGCAGGCTCATAACTTTGGTAATGTTCAGTATTTTTACCACAGCATTTCAACATAGCCATTTTGGTACAGCGTCTCATGAATGTGACAGCTGTCATTTTTCAACTCCTGCCCAAAATGTGTGTTTGCAGCCCAAAAGTTGATTCTACAGTCCCTGCATGACATCACCTTTAGGCCAGGAGCTGAACATTTTCTCTACCCTTCTTTATGAGGCAGGTTCATCACAAGGCTATGTTGAAAATTTGGTGTAAAAATATTTAAAAAAATAATAATTTTTTCAACAATAGATTTTTGTTTGGTGCGTCCTGTGTGAAATAATAAAATCTTTAACTGCAAAAAAAAATAAAATAATTGTCAATATTTTTAACCAAGATTCCTCTCCTGCAGCCCTATTGGTTCAGACCAGGGTTTGTTTCTTTTGCTAGTACCACCTCTTGTATTCTGAGGCAGCTGTTTTTAAAAAACTGATAGCAATTGCTGCTGTTCTTCTGATTTGTGTCAAACTTTTTCAGTCTCTTTTGCTTTGGCTGTTATAGGAAGGATAAAGGGCCACCCTCCTCCACCACTTCAACCACCCACTGGTCTGTTGTTACAGACTGCCAGTGTTGGAGGTGATAAAAAAGGTGTCCCTCTACAAATTCCTGGGGATTGGCAATGTTTAGCTCATCAAGGATTAGTTTTTGACTGAGAGAGATTAGTGGTAGTGGCTTGCCTCTTGTCTCTGTAGCCTCTTGCTCTGCTGGAGCTTCATTGAGCCTGGTATGGCTGAGGGTACATTGTCTTTGGTAGAAGCCCCCTAATGTACCTCCCATTTCATAAGGTACGTTGTAACCCCTGGTTTTCTTTTCTCTTTTCACTAGGTTTTTAAAATATGTTTTATATTTGTCATTGTTATCCATGTAACTCGCTGGTGCCCAAAGACTAATTTTCTCTCAAATGGGAAGTCAGCAACTTTGTTCCATAAGTCTAGGGAAAGCTCTATGACTCTTAACCAGGCATACTTCCTGGTGGCCACTGCACTTGTTGAACTCTTGTGGCAGTGTCATTAATATTTACTGACCTTTGGAGTTGGTGATTTTGAAGCACCCAGACCATTTTTGACTACTTGTAGTGCACATGACCTGTCATCAGAGGGCAGGCTAACACAGGACAATAGTATTTCCAGCTGTAAGGCTTCCTGGTAATGAACAGTATAGCTCAGGAAGACAACCTGTCTCATTATTAAAGCTGATGATAAACAGGAATGCTTTCCTAATGCATCAGTCTTTCTTGAGTCTTTCTCAGGGGATGCTGTTGAAAAGGTTGACTTTGCCTTTTCACAGACAGTAGTCTGGATAATTTCCTCAGGGGTTGAGTGTTTGTAAAGATAATCAGATCCAGTTCTGGTTACCTGCTATTTTTATGTTTGCTTGCACGCATGTGCAAGAAACATAGTGCCATCATCGGAGATTTCGGAGGTGTGTCACCTTCTCCTCCAATTCAGTCAGTGTGTTGGCAGGCGCGGCCCCTGTAAGCCAATGCATTCTGGAGCTGTCTATGACAAGCTCCAAAATGCAGTGGCATACAGTTCAAAGGAGCTACACTTGAGTGAGCAGCGATAAAAGATATCGCCTGCTCGGCGCGCAGCTCCCCGCACACACACATGCCACGCAGGCTTGGCGCCACTTCTGCACGCACACTGAATAGCCGACGGGGTGCCCAATCCCGCCAGCTGTGCTGCATTCCCCGCCCGCCTCCCCCAAAGCCTTCAGAAATGCCACTCTGGGTGCCCACCCCAGCATGGCAAGTTATGATCTAGCTGACAGGGTGCCCAATCCCATCGGCTCCACTGTCCTAACCCCCAGAACCAAGTGCCACGTTGGGAGCCCACCCCAGTGTGGCAATCCATGCACTGGCCCGGCCAAGGGATGCCCCAATCCCCGTCAGCTGAGCAGCCCCCCAACCATCCTTGTGCCATGCTGGGAGCCCACCCCAGCATGGCAAATATCCTCGTCATTCTTTTTTTTTAACCTGCAAAAGAAAAACGGTCCCACGTACGTTCCCAGACCCCCTCCCACAGCCGCACCCACCCACTACGAGCAGCCTCCTCACAGCCCCCCTCACCCCATACTTGCCTCCGGACCTTGGTGCGACGATCTTCGGTGGACCGGGAACACGTCTGCACTCTTCAAAGCCGACCGCGAACTGAAGAAATGCCGGTAAGCCGTATAATGGGCTAGATATGGGGGTTTCAACTTTGTTGCATATCTTAGGCATTTTTTGGAATTTTGGCACCAAATTTTCAACATGGGGTTTTTGGGACCCCTTCTCATGAATGTTGTCACTGTTATGGCGTTATTCGGGCCCGAAGGGTGATTTCACAGTCACTGCGCAGTCACTGCATGAAATTATCCTTTGGGCCTGAATAACACCATGACAGTGACATCATTGATGATAAGGGGTCCCAAAAATTCCATGTTGAAAATTTGCTGTCAAAATTAAAAAAAATGACTGTTTATGAGCGTGCGTTGCGCAGTTCCTACGCAGGCTCGTACGTTCACGAATTTTCAATATTTTCACTCCAAACTTTCAACATTGCCATTTTACCTTCTTATGAGCAGTACAGCTGTCATTTTTCACATCTGACCCAAAATGTGTTTCCGCCCATGTAGCGCATAATGGCGCAGTCGGTGTGCGAAATCAATGTATGGGATAAATTAAGAAAATCACAGTGACACTGTTCATGAGCAGAGATCTTAAAATGGCTATGTTGAAAAATTTGGTGAAAAAATTCCTAAAAATGACTGTTTACTGGGGGCGTGGGTGCTGCAGTTACTATGCACGCGCTCGTAAGGTCTAAATTTTCAATATTTTCACTCCAGATTTTCAACATTGCCATTTTATCACACCTTCTTATGAGTAGTACAGCTGCCATTTTTCACATCTCACCCAAAACGTGTTTCTGCCCATGTAACGCACAATGGCGCAGTCGGTGTGCAAAATCAATGTACGGGATAAATTAAGAAAATCACAGTGACACTGTTCATGAGCAGAGGTCTTAAAATGGCTATGTTGAAAATTTGGTGAAAAAATTCCAAAACATGACTGTTTTACGAGCGTGCATTGTACAGTTCCTACGCACACTCGTAAGTTCGTTAATTTTCAATATTTTCACTCCAGATTTTCAACATTGCCATTTTACCACACCTTCTTATGAGTAGTATAGCTGTCATTTTTCACATCTCACCTAAAACATGTTTCCGCCCATGTAATGCACAGTGGCGCAGTCGGTGTGCGAAATCAATGTACGGGACAAATTAAGAAAATCACAGTGACACTGTTCATGAGCAGAGGTCTAAAAATGGCTATGTTGAAAATGTGGTGAAAAAATTCCTAAAAATGACTGTGTTACGAGCGTGTGTTGCACAGTTCCTATACATGCTCGTAAGTTTGCAAATTTAATATTTTCACTCCAGATTTTCAACATTGCCATTTTATTACACTTCCTTATAAACAGTACAGCTGCAATTTTTCATATGTCGCCCAAAATGTGTTTTCGCACATGTAGCGCACAATGGTGCTGTTGGTGTGCGAAAGCAATGTTTAGGACAGATTAAGAAAATCACAGTTACACTGTTCATGAGCAGAGGTCTTAAAATGGCTGTGTTGAAAATTTGGTGACAAAAGTCCATAAAATGACTGTGTTACAAGTGAGCATTGCCCAGTTTCCACGCACCCTCACTAGTTCATGACTTTGTAATATTTTCAGTCCAGATTTTCAGCAGTGCCATTTTTCCACACTTCCTTATGAACAGTGCAGCTGTCATTTTTCACAACATGGCTGAAGTGTGTTTCCACACTTTCAGCACAGAGATGCGTGGTCGCTGTGGGAAATCATTGTTCGGCACAGATAAAGAAAATCACAGTGACACCGTTCATGATCGGAGGCACCAAAATGCCTGAGTTGACAATCTGCTGTAAAAAATCCCCAACCTAATTATATTACGGGTGTGCGTTGCACAGTTTCTATGTACGCTCGTGACTTCACCATTTCTTTTTAATATTTTTACTACAGATTTGCAACATTGCCATTTTTACACCTCCCCATGAACAGTACAGCTGTCATTTTTACATCCTGTTCGAATGTTTTGCACCTGTGGTGCTAAATGCCGTAGTCACTGTGCATAAGCAGCTTTCGGCTAACAAACTGATATTCCCCCTGTTTATGAGGTGGGGTCACAAAAAAAACATGTTGAAAATTTGGAGTGAAAATACCAACGAATGCCTGAGGTATTAGGGTTTCCAACCATACTGCCCAACCCTGTAGAGAATGACAGGCATCAGGGGTGTGACTTGGGATTTTTGCCTGTGATGCTCATACCATTCCACACCCTGCAGTCAGTGAGAGGCATCAAGGTATGCCTTGGACTCTTTGGCCCCAAACTTCACCCCATTCTCCTATATTGCACCCATCTCACCATATTTCCTAATGAAATGGGGTGCGCATAAGGGCCAAAGACCCCAAGGAACACCGTGACACTTGTCAGTGTCTGCAGGGTGGGGTGTGGTGAAATGGCGTGGCCGTTATGCCTGACAACCCAAACGCACACCCCAATGCCTGTCACTCTCTGCAGGGTGGCGGTAGGGTTGGCTTCAGTTCAATATTTCACTGCCATTCCTATTACACAGCTCTGTATTTTCTACACTACCACTGCCAATGCCAGCAAGCCAACATTCGGCATTGACAAATGCTTGTTTATCTTCCTTTTTGTCAGTTGCCATTCCAGAGGATGGCATTACCAAAAGTTTGACACTCATTTTCCTAACTGTGGCATGTATGGGTATACAAATCCTCTCCATAGAGGTTAAGCCCAGCATACTGAGGAATGCAGCCTCCCATCATCCTCCAGAGTCTCTTCAGTGGGATGTCAATGGTCTCAGCCATACCTCTTAGGAAAGCAAAGTAGAATGCAAAATCATCCAGTACTGTAAGTGGGAAGCCAATCTCCTCATCCCCAGTCACATCAGGGATATAGAATCTTCTGATTCCTCCTCTGCAGTGTAATCTGTCAGACTGGCAGTTACAGAGTGAGGCAATATTTCTGTCTGTTGCTTTATTGTTTGGAAAAATTCTTACATTTGTTTGGATTCTTCCATGGATGGCTTGGAGGACTGGACAGGAGTCACCACTGTTTCCTCTGGAACAGATTCAGCGTGCTTTTCTTTTCTCACCATTTTGAGACTGGTAGATGATGCTGGAGTACCAGCATGTCATGTTTTGCCTTTTTTTTATCCTTGTCTGATTGTGCATCAGATGTGGATTTAGCATCCCTTGGATGCTTCTTTGAGTATTCTTATAGACTATATCCTTGGATGACGCAGACTCAGCTGATGTTTTAGCCAAAGGATTCACGTGATGGAGGCTTAACCTAAGGAGTGCAGTGCTACCATAGGGGAGCAGAACACTATTTACCTTTACTGTAATCATGGCAACCCACCACCCATATAGGAAAACAGAACACAAAATGAGGCTAGCACCCAGACATGCAATAAATAATGGTAGAGATTTATTTAGGGATGGAGAACAAAGGTAAGGCTAAGGAAACACTTCACCGTGGGTAAAAAAAAACAACAACATTTTTCTAACTCTGAGCAATATTTCTATAACTAAGCAATCATGAAAACTCAAGTGCTGTAATGTTTAAGATAAACTGTAACTCTTACATTAAATGAGGGACCCTTAAACTCTATGCTTACTACTTAAGTCCAAGGGCAATACCCACGAGAGTAAACAGACAGAGAAGAGGAGCTTCTACTTGAGGGAAAGGTAAAGGCTTATGTATTGCTTACTTTAGAGCGGCACCATCCATCCCTGAATATTCTGACCATAGTCTAAAACATGGGAGAGGGCACTCATACGTAGGTAGTCTGTGATGCTGCATACTCCATCTGGAATTAAGCTGATGAGCACACTGTGGATCTGCTGGACTGGACAGCTCTGGAGCTGTTGAAACTGGACACCACTGAAGCTGACACTGGAATCACTGGCACTAGAAACCACTGGAGTTGCCAAAGCTGGACACCACTGAAGCTGACACTGGAATCACTGGCACTAGAAACCACTGGAGTTGCCAAAGCTGGACACCACTGAAGCTGACACTGGAATCACTGGCACTAGAAACCACTGGAGTTGCCAAAGCTGGATGCCACTGAAGCTGACACTGGAACCACTGGCATTAGAAACCACTGGAGTTGCCAAAGCTGGACGCCACTGAAGCTGACACTGGAAATGACTGAAGCTGCTGGAACTGGACACTGTTGGAACTGCTGAAGCCAGGCAACACTGGAGCTGCTGTCTGGACACTGTTGGAAATGTTGAAGCTGGATGCCACACAAGCTGATGCTGGAAACCACTATAGCTACTGGTACTGGATACCACTTGAGCAGCTAAAGCTGGGGCTCTGGACATTGGACACCTTCAGAATTGATTCTCCCAGAAGGCAAAATCTGCTGGCACTCTCTGGCCCCTACTCTTTGTCCTAGGAAATCTTTGACTCCACACACTCTTGGATCACCAGAGTGACCACTGGCTTCCCTCGTGGCCACTGTGTTCAGATCCCAACATCCTACAGTTTTCTTCTGGGCACCCCAGATGACTGTCAGGCTTCTCTGACTAGCTATGATCCTCAAGCACACACAGACTAAAATCTCTCTGACCACTGTGGGGCTAACCACCAGTGACCTAGACTGGTTAAAATAATTTGAAATGGGGTGCCTAGGGCCATGGGGATCACATCTGACAATACTCATGTGTTTTCATGACTTCTAACTAGCACTCACTGCCAGGTCCTTCTCCGTCCTTCAACTTCCAGGTGTCCCTCTACGCTCCACCTCCTCTGTCGTCTGACCTCCCAGTTTCTTCATCGTCGTCTGTCTCCAAAATTGTCCCAACAGCTGGATGTAAGAATAAAGGCCCCAAGGAAATTTTCTTTAATGGCAGGCTGCCACTTTAAGTCTCTCTTGCTCTTCTTCTTTTGTTTTCTTAAGTTTTATGTGGGAACTGACTGGCACCGTCCTCCTCTACTGATGTCTTTCTCTGTCATTGGTTGGGGCGGTGACTGGCATTGTTCATTACGTCCCTCTGCTGATACTTCTCTGTGTGATTGGTTGGGGTGGGGCTGACTCATACTGTCTATGACACCCCCTTCTCCCCCTTAGCTCTTTTCCCCACTTCTAGGCTTCTCTCTTTCATTATCTCTCTCTCTCTCTCTGTTTGTCAGGGGTTGCTGCTGGCTGGACACTGCTGTAGCTGCTGAAACTGGTTGCTACAGAAGCTGATGATGGATACCACTGGAGCTGCTGGTGCTAGACACCACTGGAGCTGATACAGCTAGGCACCACTGGAGCTGCGGATACTAGATACCTTTGGAACTGCTTCTCTAGGAAGGCAAAATCTGTTGGAAGGTTCTGGCCCCTAACTCTACTCCCAAAGAAACCTCTGACCCTCACATGCTTGAATCTCCAGAGGATCACTTGGCTTCCCTCTTACCTACCAATACTCATGCATATTTGTGACTCCTCACCAGCACCCACTACCAGGTCTTTATCTGTCCTTCACCCTCCTACTGTCTCTCTACACTCTGCCTCCCCTGTCATCTGATCTCCCAGTTTCTTTGTTGGTATCTGGTCTCACTAAATAATTGTACCTGCAGCAAAATGTAAGGATAAAGGTCCATTAGGAAGTCTTTTAATGGCAGGCTCCCACATTGTCTCTCTTGCTCTCTTTCTTTTGTTTTCTTAGGTTTTAGGTGGGAACTGACTAGCACTATCCCCTCTACTGATGCTTCTTTCTGTCTTTAGTTGGGGCCCTGTAACTAGCACTGTTCATTACCCCCCTATGTTGATACCTCTCTCTGTCTTTGGTTGGGATGGGGCTGACTGGTACTATCTGTGATAACCCTTCTTGCTCTCTCCCTCTGTTTCTAGGTTCCTCTCTTTCTTTGTCTCATTCTTTTTGTTAGGGGCTCTCTAGCACTGCTTGCTATCCCCTCTGCTGTGTGTCTCTCACTTTTTCGCTGCCTCTGTTTTCTAGTCTCACTTTTTCTGTCCTCACTCTCTCTCTTTGAGTCATGCCATCTCTTATTCTGTCTCTCACTCTCTCTCTTTTTACTCCCTATTTTGTTGGTGGTGGTTGTGACAGTCTTGGCACCAAAGTAATGCCTGTGCTTTCCTCTCATCACTGTTGCCCAACTTAACTGACCCAGAATTTGTTTTTATTTAAAACAAAGTGAACACCTCAGCATGCTGCTACTGTGAGGCGTGGCTCGCTATCTGCTCTCTCCATCCAGCATCCCCCATTGCCTAGAAGACCAGCGACATTTCTTAGGCCAGTCTGGGCACACTGATGCTGGGGCACTCTCATTCTAGGCCCATAAGACACCTCTGTGGAAAAAGCACTTCAGAGTGCTGCTGATAGGAGAACAGGGAGACAAATCTGATTGGCCACATGGTCTAACTTGGTTTAATCATTACCCATGTGTGCCTGTGTAACTGTGCCTTTGGATCTGAGGTCTGCAGAATGCCAAATTCTGCTAGTGATGTCATGTTGAATGGTAATTCCACTTCCGACATGCTTCCTGGAATTTCTTTTTTTGATTCCACAGAATTCCAAGAAGTATTTCAGTGTAATGTTTAGAATAACTTCATGGATAACAAAAGCTGCAGAATAAATGGGGTATGTGTTCTATGTCAAAGTAATCCGCAAACAACATTTGGCTTTTCTTCCCCATATTAGCCTCACTACAAACTTTTGTCAGTCAGCATAACCCTGATATTCTAGCCATTGTTGAAACCTGGCTGACACCGAACACCCCTCCTATTTGCTATTTGTCTGCAAGGCTACAAGATTTTCCGGCTAGACAGGACGACAAAGAGGGGTGGCGGCTGTGCCATCTACATAAAGGAATATCTCAACTGCCTCGCCATTACCCATACCACCACTAACTCTGCCTTACAGCTCCTCCCTATCAAACTTCTCCTTGGTGCCTATAACAAAGTCCTCACGGTTGCTGCTATCTACATCCCACCTAAAGATCCTGGGTCCAGCCTACAGTCAGTACTAGATTTCGTCAGATCCCAACCTCCTGATGCAGAGCTTCTCCTTCTAGGTGACTTCAATATCAACTGGCTTGCCCCAGACACAGGGACGACTAAAGATGCAATCCTAGCAGCAAACCTAACTCAGCTGGTCAACTCGCCCACTAGGAAAAATTATAAATCTGGGAAAAGTACATTAATAGACTGGATCCTCACCAATCACCCAACCCGAATAAATAACATTGCTGTTCTCCCAGATTCTTTTAGTACCACTCTCCTGTAATATGTACCTGGTCAAACAAGTTTAGAAAACCACCCTCTAGAACCATCACTAGCAGAGTACTACCATTTGGAAACCTTACTCCACTCAAGGAAAATCTTAAACAAAAAGACTGGTCTCCCATCTACGCTATGCAAGACGTCGATGAGGCTCTAAACTACTTTATCTACACCTTCAATGCTGCCTATGACTTATATGCTCCTATAAAAAAGCGCAAAGTGAAAGCACACTCAACTCCATGGCTTACTGCTAAGCTAATGGCACTACACAAAGGAAGGGACCACCTATGGGCTATAGCAAGAGACTCTGGCTCTCCGGTCGACATTCTAAAATATAAACAAGCCCGAAACTTCTGCACCAAAGAGACCCGTTGAGTCAAGAGTGACTACTTCAAAACAGCTCTTTCTAATACCTGGGGTAAAGGAAAACCTTTCTCGGACAATCTAAGAAATATCATGGGTAAGCAGTCCAAATCCTCTCCTACCGCAATGAATGTGGCAGGCACTACCACCCTTGACCCTATGATCATAGCAAACTCCTTAAATGAAACCTTTACCGACCTCAGTGGAGTCATTGCATCTGATTTCTTCACCGCTGCAGACCCTATATCTCTACATCCCCACTACCTCCACAAACACTCCACCATTCCACCTAAAAATGGTGAAAGCACACAGAAGTTTACAAATACGTAAAGAAGGCTATATCTAATACAAGGGCAAGCAGTGACTCTCTTGACCTTAAAATTCTATCCTACCCTGGATGTAGTACTACTCCCCTCACCAGAATATTCAATCTCTCCTCTGTTCTAGCAAATTCCTGGAATATGGAAGGCTGCCATAATCACCCCAGTGCACAAAAGTGGGGATAAGTCTCTGCCTGGCAACTATAGACCAATTTCAATACTACCCCCATTATCAAAGGCCCTTGAACGTATGGTAGCTGACCAGCTTACAGACTACCTGGAGAAATATAACATTCTCTGTGACCAGCAACATGGATTCAGACAAAGGCATAGCACCACCACTGCCCTGCTCGAATTCTCAGAAGTAATCCACAAGGCCTTGGATAAAGGACTCCTCACTGGAACTGTGTTTATAGATCTAACAAAGGCATTTGACACTGTCCACCATGGCCTACTAGTCAATCAACTACATTCGCTTGGGCTCTCCTTAGGCTCTGGTGCCTGGATAAAAAGCTACCTTGCCCAATGCATCCAGGTGGTAAAAATATCTGGAATCCTCTCAGACCCTAAACCTGTCCTCTCAGGAGTTCCTCAAGGATCAATTCTAGGCCCACTACTTTTCAGCCTTTTTCTAAACTCCCTACCTAAATCCTGCCCGGAAAAAATCATACTCTATGCTGATGATGCTGTGATTCTATCCTCCCACAGAGACCCTAACTGCTTACGCCACAACCTACAACAGGCATTTACCAGTGTTGAGGAGTGGTTTGTTGGACACAAGCTAGTCCTTAACCAAAAAAAAACAAAATCTATGCTCTTCGCTAGTCCGCAGAACAAAAGCAAGCAAACACCACTTACTATCAACACCTCACTGGGAATTGCTCTTGAACAAGTGGCTATCTTTAAATATCTTGGAGTCACATTTGATCAAGGCCTTGTCTTCTCATCACATATTGATGGTATCTCCAAAACTATTAATCAGCGGCTCGGAATACTCTACCGTAACAGACAACTTTTCTCCCATCCAGCGCTGAAGCTAGCTATTCAATCCTCGATCATCTCAGTCATCGACTATGGTTTAGTTATTTATGGGTCCGCCCCTCAAGTACATTGAAACAGGTCACAACCTCCCTAAACAAGGCATGTCGGCTGCTCACTGGTGCTCATCGACTTACTCATACCTGTGAACTCTATGCTGATACTGGGTGGCTACAGCTATCAAACCGGTTCAAGTTCCTCACCTGCCTAATGGCCAAGAAATCCATCGGGCCTCACCCTCCCTGCATACAAGGCCTGCTATGTCAGAACCCAAGTGTATGATCCACGAGAAGATCAGAAACCCAGCTTCTGCAGGTCCCCCACTGTCGGACCACACATGGTCAACGATCTTTTGCCTATCGTGCCCCAAACTGGCTAAATACCCTCAGCACCTCTATTACTGCCTCTTGCTCGTTAGGAGTTTTTAAATTCAGACTATTCTCTCACCTAGCCACCACAAACTCCTGTGACTGTATCTGTTAATCTCATAATCTATTCTCACTCCTCCTCCTTGCCCTACTACTTGACAATGGCCTAGTAATGGGTCCTCATCCCCTACTAAGGTCTGCTCCTGTCCTTCTCACCCTCCACCCTTTTTTTTCTTTTTGTCTTTTCTCTTTACTCCACTGGTAATTCCTATGCTGCCTATCACCTCCCTCTCATATCTTTTCCCCCTCATGTGACCTCGATACTGATGATAGTGCTTAAGTTATTATCTGCTGTACAGTTATATCAATATTTTTAACTATTTGTGCAACTCTGTACCTTTGTCTGTTCTGTAAATGTTTTTTGACGTGGAACCTTTGTAAAAGAGCCTTGGCTCAAAGGTATTAATTCCTAGATTTTACAATAAACAATAAACAATAAACAATATACTATTTATCCTTCTGCGTCCAGGGGGGGGCAGCTCATCAGACCAATCCCCAGCCCCCAACGCACCACCTGCCGTGGCTACCTATCTGACCATGTAGTTCCTCACAAGCTTCTCTCTCATGGCAGAGATGAAAGGAGAGGGCTGTCTTCTCCCTGATCAACAAATCCAAAGGGGACTGAGTTAGGTAACTGAGCGACAGTGCAGGTGCGGGTGCAGCTGTGTTGGGCTTCATTAAGCCCCTCCAGCACTGTTTTTTCTCCATTTGTTCCTGAACTGACTGCAGAGTGCTGTGCTTATGCATGGAGACTCATCTGCTCAATGTATCTCTGCAGTTCTCTCCCGTACATGCCTCCCAAGGACTACTCTAACTCCAGGCCTCCACCTGGGGGCAGCCTAGGCCAGGCCAACATACCTTTCCTCTCAACAGTCCCTCGCATGCTCTGTCCTCTCCCTCCTCCACTGACCCCCGATGACTCGAGTCCATTCCCGAACCTGCGTTACCAGTAGGGGAACGGTACGGCACAAGGCGCCTTAGTTCTCTTCACCAGTGGGCTGGACCAATATTTCATTTTTGAAATGTTAGCCTTCTCCTACCAATAGAATTCCATGGCATTATTAGTAATTCTCTGAAATTTCATGGCACTCCATGTTGTCAGAACATGAAAATTGTGCGAAGCCCTACTCTAACACAGGTAGAAGGTGGCTCAAGATCCACTCAAAATGGAGCTGAATAGACAATGTACTTGGTAAGACAAAAGTACTAAAATGGCTACACGTAAAGGCATGGAAAAAACTCCACCGTTAGGAGACAATAAAAACATTACATTTATTGCACATATCATGAAACCGGTAGCATTCCCCCACACACACATGTGGATTAACATCAGTATTTCGCATCACTCTGGTGCTTTTTCAGGATGTCTTGAAAAAGCATCAGAGTACACGAAATGTTGACATTAATCCACGTGTGTGTGTGTAGATATGTGCATAAAATGCAATGTTTTCATTGTCTCCTAACGGTGACTTTTTTTTTGTGCCTTAATGTGTAGTCATTTTCTTATTTTTGCCTTACAAAGACCGACTGTGGATCCAAAAACCTGGAATCCTGGAGTTCTGATTGATCTGAGTTGTAAGGAACTCTCTGGATCATGGAGGTTCTGATTTCTTTTTGTTTATTTCGTATGCTTTATTGAAGTTTGCAACATTTCCAAAGAGAATGACAACATACACAAGACGAAGAACAAGAACATCACATACAAAGAGAAAAACAACAATTAACAAGAAAACAATAAACCCAACCCCCTCCCACCCCCCATTTATCTCCACCCACACCTCCCCATGGGTCCCGGGTAGATAATCTTATAGGGGGTAGGACCCCCCCAAAGAAGAATAGGGTCCAGATAGATATAGTACTTGTACATAAAAACATACAAATGAGTGAGCAGATCCAGTCCACAACTGGACACTGCCTGGAGACTCTCACTCTACCCGAGCCCGGTTGGAGGGCTAAAAAGGTGACCGAGATAAAAACTTATTGTACTTGCCCTGCCCATGGGCTATATGGTTCTCAACCTCCAAGACCAACTAAATTTCTGGGTGCCATTCTCGAAAATGAGGAGGAGAGTCATCCAGCCAATGTCGAGTTATAACTAATTTGGCTGTGACTGCTATTGGGGACATATAGGCCCTGCGAGGGCTGAACAGCTTGGGAGGATGATAACCAACCAGACAAATCTGTGAAGTAAAAAAATATTCTAAACCCAAAAAGGGGTCCAAGGAGCTGTGAATGAAATTCCAGAAAGGCTGGATTTTGGAACAGTCCCATAGCAGATGCTTAAGGCTGCCCTTCTCATGCCCACAGCGGAGACACAACAGAGAACTGGATCTGCCCATCATGAAAATGTAAAGTGGCGTAAAATACATATCATGCAAGATACAAAATTGCAGAGAGTGTTACCTGTCTTGTTTGACATATTTATATAGCCCTTTCCAAATCAATTGCCATACAAAATCATCAAACCCTAACCCTAACTCATGTTGGCAATTCAATTCAATTTTATTGATTCGGAAGATACCTTTGAGCCCAAGCTCTTTTACAAAGGTTTCATGTCAGTGACTAGACAAGGTACAAAGTAGTTTCCTACTTTCTTTGGAAGGGGAAGGCAGTCTGCCAGGTCTGTTTAAAACTAACACCCCTTGGCCCCCTCATGGCTACGTCCTGAAGTTACGCGTAAAAGCGGGAGATAGCATGGGGTGAAACTGCCATAGCTAAAAAATCCCCTAGTAGTTTATTAGATGACATAGACCAGGGAGAATGGCCGAAAAAGGAAGTCAGTACTCTAGAGATCTGCATGTGTTTAAAAGGATGGAACACGGCAAGGTTCCAAAGTTCCTGGAGGGCACCCACAGAGAGGAAACAGCCATCAGCAACCAAATCTGCTATAGAATGCATATGGGGGCGGCAAAAATTAAAAGGGACGGGGCAGGAAGCAATTAATATGTCTCGGTTACTAACCAATGACTGGGACAGGTCTTTACTCCAATCAAAGCCCAGAGGAAGACACATTTGTCAGAGGGCTTTAATGGACCAACCAAAAGGAGTCATATATAATGACTTGGGGAGGGAAAGTGATTTGACATAAAGGAGACTATGCACAACAATTCCCTGTTGCCTGCAGAGGGAAGATTCAAGTGCCAGCCAGAGAGGCGATAAGTGGAATCCAGTGGGTCCACAGGAGTAATGCCCCAGAGAAAAAGTTTGCTACAATGAATAGCGCAATAATAAAGAAAAATATCAGGCAGTTTAAGGCCACCATATATTTTGGGAAGGGTAAGTTTTAGGTAGACCCGGCAGACTGCCTTCCCCTTCCAAAGAAAGTGGGAAAGCTCACTTTGAAGATGTTTGAACCAGGATTTGGGGAGAAATGGTCCTATCATACCCAGGGGTACATGATCCATGGGAGGATATTCATCTTAATAACACTCACCCTCCCCCAAAGGGAGAGAGGGAGGGAGGGCTGTCCAACACTGAAGATCTTGTTTAATCACCTGAACAAGGAGAGTCAGATTCTTAGATATTAAATCTGAGGGCGAAAGTGTGATCCTAATACCTAGGTAGGTGTGTTCCTTGGGCTCCCAGAAGAGTCCCAGGGTATTCACCCAGCATTTCTGAACCAGAGAATTGAGGGGCATAACCTTAAATTTATTGACACTAAGCTTGTAACCGGACACCCGGGAAAATGCCCTAATCTCCAACAAAGCAGCTAGCATAGAGGACTGCGGGTTGTTGAGATGCAGCAATAAATCATCTGCATAGGCAGAAATCTTGTAAGAAGAACCACCAACCTGGATCCCTTGTATATCAGGATTAGCCTGAATACAGCAGAGAAGAGGCTCTAAATACAGATTAAAGAGGATCGGGGAGAGAGGGCAGCCTTGTCGCGTACCCCTCATGAGGGAGAAAGAGTCAGAGAGGATGCTGTTGCACCAGATCCTAGTGAAAGGGGAGGTGTATAATACCTTTAACCAGTCACAGAAATTTGAGGGAAAGGCAAAACGTCTAAGTGTAATGAAAAGAAAGGGCCACGAGACCCGGTCAAAGGCTTTCTCCATGTCAAGGGGTCCTGCTCTCCCTTGACACAGAGATTAAATGTACTACGTTTCACAGATGGTCACTGGACTGATGCCCAGTCACAAAGCCCACCTGAGTTGGACTAACAAGGCCCTGCCATACAAGCAATAGGCGATTAGCCAAGACTTTGGCCAGGATCTTGATGCCACTATTCCATAAAGAGATTGGATGGTAACTCCCGGGCAACTGTGCCAGTTTGCCGGGTTTAGGGAGTAGTATGATCCAAGCCTGCAACATAGAGCAATCCGTCAGCCCTTTCAAGAGTATAAAACTGAAAAGGCAGGCCAAAACATGAGGAAGAACATCAACAAACATGAAATAAAAATTGTTATTGAATTCATCTAGACCCAAGGCTTTATCCTTCAGCAATTGCTCTATGATATGGCGAACCTCAGTATTCGAGATGGGAGCTTTGAGGAGGTCCTGTTGAGAGGAAGAAAGTTGAGGAAGGGAGATCTGATCCAAAAAATCCTCTATTTCCTCCGAAGCCACCTGCTCGATCTGAGTAGGAGTATAGATTCAAAAAAAGAATGGAAGGCCTGAGCAATATCTCGAGGATGGGTGAGAATTTCCCCATCCGCCTTCGGCTGCAAGCTAGGAATTGTACATAAGGAGTCCCTCTGCTTCAATCTCAGAGCAAGGAGGTGCCCTACCCTCTCCCCTCTTCCAAATAGCGTGACTTGGTACGTAAAAGAGTAAGGTCAGCTCTTTAAGCAAGCAGACCATAACACTGCACCCTAAGGGCATTCAGGGCCTCTCAGGTGTCTAGTTTAGAGCGAGAAGAAAGTTGATGCTCAAGTGACTGGATCTGGGTGAGAAGGGAGTTAATTTTCTCCTCCTGACATTTTTTAGTCATAGAAGCTAGACAAATAGTTTCGCCTCGCACAGCACACTTTGCGGAGCACCATAGAACTTCCAAAGCGGAAACAGAGAACTCATTATGGAGAAAAAATTTTGAAAGGTAGGAGCTAATTTTCTCCCTAATACTAGGGTCCTCTAACAGTGAAGTGTTAAGGCACCAGCACCTATCTCATTCCTCCAGGCCCTTAACAGTATGCACCATATGAACAGGAGCATGATCCGAGAGGACCATGGCTTGGATCTCACAAGAAATGAGCCCTGGAAGACAATCATTACTGAGTAAAAACTAATCCAATTGGAAATACGAAGCATATGGGGCTGAAAAAAAAGGTGTATTGCCTGTCTGTGGGGTGCACTGGGTGCCAAGGATCCACCAACCCCAGGGTATCTGTTAGATCCCGTAGCCCTCTTTGACCAGGTGAGAGCCCTTGCCGGACACCCCCCCCACCTGTCTAAGTGCAAATGGAAAACCCGATTCCAGTCACTGCCCAAAAATATTAGTAGGTGAGCAAATGGCTCCAACCGAGAGAGCAGATCTGTAAAAAAGCCAAGGGAATCCATGTCGAGCCCATAAACAGAGCCCAGCAGGATTTCAGTAAGACTCAGCCATCTATGAACAAATAGAAACTGGCCCTCAGGATCCCAACACTCCTGCAACAGCTGAAACACAGTCCATCTATGTAAAAGAATTGCAACCACACCCCCGGCACTACAGCCTGCCCCAAGAACCTGTCCCACCCATTCTCTGAGGAAATGGTTAATGTCCTTCCGCTGTAGGTGGGTCTCCTGTAAGATGACTGCTGGATGGAACCATTTGAGATGGCAGAGAACCATGCACCACTTTCATCTGTTCTCCAAATTTCTTCCTGGCTGCGATATTATACATGCTACCCTCCTGTCCGCTCTCCCCTCCCCCGCCACCTGTGACAAAAAGCTATCTAGAATTACGTGTGTTACTAAGCAAGCCACACGTGTCGGACACCTCCAAACCACCAGTACAGTACCCACCCCAAAAAACATCGTGCCAATATGCACAACACTATAATATCAAAGCTATTCTGATGAAGCTAAGAGTCCAGGGAGAAATACGCAATGCAGTGAGTAAAAATGTGGGATCCATCATATGCCCCATCAGACATAAGATGCTTAAAATGCAGAACAGTAAGTCTCAGAGCAATATATCCAACATGATATCTGAGTTACAAGGTGGTCCCCAAATGTGTGACAGGTCCAGCCACAGTGTGACCCCGTGGGATACTGGGAATCACCAGGATCGAGGGGTAAGCAAATGCAGGACAATCCCAAAGGACAGCAATCAGAAACAGAAAGGAGCATAGAAGTCCATGAAGAGAAAAAGAAATATGTTCAATGTAAACAACAATCTTCCACAGTAACTTATGCAGAAGAAGAAACAGAGTCCATAAGAAGTCCGTCACCGGGGGGAGAGCAGGTGAAACTCCAAGCCACGGGCATTGGCCAGTGCAGATCTGGAGTTCTCAGATAACCTTTGCCATTCAGGAAACAGCAATGCAGCAAAGTCTGTATAAAGATCGGGCCATCCGCCCAGCAGGCAGCACAGCTATGTTCAATGTCCGTGCAGCCAAGAGTGGAAATGGCAGGTCCCAAACCACACTGCATAAGATAAAGATTGCCCATAAATCCAAACATCAGGCAGACCATCGGGTACCAAGCCTCAGTGTGCACCGGCAAAAACTTAAAGGAGCAGGGAATGATCATTCAATGTAGTCTGGCGCCTCCTTCCCTCTGACAGATGCTACGAGTTGAAGCGGGAGTTGTGTGTTGCACACATTTAAGTGGTGCAAGGTGCCATCCCCAATTCCATCACTTGCACAGCCCAAGAAAAGTAGAAACATCTAGTGGAGAAACACAGTCGAGAAGGTCTGGGAGAGGGATGGCACAACAGAAAGAGTCACATCAGCCAAAACGTATCCATACTAAAGTTATAAGAGATTACATACTAAACAAAGCTGTACCACAGACAAGCTCAGTCCATCAAACCTTGACATGTAGACCTCAAGCAGATTTGAAAAGGTCCGGGAACATGGAGGTCAGCTCTTTGGTGGCTCGATTGGGACTCTTGAAGCTCTGCCATTCTCCTCTGTGGTGCAGTTACAGAATGGCTGGATAGCACATGCGGAAATGGATCCCCACTGCAATTATCTTTGAAACTGTGGGGTGGAAGTCCTGTCTCCTCTGCTGCACGGACGAGGGAAGATACTGGGTAATATGGAGTGTGGTGCCTTCCCAGGTTATTGCTTTGGTGTCCCAGGCCTCTATTAAAATGTGCTGTTTGTCCAAATAATTTAAGCATTTGAAGATTATGGGCCGGGGAGCAGCTCCATCTGGTGGCATGGCCTGAGGGACTGAAGGGCTCTTTCGATCAGGGCTGTGACCAGGTGGGTGCTAGAGCTGTGGATGCAGTAGGGCCCTTGCTGTCAGTGGGCCCACTGCCTCTGAACTCAGCATTAAGAAAACCTTTTCTCAGCACAGACAAACTTGCAATTTTCTCTTTGTACACAGCATATGCATTTAAAATAGGGTCTGTCAGCAGTGGGATGTATGCTGAAGATTATAACTCCAGTTTCACAGGATAGAGGAAGTACAGAACAAAGAAGCAACAGGGCCCATTCCTCAACACATCTAATTTTAGCGCCAGTGTCCCTAGGAGGAGCAAGGACAAATTACATTGTTCAGTTCCTTGATCATGGTGCCCACAAGAGGGATGGTGGGACAGCATTAACAGATTATGGATGTCCAGCAGGAAGGATAGAAAATAATTTGAGCTATAAATATATGTGCTAATGTTTATTTTATGCTTATTGGTATGAAGGTAGGTACCACAAAATATTTTGCAGGGGGGTCCTTACTGTTGTTGGCACAGTCTTACTTTCGATGATATATGCGGGGCCGTTAGGGGAAGGTCCCGCAATCCTCTTGCACAACTTTTGAATGAATAGGACTGTATTAGAGCCCTCCACCCGCTCAAGAAGCCCCAATATCACCAAACTGTTGCACCTACTGTGGGCCTCTAGATCCTCCAGGTTGTCCTCCATTTTTTTACAGTGATGCCGCAAACTGATCCAGTTCAGGATCTGCCCTCCTCACCAATCCTCTAGCGAGGACGTCCTGACTTTGGTGGCACCCATTCGGCAGGTGAGTGAATCCATGGACCCCTTTAGCTGCTGTCTGGATTCAGTAATAGTAAGCAGTGCTGTTTTTAGGGACTCCAGTTCCTCCAAAAAACGCACTTCTGTCAAAGCACTGGAGGGAGCAGCAGATTTGGATGCGGCCTGCACCTTAGGCTGCTTTGAAGCTTTGTTGGGAGTTGCCGGCAGGGTATGCTTGAGCGGCAGAGTTTTCATTTCGATGTCCATTGTGAAGTCCAGTGAAGGCAGAAAGCATATTCAGAAGCTCCTCCACACTGTCCAAGTAAGAAAGAAACTGGCAAAAGAGGGTTTAACTGGCAAAAATAAGTAGATTAGTGGTCAGAGGGCATCTGTCTGTCTGTCTGTCTGTCTGTCTGTCTGTCTATCTATCTATCTATCTATCTATCTATCTATCTATCTATCTATCTGTCTATCTGTCTATCTATCTATCGGTCTATCTATCTCTCTATAATGTATGGGGAGCCCTTATTACTAACTGAAATGAAGCAGATTATAACCTTGTTATGCTATCGTTATGACATCACTCTGTTGTTAACCCTTCTTGTGTATGTCATATCAATGGTATAACAAAACGAATTGCTCACAAAATTCAATGTTGGACTTTCAGAAAAATGTTTAAAATGTTGGAATTAAATTAATTGATTTGTGCCAGGCTGTACTGATGAATAGTGTTGCGAAGAACACACAATAAACATTGTTAAGGAATCTTCCTGCATGATTTACGATTGCTTTAGGTAAGAACTGCTAAGAAAAGTAATTAAATTCACAATTACACAGTCTTGGTAGCCCATACACTATAAAATGTAATGTATGGTCTTTGGTTAATAACTATGCTGAAAACACTCCTCAAGGTTGCCATAATATGTGAAAACTTCTCAAGCTATACTCTCGAAGTTTGCAATGATGTCATGGCAACCTCTCGAAGTGTTTACAGTGTGGTTATTGACCAAAGACCATACATTATCCTATGTATCCTATCTATCTATCTATCTATCTATCTATCTATCTATCTATCTATCTATCTATCTGCCTGCCTGTCTGTCTATCTATTTATCTATATATCTGTCTGTCTGTCTATCTATCTCTCTCTGTCTGTCTGTCTGTCTATCTCTCTGTCTGCCTGCCTGTCTGTCTGTCTGGCTGCCTGTCTATATCTGTCTATCTATCTATCTATCTATCTATCTATCTATCTATCTATGTCTGCCTGCCTGTCTATGTCTGTCTGTTTGTCTGTCTGCCTATGTTTGTCTGTCTATCTATTTAGCTATCTATGTGTCCAGTCTTATTTACGATAAACACCATTGAGCAGAGCGCATCACAATGGTGTCCTATTAGGGTAAGCCTATGCTGAAAATGCTACAGACATAAATAGTGCTAGACAGCATGTATACTGTACAAAGCTGTGTTCTGTTTACAAAGGCATAATGAAGTTTCAAGTGAACATTACTAAGGCCTGTGTATATGGATGGACGCTCACATGTGTTGCTATCGATGTTCCACCTCTGGAATGATGGCAGCAAGGACTATGCCCAGAGGAGACTGAATAGAAGCATTCCGTGACTTTTGCACTGGAGGATAAAGGGTAGTTTACCAGGCATAGGGATTCTGGCAGGGAGTTCCACGTAGTCAGGCATCGGTGACTGAAGGCGAGGGACCAGCGAGTCATATTTATGTGCGGGACCATCAGTTGAACTAATCCAGTGGAGTGCACAGATCTTGAACAGCACCTGCAGATGAGCTCTGAGTGCAAATAAGAGAGGACAATGCCTTCGACACACGTCAGGGAAAACATGATGAAGAGCAGTTCCCTCCTATCACACAGGGACAGCCAGTTTAATGCACAGTGGAACTTACAACGGTGAGTGTCATAAGGGCAGCCCAGTATCAGCCTGGCTGGCCTGTTGTGTTTGCATGAATACATCTGTGTTGGTGTGTTTGTGTGTCACAAACGCAGACTGTCTAGTGGGGGGGAAACTAGTAGCCCATACTAAAAATATGCCGTACCACTTCTGATGCTGACAGACACACCCTAGGCACAGGAATGACACCAGTCTGACTCGGTCCTTACATATTTTCCATACATCACGGGTTTCCCACATCAATCTTCCTGCTAGCCTTGTGGCCAGTCATTGCTTTTTCTGGGAATGGAGACCTTGCTCCAGACAGTGCCAACAGAAGCTATTTATGGAAGACTGCTGAGCAGCTGACCCCTGTCCCAGTCAACCTTTCAGGGATGGTGGTCTGACACAGTCTATCAGAAACAGTACTCTCATGCTTCTCAACTATCCCTGATTTCCAACAGATGTCCCTGACTTTGACCGATGAATTTCTTCTATCTCTCCTTGAATAAAGGCTTCTGTAACTCCAGAGTAGGGATTTAATGCAGCAAAATAATGTCAAACTTTAAAGTTACAGCTTATTTCTGTTTCTGAAAATATTTTTATAATTCTGTTACCTACAGATGACAGTAGCTTCCCCCCAAAAAATAAAAAATAAAATTAATCATTGGGTTCTAAAAATAAATAGAATGGAAAGAATGATAAACATCACTTACTTTGTAAACCTACAGCATGATAAAATGATCGTGTTCAACAACTTGACACCACATTTATTATTTATTTATGTAACCCCTAGGTGGCGTCATCCTATGGACTACTACTACCCCTGCCTGCGTGACTATGCACAGGTGGAGGGGCCTGAATTCTGTGAACAGGTGCCTCCACCTGGAGGAATGGCATTGGGGTAGTGTAACTGCCTTGGTATAGCCCTCTGCAGTACTATAACCACCCACCAACCATTCTAGTGGCCAGAACAGTAAAACAATAGAACATTCACATTCACTGAATAACAGTAATGATATGCTCACGCCCCTTGCACTTAACACCAGGGCTGAATCTGCTGCAACTGCCCTGAAGACCCCCTGGAAAACAAGATCAGCAATGCAATAATACACTAGTAATACTGTAATCCAACCAATAAGATACACACTAACCAGGTTGAACGTGAAAACCAGCAATCTGGTTTATTTAGGGGAAGTGAACAAGGGTGGGGCATAAATCTAGCAAATGATTGGTACTCCTGATTTGATTCAGATTGATTCAGCGTGCACTGCAGTCCCTTTAAAACAGTCCCACAATCCTGGGTACCCAGTATGTTAAATAGGCTAGCCTGAAGCGTTGCCCGGGGTAGGCTGGCATTGCAGCTGTCGGAGCCCTTGGGAAGGAAAAACAGTTAACATGCACACAACTCAAACAACTAATCCAGAGCTGGATGGCTCAGTCCATTGTAATAAACCAAAACAAGAAAATTAGATGCCACACTATGATTGCAGCTGTTGTTGCAGAAAGCTACTCTGATTTGTACTCACGCTACCCAGACCAGGACACAGAACAGGCGGGATGAAGACCTTGTGGTGTTGCGCTGGATTGCCAAGGGAAGCAGGGCCTACACGACTCATCTCCTGGTGGTCGCTACCTGTTTGGTGGGTTGAGCAGGGGGCCGAATCCCCTAGCGGGTCTTTCACCAAGAATGTCTCTGAATTGGGAATAGCAGCCTAGGCCAAGGTAGCAAGGCCCAGGCAGGAGCAACAGTTTGGAAAATGTCCATGGCTGGATGTTGGAAAAGCCTCCAGCTGGCATAACAGAGTTTGGAGTGGGGAAACAAACCGTCACCCATGAAACACATTCAGCACATCTACAACACTTAGCTTTCTTAGGCACAGTTCGGACAAAGTCTGTTTGCCAATTCAGCTTCACCGTGCAAACCCTTCTATCTGAGGCTGTCTTCTAACTTCAGGTGGGTCGATCGCTTCTGGAGCAAGTCTTCAATCTTCTTGCAAGTAGTAATAACACACTTTTCTCTCCTCTGCTGATGCAGATCTTAACCATGCAATCAGAAAAGTCCAACTTTCACATTCAAACTGGAGAACATAACAGGCAGGCCAGCAGAACCTTCCCGATGATTCTCCTGTGCCCCTACTAGGAGCAGCTGCTCGACAGCTTGAGCTGTTCACTCTTCAACCTCCAACTTTCGACTGACTCTCCTTCAGGCAGTTCTGGGCATTTCCTTTGAGTTCGGTTGGCTGAGGGAACTATCTGTCATGGCAAGGGCTCCCCCTCCAGGTCAAGTTAGGTGCCAACCCTCAAAACTACAAATACTGCAGAATTTCCTTCCCATAAGACCTCTGGGGACAGTCTCCATTTTAGGTCCCCTGAGGTTCGATTGGTTAAACACTGGAAGTCCAGAACCAAAATGGTGGCTCCTATTCAAAAGCTCAGGCTGCAATTCAAAGCAAGTTAGACAAACTCCTCTATCATTATTATTATGACAGATATACAGTAAATAATCACTCTCCCTAACAGAGCTCCCTCTGTGCAAGTGGCAACTGCAGAATGGAGCAGAACAACAGTCTGGCTGGTTGGTCGCAAGCCTTAAATCATTCGCACCCAGCCCAGATTGATTTCTGATGCAGGTTAGACATTCTCTTAAAGAGACAGGCATGGAGGCTTACTAAAGCACTCTCATGCAGACAAATAGAACTACTGCAGACAGGACCCCATCCTTACACTGGGCATTTTAGGCGATCAGGAAGACATTATAGTTAACCCCAATTTGTAGGTGGTTACATTTATGTATTTTATTTATGTATGTATATATACATACTTGTATGTATGTGACTGATTCATCGATTTAGTGATTGATTGACTGGGTAAGTACACAGGTCCAAGGGACCTTTTCCAGGAATGATCCGAGCCTAGGCAGACAAAGAAAAGGGTGCAGGTTAGAGATACATGTTTACAAACAAGCTGGGAAACACATTATCAAGAGTAACTGAAAGTATGGATAAAAACAGAGTAAAATAAAAAGAGGAATACCATTTCAATAAACTGGCACAAAACACAAGCAGTTTTGTGAGAATGTTATATTGATGCTGAGTAGCATAGTGAGTACAGGTAGTGCTTACAAACTGACAAGAAAGTAGCTAGTATCTCAGGCTGCACAACTGCAGGGGGATGCACTCAATAGGTGATCGAGAAGCTGTGATTTAAAGAGGGGTGAGGGGGCAGTTCTAATTCTCACTTGGATGGTTTTCCAGAAGAATGGGCCTGTGCAGGAAGAAACCACTTTGACCATGTTATATTTGCCTGCAGTACTTTAAGCAGAAAGGAATCAGAGGAATGGGGGGGGGGGATATGGCTTTGTTTTGTGTCATAAGAACCTCGACATGGGAGAAAAATTAGGAATGCATAGTGACTTGTACATCAGGCAGCAGAGGATTAAGTCCCTGTACATCTGAGGGGGAAAGTTGACCAAGGTGACCGCAAAGGTCACACTGGTGTATTCTAAATGGGACCAGTGAGGCAGATGAGCATATGTGTAACCACCCAGTCCCCTGGGGTTACTAGAATCCCATCAGTGTCAGTGCTAGGTAGGGAAGGCAGCTGGTAAATAACTGGTTAAATGGGGTTTTCACATACTCACTCTTTGTTTACTTGGGCCTCAGCTGAGATGAGAGACATGATGTCATTTAGAACTCTCGCAGCAGCATAAGCCATGGCAGCTGGCTGTGAATGGGGAGTTTTAGAATCTTGGGTCAGTTCTGTTGTAGTAGTTGAAATGTGAGGAGTGAGAGCTGCAGTGGGCTCTGTGAAGAGAGGCTATTTTCTCACTCTAGTCCTGAAAGACATCTGCCTGCCAAGAGACATGGTGGAAACCATTGTCTACAGCAGGAGCTCCTGATTTTTCATCCCTGGAGAGATGAAAAGGACTGCTACAGAATGGATCCAAGGGGCAATCCTCTATTTGATCCAGGACTTTGAAGCTGCCTATTCTGTTTCCAACAGTGAGTAATCTGACTTTATGCTTCCTGCGGAAAGTACCTGTACTTAGGTGTTTCTCTGGCAGAGGGAAAAGATACACCAGTTCTGTTCTAAGTTGAGATTTGTCTCAAGTTTAAAGTTGACTGACAATTGTGGGGTCCAGAGGCAGACTAATGCACATTGTTCAGGACTTTAATTTTCTGCACTCCTAGAGTAGTGTTTCCTAATGCTGGATGTGATAGTCATTCCAAGATGCATTTTCCTAAATGTTTTTACTAGAAGTTTTAAGGCGTAACTCTGAAAGAATGGCTGGGTATGGACGTGGAAGCTAAAGGTGGGCAGCCCCCCCCCCCCCATCTGGAGAGACCAGTTCAGCACTACAGGTTCTGTAAGGCGTCTGGTTATTCAGGACATGGTGCCAATGCCTGAAGAGAAAGTTTACCCTCTGGTGTGGGTTTTGCTGAGTATGAGCCCCTGTGGGCACAAATATGGCCATTGCCACTAGAAGAAATGGTTTAGTTGTGGCCAGTTGCCACTTGCTGAAGTTTTAAAGTCCTATGCAATATGGTAAATGTGTGCTCCATTGTGGCCAGTGCCACTAGAAGAGATATGTGTTCAGTTAAAGCCATTGCCACAGAAGAGAATCCAAGGTCCTATGACATATGGGATATGTAGTTTCTGTCAGATACAGTTTTCTGGTGTTCTGCCATTGCCCTGTGCCATGATGTGCAAACCTTGGGGGTCCACTCTTCTTTAGTGACCGTCTTGTGGAATAAAGTCACACTCTAGAACCCCAGCCTTGTTTGGACATTCATGTTACTGCTGCCTTTGTGGAATTACTGGGTACCCTTCCAGAGGTATAGATCAAGCACAGCCCTAGCAAAAGGTTCTCTCCTCAGGACCTGGGTTGATTGGTCACAATTTGTATTTACTTTTATATACCCCCACCCCTTTCTGCTGTCTAGAAATACAAGCCTGCTATACATTCCCAAAGCTAGGGATGGTACAATTTGCCAAATTGATTTGTGTGCCCAGTCAAGGGTACCAAGGGGTAGCTAACTGTGTAAAGTAGCGGGGAGTGGTGATTACATATGCTTTTGTAAATTGTGGTTTCCTGGGAGATGTCTTTCACAGTGGCTTTTGAGTAAATAGGAGAGGTATAATCCAGTACAGGCAACATAATACTTTTGGCAATGGGGAGATGAACGTAGGTGTCAGGAAGTGCTTCAGTTTGTATGCTAAACCCAATTTTTGTTGAATGTTTTTACTCAAAGAATCAATGTGGTCTGAGTTGGTGAGGGAGTGGTCAGGTGTGACTCTTAGGTATCTGAAGGTATGTTTCTGCTCCACGATATGGCCATTAGAGTAGGCAAGATTCGGGGGTGGGGGAGGACTGGTTGGAGAGTTTTGGTTTAGAGACAAATAGTATGATTTAGTCTCTTTGATATTGAGTAGTGGCCTGTTTCTCAGAAACCAACTTTGGATAAGTAAAAACTCATCATCCAAGTTCTGAGAAAGATTTATTTATTTATTGAAAAGTATCAGAATTACAATCCTTTGAGTCAGAGACTCGTTTACAAAGGATTATAGAGTGACTTTCAGTTATGGAGACTTATGAGATCATTAGCATACAGGAGAGTGTTAGAGTTATCGAGGGCTTGGGGGAGGCTGTTTCTAAATAAGGAGAGGAGAAGGACTAGCAATTATCCTTGTGGTAACCCATACTTTATGGACTGAGTAGCAGATTGCCACTGGCCTAGAGGAACTCCACTATCATTTCCTTAATTATGGACACCAGAAGTTTCCCCACTACAAAATCAGACTTCCCGTTCTATAGCTAACTGGTTAACTGTCTTGTGTAGGAGGACCACGCTCAGTGTCCACCAATCCTCCGTTACAACCCACCTCTCCAGAGAGCACTTGAAGAGACTCACTAGCAGTAAAGCCAGGACCTGCTCCATTGCCATCAACACTCTTGGGCACATCCTGTACTGGCCCATCAGTTTATTCACCTTCAGTGCCAGTAGGCCCAAAGTCCTCTCCTCTATGATGTGCTCCGTGTTGGCACATGCTAATGATCTCCTACTCCTGTTGCAGTCTGGCAGAGGGCCTCCGTCCTCCACCGTGAACATGTAACAGACGCAATCGTTTTGCATGTTCACATTATCGTTGTCATCATCCGCCTACCCCTTTCCCTTCTTTAGGCTGATCCCTCCCTCCTTAGGTTTGTGCTGTTCCCATATATAATGAAAGAATGCTGTATCACCTTCTTTAACTCCCTCCACTTGCCTCAGCTTAGCCTCAGTCTTTGCCTGTTTCATGAAACTATTTCCTTCCCTCAACTTTTTTTTTTTTCTGTATAGATTTTTATCGCCGGTCTCCCTGGCTGCCCCTTCAGACTGCCTCCCCCAGTCCAGTCACCCTGGCATCCCTCGGACTTACCTTAGCCTACACCCTCTGTCACAGGGCTGTGGCAGTGCCCAGTTACCAGGTGCTGAGCCTGCGGAAGGTTGGTTGTCACCTGTGGCCTGGGGTGTTTTTCCTCCATTTACTTCCCTTCTCATTCCTGTTGCTGGGGCACACACACCAGTCGTGCGTGCGTGGAGGCACATGCACGCCCACAGAAGTTCTGCAGCACCTTCCCTTCTCAGGCACCCAACAGTCCCGCACTACCCTCAGGCCTCCACCCAGGGGCTGTTGTTCAGTGGCAGTGCCAGTTCTCCCTCCCAGGGAGAGGAGAACAGTCCTCCAGATGTTTCATCCTCTTGCTCTCCAGCCAACCCCTGGTGGCTCATTCACACTGCGAACATGGGTCACCGGCACCTCTAAGCCATTGGGCTGGTACCCTCATTTTTTCTTGATATGCCCTCCTGTCCTCCTCTGTCTGACTTGATTTGTATCTGCAGAACATTCTGCTTTTTTCCCTTCACCACTTCTGCTGCCACTTTGAAAACCATAGTGGTTTCTTTCCCCTCTTACCATTTTACACCATTCAATGGCAAAGGCTTGATGCCCCAGTATTCTTGTTTTATCCAGTACCATTACCAGCTGTTTCTACTGTTGTTAACACATAATGAAAAATTCTCCCCCAACACCACCCTCATCTTCCAAAAATTATCATGCCCTTCTGAAGTCTAGGCACTTTTCTATGGTCACTGGATCTCAATGGTTCCCCTCCTCAGACCTCACTTAGACTGTCTGTATTAGTCAGGACCAGCTCCAAAATGGTCCTCTTTGTCTGGGAATCCATGATCCTGTGACTCAGAAATGCCTCCTCCATTGTTCCACCGGTGACAGTATAGCGCAGTGGGTTAAGGCTCTGAGCTGCAGATCTGGAGACTTGGGTTTGAATCCCACAGCCACAAAGGTGCATGCTGTGTGATCCTGTATGATCCTGAGCAAGTCGTTTAAATTCCTTGTGCTCCCAAGTCACATCTGGAAACAAGCTTCGGCTTGGTGTGCTACTCCTGATTAAACAATGTTCCCTTCCTTCCTCCCCTTGACTTTCTCTTTGCACTTTCTGTTGCTGGGATGCTCCAGTCCACATCGAGCAAATTAAAATCCCTCATAATCAGCAACCCCCCTCCCTCTTATTTTGCCATCCTTTGATCTCTTCTGAGGTTTATTATCTGCATCCTTCTTCTTTGCTGGAGGCCTTTGTGTCACACTGACCCTAATAACTTTTCCTCCTCTTTGCAATACTAAGACCACACTGTCTCTGTCTACACTGGTAAAGGCAGCAATTGTTTTAAGTAGTACTTAATTGTTACATAGTGCTTTTTAAATATTCTCCATTCTGCTAGTTTTATTTAGGTGTTACATTTTTTTAGGCTGTTTTAACAGTTTACAGATCCATTTGTGTATGACCATGAGATTGAGGAAACTGCACCACAATTGGAGGCTGATTTTTTCAGTGTTTATTTTGATAATGATTTCCCTGGGGTGGGTTCTTTATAATCCTTGTCTCCCCTGTGGGTCCATGTCCTACATGCAGAAAAATATTTTGTGGTTCTCAGTTAATTTTCTTCTTCAGTTCAAGTTAGTGTTAAAGCAACACAAAGGTTGTAAAATAGGAAAGATTTATTAAAAGTGGAATTAGAATTAGAAGATTACTAGTTCTACTATTGTTAATAAAGGACCCTACAAGGCATCGCAGGAGGTGAGGCTTTGTCTGTGGGCAGGTAGGGGGAGGTAGCAGCCCACTAGGGGCGGGAAGGGGCAGGTAGATGGGAGGTTCCTGGGGGAGGGTGGTTTGAGAAATGGGGGAGGAGCTTAGCCCTTAAGAAGGGCTGCAGAGGTTTGCTCTTGTTGTGCTGCTCCCAGGGTTTGATCAGGAAGCTACTACTCCAGTCCCAGGCATGATGAGGAACCAGCAGCTAGTCTGAGGATTTTCTTAGGCAAGCAAAGAGCCAGCGGCTAGGGGTGTCTAGGGCCTGGGGTTCCCTCCTGGCACTGGAGCAGAATATAGCAAGCTAAGTTTGGTTGGCATAGGATAGCACATAAAAAAAAATGTGGGCTGTGGGTCTTCCTTTGAGGCCAGGAAAGACGTTTGGTGAGGGGGAGATGGCTCCTGGCTTGTCAAGGTTATCAGTTAATAGGTGTCTGGTTTAGCTGACATTTATTTAGAATTTAGTAAGTGAAGCCAAGTGAATGGTAGCAATCAGGAGCAGGTTGGTGTTTGGGGACACCATGGGCCATGTGGTGAGATCCCACCACCCCCAAAAGAAAAAAAAACCTGCATGGCGCTTACCAGTCTGCAGTTGATCAGGAGGCAACTGAGGCTCAGTGTTCCTTGCTAGTGGCTGCTGGGTTGGTTTGGATGTGGGCCGCAGAGTTGGAGACCGCAGTGGCATGATCATGGGTCTGGTATCCAGGTTGGTGTCTCTTGTGGCTAGCCCTTAGTCTGGGGTGTGTGGGGGGGGTGTAAGTTAAGCTCATGGTGGGTATTCGGGAACACCAGCAGCAGCAGGGTTCAGTGCTTTGTCTGTGCAGCCTGGCGCTTGGCGTGCCCCCCCTTCCCCCCACGAGCATGGGAAAACCATGATTGGGGGTTAATGTTGATTTGGTGAGCCTCCAAGTCTAAATTGATGGTCACTTGCTGGTGCGTAGAACAGGAGCAGCTGTAGGTCGTGCCATCCATGGGCACGAGAGAACCTCCCTGAACAGGACCGGCACTAGGGTAGATTTAGGCTTTCCAGCCTTGTCTGCGCAGCTCAGCACTTGAATCCCATGCCTTCTGAGCTGTGCAGCTGTGCAGGTGGGGAGGAGGCACTGTGCGTGCCGTGAGACAATGGATCGCTGGGTCTAGCTAATCTTTGGAGCCGAAGGTGAGTCTGCAGTCACTCAACAGGTGTTGCCCCAGCGGGTGTGCGGCGTCCCCACATTGTTACTCTTCCCTGGTTCATTTTTGTGGCAGTACCTTCCAACACTCCTCAGTGAGTGCCAACTGTTTAAAAAAAATGCTAGGCAGGGAAGTTGAGACACAGATGCCACGTGGTCAGGGGAGGTCCCCCCCCCCAATTAAAGGGGCTAATAAGGAAGTGGCACAACAACGATGGGAAAACAGTATTAAGAAAATAAGAGAAATAATAAAATTAAAAAAACAAATGCTACATGGGGGGGTAGACAGATAAAGTGTTATCTTTGGAAGTTGGTAAGGAAGTTCATCAGGTGGCAGTCAAGATTACCAGTTTTGTTGGAAATAATAGCAGTCAGGTTTATTAGTTCCCACCATTAGTTAAGGTATTTGGTTTAGTGCAAACACAGGCATGGTAAATTGCAAGTGGCATTAGCAGCAGGTTTGCAGTAGTCAGAGCTACAGAAAGGATAGTAGGCTGAAACTGAATGCAATGTGGTCCTCTAGTGGCATTATAGTGGAGTCGGTCAGGGCAATGCTGGATGCAGCCTGAGTGATAAGCAAATATTGCAGAAGAAGAGTGCTGCCAGAGGAGCAGTACAAAAAACAAAGTTTAAGGCGATTAATGGAACATCCCCAGTACATAGACTCGTGGTGGAAACGGAGGCCAAAACGACAACAAGGGGTGCTTAGGGGTGTACTCCTTTGTGTGTTTTTCAGAGCGATACAGCGATTGATTTTGAAAGCCAATTGGCCGCTCTGGTTAAGGGAAAAAGCAATGCGTGGTGGGATGTGCTGGTCCAAGGGCAAGACGAAAGGGAGTTGCTGGGCCCTTCTGGGCAAGTGCAACAACCACAGCTGGAGGCCTCTACAGGTCCAGTCCTGGAAGCAGTGGTACCATCACTGCCTGACGAGCTTGTCCATCGACGAGAGGAGCCAGTGGTTTTGGTTGAGGAACTAGAGGAAAGGATAACAATGCCAGTCGTGGAGCAAGAGCAGCCACCTCCAGCCAAGGAGCTGGAAAAACAAACAAGGGGTGGCGATTCCGGACACGCAAGCAGGTAGGATTAATTTAGATGAGCTCTCTGCAGAGGAGTTGCAGGTTCTAATTCATCAAGAAAGGCAGGGATCTTTGGAAAAAAAAACAAAGACAACCAAGGAAGCAAAAAAGGGCCACAGGGCAGGTGGAACATAAGGGTTACCTGCCTGTGAGACCGGGAGAGGCTGAGCTGAGCTGGGCTCATCTCGGAGCTATGATAAGGTTACCCTCCAGTTCAGCGTCTTGGAATTTGGGGGTACTGTTATAGTTACAATCAAGGATCCTGCAAAGCCAAGCGCTGCAGGTATAAGCATGAATGCATGGTATGCGGCTGACAGCACCTATTTCAGCAATGCAGGAAAAAGACTGGGAATTCTCAGCCCTACCAAAAGACAGGTGGGTTGCATCCCTTTCAAAGTGGTCAGAACAAGCCTGCCAATGCCCGTAGGGGGGAAGCATCTTGAGAAGTGGTTGGCTCAGTACCCGAACAAGGAAGCTGCTCGCTTCTTGGCTGATGGGTTCAGGTTGGGTTTTTGTATTCCCTATGAAGGTCCCCGCAGGGCATATGAGGCAGACAACTTCAAATCAGCCAAGAAGGTAGTATCAGTGGCCCATTCATAGCTCCTCCCAGGTCCTGGCTTAGGGTATCCCCAATTGGGTTGGTCCCCAAAAAAGCACTGGGGGAGTTCCGGATGATTAATCATTTGTCATATCCGGAGGGAGACTCAGTTAATCATTACATTGACCCAGCATACACGTCTGTTTCTTATGCCTCATTTAATAAAGCAGTGGAGGTGGTACAGAAAGTGGGGCAGGGGGCATTGTTAGACAAGACTGATATCAAGGCATCTTTTAGACTGTTGCCTGTCCAACCAGCAGACAGAGAACCGTTAGGGCTGAAATTTGAGGGTCAGTATTATATGGATAACTGCATGCCAATGGGGTGTGCAGTGGCATGTGCAGTATTTGACCAGTTCAGCACATTTTTGCATTGATCCACGACAAGAAAGGCGCAACGTGCTGAGCTAGTGCATTACTTGGATGATTTTTTTGTTTGTAGGTAAGGCAGGAACAAAGCATTGTGGTCAGCTTATGGGGGGTTTCATGAGGTGTGTGCAGAGCTGGGTGTACCACTAGCACAGGGCAAAACAGAAGGATCGTGCACATGGCTGTCATTTCTAGGCACAGAAATTGACACAGCAGAACAGGTCTTTTGGTTGCCACAAGACAAGCCGATGCCCCTGAAAGAGATGTTGGGGAAGGTTACCAAAGCACGCAAAGTAACCTTGCGTGAAATGTCAACAGCTGATAGGTCACTTGAACTTTTCTGCAAGCATTGCCCATGGGTAGGACATTTATGAGATGGCTGGCAGCAGTAGGGGCAGGATGTATGAAACCACACCACAGGATTAGAATAACTGAGGCAGTGAGGGATGATTTGGGCATTTGGCAATCATTTTTAAATTGCTTTAACTGGATAGACATTTGGCCAGTGCCGGTGTCCAGTCAGGAGCTAGAGCTCTTTACAAATGCGTCAGGTGATTTGGGATTCGGTGCATACTTTCAGGGGAAGCAACCTGAGGATTGGAAGACTTCAGGAGTGTTGACGCATATCACAGTTTTGGAATTCTTTACAATAGTGGTGGCATTAGTGGTGTGGGGAGAGCAGCTAAGGGACAAATTTCATAACATTTTGATCAGACAGTACTGGCGTGGTATATGCCATCAATGGACAGTTGAGGGGTAAGGGCCCTATGGACAACCTCATGACAGCATTTACGTTAAAGTGCCTTTTGCTCACTATCCAGTTCAAAGCAGTGCATGTTCCAGGAATTGATAATGGTATGGCTGATGCTTTTCTCATTCACAGTGGTGGAGGTTCTGAGAATTCGCACCAGGAGCGGAAGGACATCCTAGGGAAATCCTAGCATACCTTTGGGGTTTGGTAACTCAGAACCCTGGAATTTGATCAGGAATGCAGTGGCACCCAATACGTATGTGGCATATCATAGTGGGATAGATAGTTTCCTGACAGTGCAGCATGTACAAGCGTGGGAAAAAAATGGCTGGTTCCAATGGAAAAGCTCTGTGAGTATGTGCTGAACAAAAGATGGGGGGGGGCTACACCAGCCACGGTGGAATAACATTTGACAGGTATAGCCTGGTTTCAGAAGGCCTAGGGGTACATGGATACCACAAGAGCCTTTCCCCTTAATAAGATGCTGCAAGGATGGGCACGGTCAGTACCAAAGAGACCAGACCAACACCGACCTATTAGCCCCATACTGTTCAGGCAAATATGGGATGAGCTCCCAAGGGTTCATTCATCAGAAGAAGAGACGTTCAGGACAGCCTATCTGATGGCATTCTGTGGGGCATTTCAGGTGTCCGAGCTGTGCAACCAAGTAAGGCAGCACACCAGCAACTGGCATTGGGAGATGGGGGTGTGGTAGTAACCACGGTTGGAGTATTTGTCTGATTGAGAAAAAGCAAGATCGATCGGAATGCTTGGGGTTGCTAGTGTAGTGTGCAAGCGCCCCAAGGGGTGCAGTGGGAAATCTGGGCATGGATTATGTGACCAGGCAGGCATCAGAAGGCGGGGCCTTCTTTAGGCATGAAGATGGGACTCTGGTAACAGTGTACTAGTTCCGCCACATTTTGCAGAGGGCTTTGCAGCAGTTGGGGCAGGATGAAAATCAACTCAATACTCATTCATTCAGGATAGGGGCAGCATCACACTCTAGGGCAGAAGGGTTTACGGATGCACAGATGCAGGCATTAGGCAGGTTGAGGTCCCAAGCTTTTGAGAGTTATGTCAGATCACAGATGTTATAACCTTTTCCTCTTTCTTGATAGGTGATGACTTGCGGAAGGCACAGATTTGGGTGTGCTGACACTCCTTTGTTTATTGGGCCGCCATCCAGGCGAGGCAGCACCAGAGTGGAAAGGATCTGTTTTTGGACCCCAATTGAGCAGAAGTTTATTGGTTGGGGCAACAAGGTATGAAATGGGAAGAATTGTTGCCGAGGTTGAGTGTGGAAGCTCGGTGGCAGGCCTCTCCGGATGTCCTAGTGATTCATTTGGGTGGTAATAATCTAGGGCAGGGGAAGTCTCTGGAGCTGCAGCTGAAAGTAAAAAGTGACCTGTCCAGGCTGAGAGAAATGTGGCCAAAAACTTGCATCATATGGTCGGACATTATACAGTGGCAGCAGTGGCGGCATGCCCGCAACCCTTGGGCAATTGAAAAAGTGCGTAGGCTTCATAACAGAGCTATGCGGCCAATTAATGCTTAGTATTGGGGAGGGTCCATAGTGAGGCATCAGGAAGTTGGGATGAAGGAGGGAACTGTATTGTAAAGATGGGGTGCATTTGACAGAAATAGGGTTAGATATAGTCTTAGAGGATATACCAGGAGTAGTGGAGAAGGTGTTGGCGTGATGGGCTTGTGGGGGGTGAGCTGGCAAGGAGCTCACCCTGTGGCAGCTCAGTAGTTTTGGAAGGTCTGTGCAGAGGGGTAACGGGATTATGAGTCTATGCAGCCAAATCCCCTGAGGCTGACGGGAGGTCAGTGCCAGATGGCTAGAGTTCCCCCTGGGTATAAAGGGGGGACAATCAGGATGGCAGACCTCTTGAAGCATATGTTCATGGCATGGCGGTGTCCTCTGATAAGAGAGGACATGACTGCAGCTGGTCTTGAGAGCCATCCCTCATGCCCTGGAGCTGGTGTCCTCATGGGGTTCACTTATTGGCTGGCGGCCTTCTAAAAAAGAGGGGGTCAGCCATTAGTAAATCAGAGCAAGCTGATTCAATTCTTCCAAGACTACCTAGCTGCACACATCATGCTGATTGGTGATGTATTATTTGCATAATTGGATAATAAATAAATGCATGGCAGCGGCCATTTTCTCCAAAACTCGTTGTCTGTCTCAGTCTGTCCAGGTGGAACAAAAGTATGTGCCATATAAGACAATGACAGGAACAGTTCATCCTCACCCAGGTCCAAAATGCCTTGGTGACTGCGGCTCTGTGCCTGTAGCATCTGCTAAGGATAGGTCAGGACACACTGACTCTTCTTTAAAAATAATCTACTTGAATCCAAGTGGACACAGTTTGTTGTCTGGACTGAATACCATGATTTTGATCTTTATTACTTTATATGAAACTTGGTTGAATGAAAAAATTATTGATTCTGAAATTTCATTAGCAGTTTACAAACACCATAGGCATGACAGAGCAGGGAAAAGAGGGGGTGGGTCCCTGATATATGTCCGTGAAACGTTTCAATTTTCCATCCTTAATTGTTCCACGGGGGATTCAGGCTATGATATGGCAGCTGTTAATGTATTGTTTGGTCAAGACAAATATTTGACAGTCAGGTCTATCTATAGTCCCAGGGGAAGAATTGGGCCTAGATTTGAGTTAATAACATCTGTATGTAGTGAATTGCCCCCAAATAGAGAATGAACTCTCCTAGGAGATTTTAATTGTAACTGGGATTCTGACTTAAAAAAATGGCATTTGTGAGTTATTACTAAATCTAGGTGTTCATCAAATTATTGACAAGGAAACCAGGCCCAATTACAAGAATGGTGTTGGAACGGTCCTTGACTGGATCGTGGTCACTCATCCTGACAGGATTACCAATAATGGGGTCCTGCTGGATGCGATGAGTGACCACTGTCCTGTTTTCTGTGATTAGTTGGTTAAGGTCAGAAAGAGTCCTCCAAAATACATTGAATCAAGAAATTTATCACAATTTACATCTGAATTAGTTGAAGTAGCATGTAATTAAATTGATTGGTCATCTTTCTTTCTTTCTTTCTTTCTTTCTTTCTTTCTTTCTTTCTTTCTTTCTTTCTTTCTTTCTTCTCCTGCGGTTGGCCCCCTTCCATCTGGTCCCCCCCAGCCCCATCTCCCCAGCATCCACTGGACTTACCTCTCTTGCACTATTGAGGTGCCAGCTAGCCGGGTGCAGAGCCTGCAAAGGGCTGGGCTTCATCCTACCAGCCAGCATTTTTCCTCCTCTGTTTTCCCTGTTCCCCGAGTGCAGAGGCGTGCAATGACGCCTATGGCTGAGCTGCACATGCTTCCATTCTCGGCACATTGGGCATCTGCCCTGTATCTGCCTCTTATGTCTGAACCCATTGTGCCAGCCTCCATCCACTGCTAGGAGTCAGGCAAGCAGCGGACTCTGTCCCCACCCCCACCTGGGAGAGGAGAGCTGCACTTCAGATGCTCAATCCTCTCCCTCCCCGACTGATCCCTGGCAGCCCGCTCACACCATGAACATGGGTCATTGGTGTGGCAGGAGGCAAGACGTGATGCCTCAGCCCTCCATGCCACTGGGCCGGCCCTGATTGGTCAATTTTTGACTCTCTTAATGACATTGATTTACTCTTGGAAACATTTATTACAGTTTATAGTGATATTGCTAATAAGGTGTCACCATTAAGAAAATTGAGAATTAGAGCAAATAAATAAAAACGGTTATCACATGATTTGCTCCTCCTTATGAAAGCCAGAGATAAGAGTTGGAAGCAATATAAGAGCAATAAAAATTCTATTACATTACAAAAGTACAAGACCTTAAAAAAATAAATGTAAATCGGAGACTAGGAGAGCCAAAGTTCAGTATTGTTTCTTTGAGCAAAAAAATGTGCAGGGTAGCCCTCAAAAAACATGGCAAGTCTTAAATTAATTAATAGGTAGGGAAAAATAAGACACTTCTATAACAATACAACATAACGACCATCTTATTAGTGATTCCACTTTAGTATTAAAAATATTTAATGCACATTTTGGTGATATCAGTAATTACAGAACTCCATTATGCATTGATAATCTTAGCTCTACTAAGACAGCATTAAATATTACGCATGCTAAATTTAATTTTGAGCAGGTAACACCGGATCTAGTCAAGGAATATATACCTAAGCAAGATCCCAGACCATCAGTAGGGTATGATGGAACTGATTATAGAATAATCAAATTGGGTTTACATTTTTTCTCATCTCTCCTGTCATTAATTTTTAATGTTTCACTCCGAAATGGTGTTTTTCCTCGAAGTTGGAAATTGGCTACTATTAAGCCTATTTTCAAGAATGGTAATCCATCATTGGTTTCAAATTATTGACCTGTTTCTTTATTAATGCCACTGTCAAAGATACTAGAAAGAATCATTTTGGAGCAAACATTAGAGCATCTTGTAAAACATCAGTTATTAACAAATTGTCAGCAGGGTTTTAAACCAAAGCATAATACAGAGACAGCCTTGATGGGGTTCACTAGCCGCATTCAGGGTGCCCTTAATAGAGGGCACACTGTGGCAGCATGATTTGTGGACCTCACCAAGGCCTTTGATCTTGTTGAACACAATCTATTGGAAAGGGAACATTGTTTAACCAGGAGTAGCACACTAAGCCAAAGCTTGTTTCCAGATGCGACCTGGGAGCACAAGGAAGTTAAGTGACTTGCTCAGGATCACACAGTATGGACCTAGGCAGCTGTGGGATTCAAACCCAGGTCTCCAGATCTGCATCTCAGGGCCTTAATCCACTGCGCTATACTGCCTCCTATTGCAAAGAATACTTAGTAATTTACATTTTTCAGTTGATGCAATCAAGTGGTACTTAGATTATCTCACAGGCAGGACTCATAGGACAATAATAGGTGATAGTGTTTCACAAACTAGAGTTATACAGTGTGGTGTGCCCCAGGGTTCTATCCTGGGGCCTCTCATTTTTTCATTCTATATTAATTCAGCCCCTAGTATTTGTACAAATACCTCAATGATTCTATACGCAGATGATGCGGCTATATATAGTGAGGGACTCAACCTCAAGGAGGTATTAAACAATTACCAAATTGATTTTGACCATTTCCAAGATTGGCTATTGCTAAATCACATGGTCCAAATTCTAAAAAAAAAAGCAATGCTTTTCTCTGTCAGGGCATGTAAGGTTGAATAATTTGATCCTATTATAGATCAAAAAAGGGATTATAATTGAATTTGTTGACAATTTTAAATATATGGGCATGATTCTCGATAGTAAACTTTCTTTTGAATTGCACATTAAACAACTAAGAAAAGCAACACATCAAAGATTAGGGCTTTTGTATTATGTAAAACCATTTTTAACAGTTGATTCAAGGAGGTTACTCTCTCATAGTTTCCTATTAAGTTCTGTGGATTTTGATTTATTCATCAACAACCAGTACAATACTTAATGGACTTAGGGTTACGTATAATTCAATTTTATGATTCATGTCAAATACTCCTTATTGTACTCACCAATGTCAGTTGTATAAACTTACAAATAGTCTATCCCTGGCAAATAGAATTCTACAGAAAATGGGAATTCTTTTATTTAAAATCATGAATGGATCGTTTCCCTCTTCAATTGCTGAACTTTTTCCAAGATCTATTAATCCTTGTGAAACAAGGTCACAGAATAGATTTTCTTTTAAATTGCCTTTATTTAAAAAAGCATTTGGGCGAAGGTCACTATTGTAAGAGAACCTCACATTTATAACAGTGTTGTACCTGAAATTATTGACTGCAAAACTGTTTGGTGTTTTAAAACTCATCTTACACAATGGATAATTAACAAAACTGAATGCACTTGCCAGCTATAACAACTGATGTTATTTGTATATTTGTGAAGTATATGTATGTCAGTATCAATTATATTGTCTCTTTAATTGTTTTAGTTATTGATCTCTGTATTGTGACCTGTCATCTGTGAAAATGGGCAGTTTTATGCTAATCAGACTTACAAGAATAATAAATAAAAATGAAACTGAAATACATGCAGGGTGTGCCACAAGCAGCTGCAAGGTATAGATCCAACTCAAGGTCCTAAACATCTTTGATGCCCAAGAGAGTCAAATCCTCAGCTTACCTTTTGATTTGGTCAGGGTTGTCCAAGGGACAGTATCCTTTACACCTATTGAGGAGACAGGGCAGAGAAGGTTTACTACCATAGTCCAAATTCTAGAATGGGCAACAAAGTTTGCTGTGCTCCCATAATACCTCTGTGGCTGTAAGATCCTTCTGGGACCCTCTTGAAAATAGTACAGTTATGTAACAATGTGCTGTAACAGTAGATCTTTGAGAGAAGCTCTTCCAGCAGGCCACACTGATAGGACTATGCCACCAGGCACTAGGACCACATGGAAACATCAGGCTAGCTATCTACCATGGGGGACTCCCCCCCCCCCACTGATGTCAGTCATCTGACGTTAGCACAGGCTATATAGGAGGGCAGTACCCCAAACCACCTCAGTCCTCCTGCCAGAGACTCTGCATGGCCAGCTGATGAAGAACCAAGGATGTTATTCTGACAGCCTAAAAAAGAAGGCAGAAGCAGATGTGATAGAGAGAGAAAAGCAGGGGGAAGGAGGTAGGGAAAGCAAGGCCTGCTGCAAGAGCTTCTCTAGAAGATCTACTGTTACTGTAAGTTCTTATTTAACTATCTTAATTCGAGGAAGGCTCTTGCAGAAGGCCACACCAGTAGGACTGAGTCCCAAGCAGTACCGGTAACCACCAGGATAACAACCTTGGGAGGAGGTCAAGCCAGCAGACAAGAGCTCATGACAGAAGGCCTTGAAGAACTGCCAGGCCAAAATTGGCTCTGCGCCTAGAGGCGATGTCCAGACTATAATGCTTGGTGAAAGTGTGGACAGAACTCCAGGTGGCAGCTGCACAGATGTCAGCAGCATACACATTTCTGAAGCAAGCTGTGGAGGCAGCCATAGCCCTAGTGAAATGGCCCTTGACCACGCTCGGAAGGGGTTTGTTGTACTTGTGGTAGCAGTAAACAATGCACTTAGTTAACCTCTTAGACAAAAACTGTTTGGAAACAGGAGCGCCCTCCCTTTTGGGGGCAAAAGAAATGACCAACTGGTCAGTTTTCCTCAAAGATTTGGTGCAGTCTGTGTAATACCACAATGTTATGTGAACATCCAAAATATGGAGCAACACCTCCCCCTGATTGGAATACTCAAGAAAATAAACTGGAAGGTGAAGGGATTGATTTAAAGTAAGCTCAGACACCACCTTAAACTTAGGATTAGTATGCAAAGACACTCTGTAAAAAACCAAATAAGGCTCTTTACACATCAGTGCCTATAGCTCAGAAATCCTTTGAGCTGAAATAGCAGCATTCAAAAAGAGCACTTTCCACAACAGAAAGCAAAGCTGACAACTTACGGCCGATTCAAAGAGAGGTAAAGTGACTTTCTCCAACATAAAGTTAAGGTCCTATGGAGGGACTGGGTTCCGAATGTGAGGTTTCAAATGCAAAATGCCCCACAGGAATGGGCAAGACACCTCAAGCTGGGTGACAACTTAGGCCTCAATAGGTGCATGGTGCGCAGAGATAGCAGAAAGATGCACCTTAAAGGAGGAGTACCCCAAGCCTGAATCCGAAAGGGAAAGAAGATACTCCAGCACCTGATTCACCAGGCAGGTGAAAGGATCCAAATGGAGAGCAGTGGCCCAAATGGAAAAGTTCTTCTATTTCATAGCATAAGTGGCCCTGTGGAGGGTTTCCTGGCAGCCTCAAGGACATCAGTGACTCTAGAGGATACTCCAAAGCAGGCAATAGCTAAGTCCATAGGAGCCACACATGGAGATGCAGAGATTTGAGGTCTGGATGGACCAGGGTGCCCTGGTCCTGGGAGAGCAAGCCTGCGCACAGGGGAAGGGGCACTGGAAGTTCTACAGCTAGCTGTTGCAGCAAAGGAAACCAAATCTGGTGAGACCTGAAGGAAGCTATGAGAATCATGTCTGTCCCTTCCATCTGGAGCTTCAGCAGAACCCTCTGCAGGAGCGGCGGGGGGAGGGGGCATCCAAAAACTTCCCCTTCTAGGAGAGGGACAATGTGTCTCACCAAAATACCCCAAGCCTCGGATCAAGTGAGCAGAAAAGCGTCAGTTTTGTGTTGAGTGGGGATGCAAAGAGGTCCAACTCTGGCTGACCCCACCTGTTGAAGAGACCTTTGACCACTGAGGTTAGAAGCTCCCACTCATGAGCCCGTGACCTGGAACAGCTGACACTGTCTGCCAGGATGTTCTGGATGTCTGGAACATGAATGGCAGACAGCTCTAGACGGTGCTCGATGGCCCAATACCAGACTCTCACCCCCCCAACTGAGGGGGTAATAATGAGTCCCCCCATTTATTGATGTAGTACACTATACACATATTGTCTGTCTGTACTAGCAGTGAACCTAGGAAGAGATGAGTCTGGAAGGCCTGCAGGGGGTGAAGTACCACCTGCATCTCTAAGACATTGATATGTAGACCCTGCTCTACATCTATCCATTTACCTTGGATCTGATGATCGGCCAGATGAGCACCCCGTCCCAGACTGGAAGCATCTGTCATAAGAATTTGATGGGGGGTCTGGCGCTGAAAGGAGATCCCCAGAAGAAGTTGGCCAGATTGAGCCACCATGATAAAACCCTCTGGAGTGGGTCAGAGATCAGGACCAACTGGTCCAGGTCATCCGTGTGCTCGTCCCACTTGATTCTCAAGGTCCATTGAGGAACCCGCATGTGCAGAAATGGCCAAGGGAACCGTAGCAATGGCTGCTGCCTTGTGGCCCAGAGTCTGGAGGAAAACTCTGGCTGGGAACTGCCGACTGGAGGAAACCTGACAAGCCTGGTCCTTCAGTTGTTCTGCTCTGTGCTCAGGCAAAAGCCTTTGCCCTGGCTGGTGTCCTGAACTACCCATATATATTGGAAGCATTGGCAAGGGGAGAGGCAGGACTTCAGCAGGTTCACAGTGATCCTCAAATCCTGGAAAAGATGCATAGTGTAGTCCAGGGACTGAACCAGACATTCCCTGGAGGGGACTGCTAGCAGCCAGTTATCTAGGCAGGGAAACACACAGAAGCTCTGCTTCTGTAATACTGCCACCACAACCACCAGGCATTAGCACTGATGGGCAGGAAAGACTTGGATATACACATAGGCATCCTGCATGTCCAGCGAGCAGAGCCAATCCCCTGGTGGAGCAGGGGTAGTAGTCCCTGAAGGGTCACCATTCTGAAGTGTTTGTACTCGATGTACAGGTTCTGATTGCTCAGGTCCAGGATAGGCTGGAGGTCCATGGCCTTCTTGGAAATGAGAATGAAGTGTGAATAAAACCCATTTCCCCACTAAACTGGAGGGACGGGCTCTATGGCTCTTTTTTGCAGCACAGCGTGAACTTCCTCCCAAATTAGGGCAGGTACACTACCAGTCAAAAGTTTTAGAACACCCCCATTTTTCCAGTTTTTATTGAAATTTAAGCAATTCAAGTCCAGTGCATAACCTGAAATGGTACAAAGGTAAGCGGTAAACTGCTAGAGGTTAAAAAAAAAGTTTAGGTTAGCAAAAACTGCTGTAGAGAAATTGCAAAGAAAGCCAAGGTGTCAGTGAGTACACTTTCCTACACCATCAAAAGGCACTTGGAAACTGGAGGAAACTCTGACAGGAAGAGGTCTGGCAGACCCAAAGCCACAACAGAATCAGAAGACAAGTTTCTGAGTCAACAGCTTGCGTGATAGACGGCTCACAGGACAACAGCACAGAGTGACTGGCACCCTGAACCAAAAGGGCTACCACAGCATTTTGCAGCACCATGCAATACCCTCTGGTCTACGCCTAGTTGGTCAGGGTTCATCCTACAACAAGATAATGACCCAAAACATACCTCCAGGCTATGTCAGAACTACCTTTGAGGAAAAGAACAAGATGGTAGGCTTCAAATCATGGAATGGCCAGCACAGTCTCAGACTTAAACCCCATCGAGCTGGTTTGGGATGAACTGGACAGAAGGGTGAAAGCAAAGCAACCTACAAGTGCAACACATTTGTGGAACTTCTGCAACAGTGTTGGGAAGAACTTCCCAAACAATATTTGATGTCCATTGTAGGAAGAATGCCACGAGTGTGTTCGTTGATTACAGTATATCTGCAAAAGGTGGCTACTTTGATGAGTCAAAAATTTAGATTAAATTTTGTTAAACAAAATGATTCTATGATTTCTTTTTTATCTCCAATTGTTTATTTGTTCTATGCTTTAATTTCAGAGTACATTGAGACATTAACCTGCATAAATTTCAATAAAAACTGGAAAAATGGGGGTGTTCTAAAACTTTTGACCGGTAGTGTATGTGGGAGGGTAAGTAAAGTGGACTGGAGGATTTTTTGGTGGCCACTCCAGAAATTCCAAAGTGTGACTCTGAGCTATAAGCTGGAGTACTTAATTGTCTGTGGTCACTGCTTGCCACCCTAACAAGTGGGAAGAGAACAAACCCGTGACTACCTCCCTTGGACCTACAGTCAGAGGAGGGGGTCAGCTAAGGAGTCGGGAGCTGGAGTGGGCAGGGGGGCCATGGTGGCACGGGGGGGCCAGAGTGGCAGCATATGTGGGGGCATTAGTGGCCTTACGCTTGTGCTGGCCCTTGGTGGACTGTCCTTGGGACTGCTTGCGGGGGGACCAACGAAAGGACTGATGCTGGTTTGCCCTAAGCTGAATATGGTACAACAAATGAACTGACCTAAGGGCTTTATCTGACTCCTGCAACTTAGAAATAAGGTCCTAGATATCACCTCCGAAAAGGACCAAGCCCTGGAAGGGAGCATCTAGAATGTTTGCTTGGACATCTGGGGAAAACCCAGAGACCTGGAGGCAAGAGTGGCAACAGAGGGAAATGCTGGCAGTGGCCACACACCCAAAGTCTTCAATGGCATCATACGATGCCCGAAGGACATGGTTGCCCACATCTGAGCCCGACTTCATGAGCTGGGCAAGTAGAGTCTTAGTGAAATCTTCAGGCTGTGCCTGGACTAAGTTCCTGGCCTGATCCCAGAGGGCATTCTGATATTGAACCATATGGGTCAGATAGTTGATGGCCCTAATGGCCAATGTGGCTGAGGCAAAGATCAGTTTGCCAGTCTGGTCCAGCTGTCTAGAATCCTGGCCAGGAGGGAGTGCTGTGAGGTGCTTGGGCTTCTTGCTGTGGTCATGGGCAGTATTAATGACCACAAAGTCTGCCTTGGAGTTACTACCCAAAAACGGATTACCAGTGGGGGCATGGTAAAGTCGATCCACCTTCTTGGTAAGAGGTAGGTTGAAGGAGGGGTAAGCCCAGGCCACAAGGGTGACGTCCTCGTATGACTCAATTAAAGGAGGCATCACAATGGGAAGCAAATCCTTCTTTCTGAGAAAGATAGCTAAGCAATGCCTTTTTGGGTCCAGTTCCTCTGTCTCCCATCCCATAATGGACTGTATGTGATGCATGATATCCATAAAGGATGGGTCATTGGGCGGGGGGGACTTAGGTACCTCCTTGGGCTGTTTCTCCCCTGCTGATGACTCCCCTGGTTAAGAAGAAGATTCTAAAGAGAAGGACTCATTCTCAGAGGAATAACTATCAGGGACTGGTGTCAGAGGCTGACGATCGTCTCTTTTAGAACTGGTGCTTACCAATAACTGAAACATCATAAATATCCCGGCCTGGTGGCACTGAGGGTTGAGGCGCTGGATGCCACACCTCGCACCATGTCGGTGACCCGGGTTCAGGAATGAGCCCGGGTTGTCAGGGGTCGGCAGGGAAAGGAGAGGATTGAGCATCCAGAGGACAGCTTTCCTCTCTCTTGGGGGTTCCTGCTTGGTGCTTGGCTGGCCTATGGCAGATGCCAGAGGCATAGCAAGTGCTGCAGCATAGAAAAGGGGGACGGGAGTGGCAGACGTTGGTGGCAACACCTTGACATCAGGGTGCTAGCCACTCCCTAGAACAGGGGAAAAAACCCTTCTAGCTTTGGCAGAGATGGATCACCGGAGCTTGCCCTCAATTTGCGGCCGCCCTCCTGGCACCTTCCCGACTAACAAGACTAGAGGTTCGGCCCACCCTGTCCCCGCCCCAGGTAAAAACTGCACATGGGTGAAGGAGGGTTGATGAGGTGAGGTGGACCACAGAGGGATGACTTCTAGGTGGTCCCGAGGAGACCAGAGCTGGGAGGGAGAGGAGGAAGGAGAAAAATATCAAGTTCAAAAAAAAAAAAGAAACATCATAAATATATCATGAACAAAAGCTGGTGGATTGTGCGGTATGTGGCTGACATATTTCCTGGGAAGTGTATGTCTGAGTGTGTCGTACTCTATGGGCCCGATTCTCAAATGCTGCACCAAGATGCAAGGTGCATGCGCCAAGCAGCAGGACACAAGCAGCAAGCTGCGCCAAGGTGCAAGCAAGATGGGATTCACAAACGCACCATGCATGAAGGCAAAGACCCACTGTGTCATGCACCCCATGTGCCAGCACTGCACCAGAAGGCAGCTAGCACCATGACACATGGTGTGCTGTGACAGGGGTAAGACATGTAGGACACAGGAGTGCTATTCACAAAAGTGCACCTAACAGCAGATATCAAACACCTGCTACACCACACAGAGCTGATCCAAGGGGGCTTAGAAAAAGGAAGGGAAGAGGCAGGGCAGTGATACAGGACTGAGACACAGGACTGCAGCACGACAGAGACAGATGACTGCCAGGAAGATGTTAGCACCACAGGCCCTACTGGGCATACAGCTGGCCAGGCAACGCCATAGGCGACATGCCTGCCAGGCTGCACAACAGGGTGGCACTGCATAGCAGGTGCACAGACAGCAGCAACCCAGACACTGGAGGCATGCCATGCATGTGTACCAGCCATGCACCGCCCACACGGACCTGAGCGAGGAGCAGTGCACCGCACAATGTCGACTTGGCAAGGCAGCCATAGCGAGCTATGCGAGACAGCCAAACCTCAGAAGCAGGACCGGAGGAAGCCATGCCATGCCATACCAATAGAGGTGAAGGTATGTGCAGCCCTACAGGTAATGGCCACTGGTGGATTCCAGACACCGGGTAGCGACACTGTGGGCATCTCACAGCCCTCCGTATCACGGTGCCTGAGGGCAGTCGTGGATGTCCTCGTACACAGGTCACACCAATACATCCACCTACCCATAGACACCCAGGAGCAACTGGCAATCAAGCAGGGATTCTATAGTATGGCAGGATTCCCACGTGTGCTTGGTGCAGTAGACTGCACACACATTGCCATAAGGGCACCACTGGATGAACAAGAGACCTATGTCAACCAGAACGGCTTCCATTCCATGAATGTACAGGTCATCAGTGACTGCAGGTGCAGGATCCTTGACATTGTGGCACAGTATACAGGGTCCCCAATTGATGCATACATCTACAGGAACTGCAGGGTGTGTGAGACCTTCCAGAGTGGGACATGCACAGATGGCTGGCTTCTTGGTAAGACACACATGGACACATGCAGCATGGGTGGACATGTGATGAATGTGGGCACAACACTAACCTACACCTCCCTTCCCACAGGTGACAGTGGATACCCACAACAGCCCTGGCTGATGACACCGGTGAGGTATCCACAGAGTGCAGCAGAGCAACGGTACAATGATGCCCACACAGCAACATGCAGTGTGATAGAGCGCACATTTGGCATCCTCAAGATGAGGTTCCGGTGTCTTGACAGATTGGGATGTGCACTGCAGTATACACCAGTAATGGCATGCAAACTGTTCATAGCATGCTGTGTGCTGCACAGTATAGCGCTTGAACATGACACACCACTGGCAGAGGATGAGGAGGTACCCAGTGAGGATGGTGACAGAGCAGGGGAGGAGGAGGAGGAGGAGGAGGAGGAGGAGGAGGAAGCAGTGGGGCCAGACCATGACTGGCGACATCAAGGCCAGGCACAACACACACTAGCAGGACAATGAATGCGAGTGCAGCTCATTGCGTCACACTTCAGATGAGCACACAACAGTATGCGCAGTGTGCATGACCACAGGTATGTCAACACCACCATGCTGCATGCAGGCTCTGAACCACAGCCCCGGGACCATGGGAAAACCACACGCATGCAGCAGTGGCACACACAACAGGCACACTGTGCAGCAGTGCCATGCCATCGCAGGGAACAACAATGCAGTGCCAGGAACCCAGGGACCACTGCGGACAGCACACACAGCAGGTGGACCGGAACAGCTGCAGTGAGACAGAGGTGTCACCACCTGGGCCACCACACAGGCAGTGGCAGCACAGGTGACACAGATGTGCTCATTGCCTGTGTGCCACCCCAGACGGTGCAGCGCACAGTGACAAGGACAGCGGCAAGGGCATCCGGGTGTCCAATGCTAGCAGGGGCAACATGTAGTGAGATGTAGGGATGGGGGACTGTGTGGGGTCAGTCGCACAGCAGCCACAGCGCTAGGCAGCAGAGACTGCACGTGATGGGGCCGGATCCATGGACAATTGGCACGCAGCACACTGTTGTCGGTGCCAACATGTAGTGGCAGTGCACAGTGGGCACCAGAGATAGGCAGAACAGGAACATGGGGGGACTGTGTGGGTGGGAGGCTGCACACACCATGCAATACTGCCACAGGTCATGCACATGAGTGGGTGCAGTGTACCACAGGCAGCAGGACATGGGATGTGTCATGGCACACCCATAGGACACATCATGTGGACTGGCACAGTGCCACTGGAGGCATGCCCCCCCCACACAACCGAGGTACCCTGCACAAGCACAGTGTGCGGTGACAGGGGGGGATGGCAAGCACAGCACCGCACGTTGCACTGTGCAGCGGCAGTGGGTGTATGCAAGTCACGCTGTGCATCAGCCACAGCAACGCTACTTGCGTATATAATTATCCTGTATGCAACGCACAGTGTGTTGCATGCTGCATGCCAACACAAGCTGCGTAGCATGTGTGTCACAGCGTGTAACGTGTGGGGGAATGTGGGGAACACGTGGAACCGAGCCACTAGCATGTGTAGGGCCTTGGTAGCACATGCTAGGCCTCACAGGACAGTGTAGCACAGGTACAGTTCCAACTACACTGCAGAGGAAGGCAAGGGTTTACAGCAGTCACAAGGGAAATCAGCAGGTGGCAGTCCCAATTGCAATGGCACGCTGGAGCAGAGCATCTAACTACACAGATGATGAGACAGTGCTTCTCATCAGCCTGGCTGAGCAGTGGAGCAGAGTGCTGTTCCCACAGGGGGCACAGCAGTCCAGCCCAGTAGACAGGGAGAGGGTGTGGCCCACCATAGGCAGCAGGCTCCAGGCGGTGTCTGGAATAAGGAGGACCATGCGGCAGGTCGGGCACCATTGGAATGACCTGGCCTGGAGGGAGGGGCAGCTCTTTGCCCACCTGAGGAGGATGGCACAGGAGGCAGATGTCCAGATGCATGGAGGATGCCCATGCCGGTCAGGTATGTGGCACCAGTAACAAGTCCAACACACAGCACACTACAGTGATCTCAACTGCACAGAAGGGAACTGATGATGTCACACACCATTATGTCCCCACAGGTGAGGGCAGTGACGCTGAAGGCCAGGGCAGACCCAGGGAAGCTGGACCGGCCGAACATGGCAGAGGACTCCACAGAGAGCAACATCGCCAAGGTAGGTGTGCAGAGGTCATGACATGTATGCAGCTGTGTAGGCTACTGTGTGGGGACCAGCAGGCAAGGGGGTTACACACACACACACACACACACACATATGCACCGGTGGGCCGGCACAGGTTGCCGTGGCTGGAGGTTGCTGGTACGGCACAGACACCATGGACACATGTGTGGGTGTGTGCCCTACACATGGTCAGTGCATGTCACAGCCCATGCAACACATGACATGGCATGGCGGTGGCCTGCTGGGCCTGCATCGGTGGTGTGGGCAACATGCAGGGAGGCAGTGCATGGGCATGTGGTACACTCACTGGCTGTCACTTTGTGTTCCAGGTGCCCATGGTAGTGCAAGGAGTGAGCAGCAGGGCCAGGATGCACGGTGGCATTCCCTGTAGTGGGTGATGCGACGCCTGAAGTGGAGCAACGCACAGGCGTACACAGCCAGGACCCGGATGATGGCCAAGGGCGGGCAACAGGTGGCACCACAGTAGGGTGCGGAGGGTGCAACGGATGAGGAGGATGTGGAGGAGGTGGAAGAGGATGTCCCGGATGCCCTACAGGAGCATTGTCAGACTGCAGGGCCAGGTGACAGTGCCGTGAGACTGCGTGTGGCAGGCAACATGGCCGACATGGCGACAGGCAGGGAGGCCCGTGGCACAGCTGGCTGGGAGGATGCCGAACTAACCGGGGATGAGGATGCCCCCATGCATGGCAGTGATGATGCAACCCCTGACCATGGTCGAGGGCAGCCCAGGTGTGAGAGGGACACATCACCAGACAGGGATGGGAGGGGTGCTGTTGACATGCTACCCCAGCCGCATGCCCTCTGTGACTTTGCCCAGGGACTCGGCCTGCGCATCAGGCCCATGGTAATGCTGCTGACTGACCTACAAGTTGCAGTGCATGCCCTGCTGGACTATCTGGCCTGGACTGGTGGACAATGAGCGGTAGACATGTGCATGCATTAAAGTCCTGGCCCCTCCCATGCAATAGCGGACATGCCCAGGACTGGGCTTACTGGGTAGTATGGACACAGGTCACCGGGACATCAGGGATAATGTTGCTGTACATGCACTGCAGTTAAGTGCATCACTGATGTAAGCCTACTGCAGATTGTGGGGCTGTGCCTATTGCACTGTGTACCTCTTGGTTCATCTTGACTGTTGCTGTTGTGTGTTGCTTATGTGTCCCCAATACAATGTTGTTCAATGTGCAAGCTGTGTCTGTGTGTCTCTCTGTACTGTGCATGCCAATCATCTGTCTATGCTGTACACCAGTCGGGGACAGCCATTGTGTGGGTAGCAGCCCACAGGGCCTCTGCAGGGCACCATGCGGTCGACAGAGACTGCCGCCAGCAACATGTGGACAGCACCGCAGTGTGTCACAGGGTGTGATGCTGCCATACGCTGGGCACAGTGTCAGGACACTGTACCCTTGTGGGCCTGTGCCACCCAGTGTAGGGGTCCTCTTAGTTCCACAGTGGCATGCCACGGTGGGTAGGCCAAACCACCAGTTGACAAGGTGGGACCCCGCGGTTTGGGCCTGCATGTGTCGTGCATGTGTCGGTACCAGCCGTGTGGGGCTGGGTGGTGTGGCATGGTATGTTGCATACCACAGGACCCACCCAGTGGACTGCTGTGCGCAGCTGTGTATGGCTGCCATGGTGGAATGCCCCACGGTGGGAACAGTGTGTGCAGGTTGGTGCTGGGAGGTCTGTGATGCCCCTTGTGTGGTGGGGAGGTGACAGTCCTGCAGCGGCCATGCACCTGGGTGCGGGGGCACGCATGGCAACATGGACAGGTATGGTGCCATGTGTGCCAGGGGCCGTGCCTGTGCTGGTGCGCCACTCCATGGTGTGTGCACCCACTGTTCACACTGGCCACGTGGGGGAGGGGCTTGTTTGTTTGGCGGTGGTTGGAGGTGCACGGGTGTGGGAGTGCAGTGTGTGCAGTGCATGCAACAGGTCCCAGGGCTGGAATTGGGGGCCATGCAGGTGTCTGGTATGTACCTGCAGGGATGGTGGTGTGCTGCTTGCTAGTGTGTTGGGGGTGCCACTGTCAGGGGATGTAGGCTTGTGTGCATGTCCCATGATGCAGTGCCATGCGGGGAGCACCATGGCCATGGGCAATGTACAGGGGATATGGGTTACAGGTGCATGCGACACAGGTATGGCACAGACACCTGCACATCCATGTGTGGTGTGTGTTGTGGTCCCTGCCCATGGTTGGGTGGGTGCACTGGACCATTACAATGTGGTGGGCAGCACCGTAGGGTGACCCCCCTCCGATGCGCATGCCTGGCATGCTGCGGGCATCCTACCAGTGTGTGTGTACTGGCCTCCCCTTCCAGCCTACGGTGTCCGGTGGCTCACTGTACAGTGCATGGTGGCTGTACTGCTGTGCTGCTGCTCTGTGTCGCTTCCAGCAGTGTGGCACACCCTGGCTGCACCTCCGCCACAGGTGGCACTGTGTGCACCCTGTGCCTCTGTGACTGCCGTCATGGCACCAGGGGTATCTGTTGTGCTGCAGCAGTCCCTGGCAACCTGCTACTGTCATCCCCTACCTCCGGTCCTAATGCCGGCTGCTGCCAACTGTGCAATGGGTGCTGTTGCTGGTGCTCCTTGCCTGGCCATCCGCCCTTCACAGGCCATACCACCTGCCTCAGGGGGCCTTATTGCGGCCTCAGGAACGGGCTAGCATGTGTTGTCCCAGCCTCCGTGCTGCACTTGGTGTTGGCATGGCGATGCTGTTGGCTTTCACTGTATCATCCTGTGTCTGTCCAGGCTGCTTCACGTTACTGACACGTGGGTGGGTGTCCATTCCCCTGTGTCCGTCATGGTCCAGTATCCCTGTGTACGAGTGCACACCCTCATCCATGTTACTGGGTGTTTTGCAACAGTTGTCATCCATGCCCTGTGCAGCTGTGGCCCCCTGCAATGTGTGCTGCACTGCACCATGTCCAACCTTCACACCAGCATCACTGCATGGCTCCAGCCCATCCCTGCTGTCTGTTGAGGCCATGTGTCTGTCGTCAGTGGCTTATGCATCTGGCCACTGATCCCCATTGGCTGTGTGTGTGCCTGCCGTGTCACCCACAGCCCTTGTGTGTACCTGCCGTGTCACCCACAGCCCTGTCCTCAGGCACAGCAGTGCTTGGCACGTGCAGTGTTGGCACTGTGTCTGGCTGTTACCCCGTGAGCATCAACGGCTGCCCTTTGCCCTGTGTGCCCCCATGGCCCTGTCCCACTTCCTGTCTGCTGGCTGTGTTCCCCATGCCATGGTGGTCATCTACTGCCCCTCTGTCTTGCCATCACGCATTGCAGTCCAGACATACCTGTGGGACCGGTGCAACACCGGCTGCCTGCTGCTGCATGCATCTTGCAATCTCCTGCAGTGCAGTTGCCATTGCCAATATTGCCTCTGTCTGGGCAATCTGCTGCCCCATGCTGCATTCCATGATCATGGTCTGCAGTTCTATGGTGTCCATTTGCCATGTGATGCACAGCCATATGTCCTGGAGTAGCTGTGTTGTCTGTGTTGTTTGACATTCCCCTTCCTGCATCCCATATATGATGGCTGCATGGATATCTGCCACTGTCAGCTGTGGCTGTCCCATGTGTGCAACCAAGGCGGTGGGGTGTTCCTGGATGCTGTCCTGTATCCCTGCCATCCCATGTGTGCAGCCAAGGCGGTGGGGTGTTCCCAGATGCTGTTCTGTATCCCTGCCAGCTCCCACTGTGCTGCCTCCTGGGTGAGCAGGATGTCCTGGCAGTATCGCAACAGGTCTTCTCCAAGGTCATCCTCCAGTGGCAGTGGAGTTGCACCATTTTCACCTGTCCCACCTGCACCTCCATGGTTCGGTGTGGCAGTGCGGTGTGCCTGGCCACCATGGCCTACAGTGATGGGTGTGTTGCCTGCCTGTCACACCACAATGCCATCCCCTCTGTCCCCCTGCCGCTGTGTGTCCACTGAGGTCTGGCGCTGATCAGCAGTTATGGCCACGGGTGGGCTCTGCCCAATGGTGCTGCTGCTGCTGCTGCTGGATAGCATGACATTGCTGTCAGTGTCACGTCCCTGTTGGACCTCTGACTCACTATCTGTCACCCTCCTGTGGGCCTGACTCACTGTGCTGTCACCGGTAGATGCCTGCTGCTGTTCCTCATCACTGCTGCTGTGTCTGCTATGCTCCAATGCTTCACTGTCACTGTGGGTCACAGCATGGCATTGTGGTGGTGTTGCCCGACTGGCTGTGGCCTGTTGTCTGGTAGCTGTGGTCCTGGCACCTGCTGGGTATACAGACAGATATGCACAGTGCATTACCTCGGTTGCCCACATGCCAGTATGTGTCCAGTGCCATGGTGCATGTCCAGCCTGTGGCGACCAGTGGAAGGGTCACCTCCTGCATCTCCTGCATCTGCATGGGGGGCCCAGGCCACAATGTGTCCCTCTATGCCTGCCCCTGGGTCCCTGTCCATTGAGTGACCCTGGTGCCCCTGCGGTGCGTCGGCCTCCACTGGTGGTGCCACACTGGCTGTCTGCACAGTGGTGCCACCCCACCACATGCATGCCCGGTGCTTACCTTGTGCATGTTGTTGCCGATACAGGTCTAGCTCTGTGTCACCCTGTATGCTGCGTATGCTGATCTGTGCCACTACACATTCCTTGTGTCTGCTGAGAGGCTGTGGTTGTGTGGGTCCTCCTCCCATTGCCGTCGTGCAGCGCCTGTTGTGGGCTACCTTCTCCTTGGCATGGTGCTTGATGTCACAGTGCCGCTTCTGCAGCTCCCTCACACTGTGCTTGCTGGGTGTCACTGCATTCACTAGTCTGGCTACCTTATCCCATGCCTTCTGCCGCTTTGCCCGTAGCTTCTGGTCCCATCCCTGGGACAGTAGCAGGTCCACCTGTTGGGTGACACACACTGGTCAGGGCCTTGCACCATTGCCTCACATGCTCATGTCCTCCTGCCACACATCACACCTACCTGGGCCTCTGTTGCATCCAGGAGGATCTCTGTGTCCTGGTCTGTGAAGTTTTTTTCCTGGAGTGCCCAGTCTTCTTCCTCTGTGTCTCTGGGGTTGGCTGCTCCCTCTCTTCTTGCTGCATCCTCAGTGGTTTGGCCATTCTTCTGTCCCTTGCGTTTAGATGCTGCCTGCATCTTGCGTGTTGCCTACACTATTTATTTGATGCACTATGCGTTCTTACGCCAGTGTGCTGTGTCTGGCACACGGTGCATTCCTTATAGAATAGGGTGCATTGCCATTGACGCAGAGGGCTTTGGCGCATGGTGCGTCTGACACACCTTACGTCACTCTAAGCTCATCTTTGAGAATTGTGCCCATGTCTCCACTATCACTACCCCAATTGGAGACATTACACCATTGTAAGTAAAAGAAAACTTGACAGTTTGCAACCTGAACCCAGCCCAGCATTTTTAATAAGACAGGAAAAGGAGCTTCCCAAAGCCCCGGGGTGAGAAAAAGATGCTACATCTGGAGGTACCACACTTTTTCTTGTTGCACATCCACTCTTCATTATCTACCTTTTCTGCAGTTTACTTTCTTCAGTGAAGTCGCTTTACCTGAAACCCCACCCCAGTGCCTCTGAGATGCATGTTAAGAGCCCCAGCACCAGCTAGTATTTACATATTTGCTTTTCAGCTTTCATTGTCCCAAATAACAAAAGACTGTGAGTTGTATAGTTAAAAAAAATCAGTTTCCAATTACCTGAGGCTATGTCAGGCAGTTTGCTCCGGGTTTGTTAGTATGAAAAAATAATCAAATGGGCCTTGTTACAAAACTCCCATTTGGAAGAAAAAGCAACTCTCTTAGCTGTTGCCAACTCAGATTTGCAAAGCAAACTAAAAATTAAAAAGCACTTGTGTTCATTTCCGTTAAGAAAATCAGGAAGATATTTTTATTAACGATGAATTAACCATGGTCTCATTTAGTTGTGAAAGTGTGGCAGCTGCAGATCTCGCTCTTTGCAACAACAGGTATGTTTGGTCCTGAATTCCCCTGACAGGGGATTAGGTAAATAGCATCCTATAGCATAGAGCCAGAGGGAATAATCTAAGGGGTTCCCCAACATACCAACAGCTTCTCCACACTAATCACCTCTCAGTTATCCATACTGATTGCCTCTCTGGATCTTAAACTAATATGACAGTACTCTGTAAGTCTGAGAAAAAGGTGTGGAGGGGGTTGGGAAGGGAAACGGACTCAAATCTTAGCTCAGATGTGTGGATTAAGGATAATCATGTGTAATCTAACAGCTGTTCTGTGTAATTAATGGAGGTCAACATTAATGTTCCTATCAAGCTGTGTGCTGTAAAAAAAAAACGACTAGTAATAATTTGTCAATTGCCCACGTGCATTTAAAGGAAAACTACAGTATGTGAACATGATTAATAGAGACTTCATCAAAATTCATATCTGAGCTACCCAGTCATGGGAGGGGAGGGGGTTATAAAGTATACATTCTAATTTTGTTGCAGTCAGAGAATGCACAATGATGAGGCCAGAAACAGCAATCTCAGACATAAGCCAAACAACATGATGAGGTGTGCATTATTCTCATCTATCACATCCCCAAGGGCATAATGAAGCACAGTGCTGAAGGCATTCTGCCTTCAGCCCCTGGAAGTATGGTTAGATCAGCTTAATACATGTCCCAAAGTGTCTCATTGTGAATATAACATGGGTAAGCTGAGAACATTTATAAAACCAAAAAATGCAGCTTTTTGTTTTGTAAGTACTTTTAGCACCGGAGCCCAGGCAGGCGGGGTTCCATGTCAAAATAGCGAATACAAAATAGTGAACAACAAAATAGCAAATGCCAAAGCACATAACAGCTACTACTACCAGTCCTCTTTAACAATTGTTCTTGGCATGATCACTTGTGACATATGCGGGGGGCTGTACCCCCTACACCCCCCTATTTTAAATATTCTACCACCACACTGCTCATTGATGGTGAAGAGAATGACATATTCAGAGCAATGTAAATATGAGTCACTACTTTGTGTTATTCGCTATTTTGACTGGCTACCCCAGGCGGATATGGCCCTCCAATCAGAGGGACTCTGTCTTCGGTCCCGCCACTCCCATGATAGGTGGCCTCCAGTAGTTCCCCATGGATTGCCCCCCCATGGTGGGGCCAGAAGGAGGTTGCCAGCTTCTCCCCTCTCCTGGAGACCCAATCCAGAATCCAGGGGACCTCTCCCAGGAGCGGCGGACCATCATCCAGTCTGCGAGGCTAATTTTTTCCTTTTTCGCCCGGCCCCCCCTTCCAACGTGAAGGACATTGGCTCAATCCTCCCAACCCATACTGCCCTCCAGCCACTGCCAGAGGGCAGTCAGCAAGTAGGATGACTAGTCCCCTCCCAGAGAGAGAAGGCGGTCCTCCGGATGCTCAATCTCTCTCTCCTCAGCACTTCCCAGCGCCCAAGCTTGTTCCAAACCTGGTCACCGTCGTGAGGCGAAAATGCAGCATTTTTATTAGAAACAGGTACTTATTTTTTAAGTAGTTAGTTTTATAAGCCTTTCCCGGGAAAGGGGTGGGATGTTACTAGTATGTCCGTCAAAACACTAGATGCCAGTGCACCATTTGCTTTGCTCTTTAGGAGATAGGATAAAGTCTGGGGCAGAGGTATAAGTAGGAGGTATTGGTGGGAGGGTGGTGGTCCCTTGTGAGCTTCCCCATTGGCAGGAAGTGTCTAGTGTGTAAGGGAAGTAGGCAGCATCCATGCTGGTGTCACCATGCAGGTTTGGGCCCTGGGGAACTGGGTGGCCCTGCCAATCTTGGCTTAGTGGCAGGGTGCCAGGGTCAGAGTGGCATGGGATCTTATTGGTGACCTGGAGTACCATTGGGAATCAGAATGGGTCTGCCAACCTTGGCTCAGTGGGAGAGCACCAGGATGGGAGTGGCACAGGACCTTTAACAGTCTCCTTCTGTCATATCATCAGGGAACAGAAGGACTCGGGGTGGGTAATCAAAAGTTTCTCAGGAGGGTTTGAAAGGGATCTGGTAGCCAAGCACTCATGGGAGGGGGGGTGTACACCATGTTTGAAGGCATGGGTGTGATTTTACCAGGTCTTGTGTTCAGGTTGCAATCTCAAGCCATCTGTGCGACCCCGAGATGCCCAGTCTGGGGGTTTGGAAATTTTCTGAAAGACAGCACAGGCAGATAGAAATCTGGGGGGTACAGACAGCTCGGTACTGGTATCAGCTCAGCAGTGGCAGGTTCCCGGGTGGGCACCCCCTCAATGAATGTGCATTAATGGCTTTCAGGCCTGGAGGGTTCCCTGATGATGCTTGGGTGGAGTAGCATATGGAAGCTGAGACTAGGGCTTATGGGAAACAGACTAGCAGCAATGGGGTCAGGGGAGGTAAGAAAGTATCCACCAGAGGTAGCAGCTGGAGTAAGGTAAAGAGCATGCATGCTAACTTTAAAGAATGGCCCAAGGCCTGTTTAAGCTGTCACTATCCATAACATGGGTGCCAGACATAGAATCCACTTTGGTATCTGAATGAGCATATGTGTGGGGTAACAGTAGCTCCAGTAGGACTAGAAGAGGTCCATGTGGACACCAAAACCGTGAAAGAAAGGGACAGGAAAGCCTCACAAAAAGAGAAGCATATGTGACTTTGCTTGCCAAAAACATTCAAATGAACTAGGGCCCAAGCACGAATAGAACTGTGACATGGGGCACTGGCCTTAAATTGTGCTTAGAGATGAATTGTGTCACGGATGATATGAACTAACCTTATCCCCAATGGACTGCACATCACCTGTCAATCTGGTGTGAAGAGTGGTTATTTGAGTAATATTGTGACTGATACTTGAAGTCAATCAAGGAAGATGGGTTATGCATGTGGCGTTTGCAAGGGGACACCTGGCAAGCCCTAACACCCACATACCCCTAAACATAGGAGTAACTCCGACATGCCCACCCACATCTGGTCAAACAAGACACTCGGCATGACAGGCCAAAGGAGGGAGTTGCACTGTTAAAGGTCATCCTTATTTACAGAGAAGTCCAGGAACCCAGTTTGTTTGGTATAGCAATCTGTCAGTAAAGTCATATCAGATCTATTTTAGTAAGGGTGGCTCTACCAGCTCTGCACCTCATAACATCACTGGTTTAAGGTTCCACCAGCCTTGCTTTAGGCTCCTCCAGCCTTGAACATATTAATCTTTAGGGCACCTCACTGGGACAAGCGAGACTCAGGAGTGACAGCACATGACTACACATTCTTTTCCTCAGACCTTCCCACATCATTACTTCTGCTACATGCTAGCAGGCAGTCAGTATCATGGTGCATGGTCAAATGTGATTGTGTATGGAGAGCCATACACTGTAAAAAGTCGTTCTGCTGCAGCAGTTATGTTCATACTAACGCACAATGACTTTTCATTCTGCGTTAGTATGAACATCACAATGTGAGCGACCCCATCAGCACTGTTGATATGGCTAGTGGTGGATCAGGAATCGCGTGTGTGAGCTAGCAGGCAGGTGGATGGTGGAGAAGTGTGGGTCACGGACAGCAGAGGCTGATGCTTGGAAAGAAAAAGTAAGTGATTTGTTTTTTTTTGGGACCATACACTATATAGAATAGTGTATGATAGCCCAAGTAGACAACATTGCCCTTCTCACACCTAGTGGTTACTATGACATCAAAGGGACCTCTTGAGTTTTGCTCGCGAAGTCCTTGACATCATAGTAACCACTCATTGTAAGAATAGTATTGTTGTGTATAGGCTACCAAACACTATCCTATATATTGTCACTCCAACCATGACCTTCAGGATGTCTCTCTGTTCTCTCAGACAGTGTCTGTATAATGTTCTGACATCAAGCTGCTACTCATTTGGAGACCAGAGTGCCTTACCATGAACAACCTCCCTCCCCCCAGATTTCCTCAGGCTGTCATTCAGATCAAGGCATAGGGCAAGCCAAATGCCAAATTTGCACTTGGTGACCGTGCCAAATTACAGTGTTTCTTGACACAGGCAAAACCAGTCTGAACGAACTCAGTTTCCCTCTGACACATTGACATTAAGACACAGTACTTCTTACAGGGAGCAGACACTGAGGACATTGATGGTACTGGCAAGCCACGTGACCTGTAACAGCCAATTAGCTATGCTGGAGATAGAGAACTGCTCGCACTGCAAACACCTCAGTGCCATTTCAAGCTGTCTCATAGTGGAAGGACCCGGCTATTGAAAGGAGATCATGTTATTCTAAAAAGAGTGACTATGATGATCAGAAATAGTTCAAAATCAGACAACTGTGCACTATCATTCAAGTTAGCTAATTCACGCATGCAGGCATGTCGGTGAAATCATGCTGTAGAGGAGAGGAGAGTGCACAGTGTGTGCCTGCACTTGCAGCTGCAACCCTGCAGCCCTGCAACTGGAGCAGGGCCAAGTGAATGTTGCTGACTATGAAACATGCATGCGTGGGGGATTTTTGAAGGGTTTATTTCATACATTTTATTTACAGAGTGCTGCTGGTGGTGTAGATTACACACACATTCAGTAATTTATTCTCTTTTCTTTGTTTCAGCAGGAGCAGAGCAGAGTGAATTTAACAGATAGGGAAAGGGGTGACAGGGAGGTATGAAGAATTTACGTGACAAATTGTTTTTAACTGACTGCTGGTGGTGCAGGCAGGGCACAGCAATCCATCTTAGTGTTCTTTTTTTGCCAGTGAATGAAAAGTAAGTAAAATGGTCTGCTGCACTGAGACACTAGATCCCTCACCGAGGGCAAAGAGGAGGGCATGTCAGTGGACGACTGACACGTGTGGGCGTGTCTGCCATCATGTAGAAAGAAAGCATGAAGAAACGAACTGTAGCAAAAAGGGATATGGGGGGGTGGGAGAAAGGTGCAGAAAAAGATTCCACCAAAGCCATTCCATCAAGTACTTTTTCTGCAAGGTTGGCGGTGGAGAAAGAGTCAGGACAGGGTCTGGGAGTCATAGTGAACCAGGAAAGAAGACTTGGGTTAGATGTAAGGGTATTTGGGAGCAATATTAGACATGTTAACCGAGTACATTATGCAGGCCTATGTAGCAGAGCCAATGATCAGTAGAAACAGTGATCCAATCAAATGCTGGCATGACAGACAAGTAATTTGGCCTGCACTGCTAATGGAGCTTAGTCTTTTCTTGGTTGCCCTCCAGTATCGGTCACTTCAGAAGGGTGTTTCTGTACAACTGGAGAAATTACCTCACCACATTACTCAAAGCTAGATCCTGAGAGTCTTGAATACTTATCCTTTCTCAAACTCTACTTACCATGGATCATCTTTAGCTAATCATTTGATTATTCGCAATTATACAACGGAGTATGAAAATCCTGTAACCTCATTGGTCAAAACACATCACATGACCGTGGTATATCCTGGAATAACCCACGGCTGAGAAATGGCATTTATTAAAAAACATATTTAAACACATTTTAAATGTATTTTACACATGGGTCCATTGTATAATCATAATAAGGCACTCAGAATTGTAGGTTATTGAGAATTACACCCACTTCTCGTGTGGTTAAGTCACTCAGCTGCACCTCATGACACACCACACAAGGCATGGGTAAATCCCCCAGTAACCCACACCCTGTCATGCCTTATTGCTTAAGTAACATATACTACTAGTCCCACACATACACCTTCTGGTGACAAGTCACCCTGGTTTCCTACTGGCACTCCAGTCACTACAGTCCAGCTCACTCCTATGAGCAATAGCAATACAAATCCTCCTCTCTATGGCACTGTGGCAACTTTCACATTGTCATCACCAACAAGCTCAGTATGATGAGGTGTGCCATGGAGTACGCAGAGTTGGTGTTAGTTAAATAAGATCCACCCCCTCACACCCACCATGACTGGGAAAGCGATGGAATGAGTGACCTGACTAAATGCGTACAGGATAGCACAGTTCTCCAGTCTAACCTCATGTAGGGCCCTGTGCACGAACACTATGCAGCACCCGCACAGCATGCAACACACATGCATACGTACATACATGTGGCAGACGCACATGGCAAGGCCAAGTGGCATGCATGAACTGCGCATGTATGCATGCAGAGGTGACCTGCGTGGAGGTGCTCCACATCTGTGCTATGCATGGGCAGAGAGGTGTGTCCATGTAACAGCATGCACGCCACCCTGACATGTGCATGCACAATGGCAAATATGGCAGTCCGGTGCATGGCGTGGTGTGCAGAGCCCTACAGCAGATGGAGGGCTGCCATAAGCAACTGTACAGTGTCGCTGCAGGACTCACTACATGGAGTATAGGTGCCAAGGGGAAAAGGCCAGATTAGTGATACACACTGTTATGTAGCAACACTGCCCCTCAAGCATAGGGGATACCAAGCATCCCACACACCACACAGCAGTCATGTAGGGAAGTCCCTGTGACAGGTATGTACAGATGCAGGGGACAACAGGTTATGTGAAACACCCACAATGGTCCCAGCAGCAACCTCTGGCTGCCACAACAGGATGCCCTTGCCAGTGATGGACACACCATGCACTGAAGGGTGGATACCAGATGTGCTGCGGACATGCTGGCAACCATCACTGCCTGGCACAGTGGCAGGTGTGCAGACAATGGAGCAGCACATGGTGCCTATGGCACTGCCACAGATCCCTACCATGGCCCCCCAAAAGGAAACAGAACTCCCTCTACATGGGCCACAGCCAGAGGCATTATGTCAGCAGCATCACAGGGGTTGCAAAGCACATCTACCCACCAAATATCAGGGACACACATGCCAAAGAAACCATGTATTGGGGTGCCTAGGCATTGTGATGGACTGTAGAGGGGTCGGAAAGACATCATAGGCATTCCAAGTGCACTCCTGGCCACACCTAGATGATATCCCTGGCTCCAGCACTCCCCCCCCCGCAGCCCACAGACCAGCAGTGTACCCCCACCGACCCGCGACACAGCTGTGTCACCCTGAAATAAGGCCAGGACACAGGGGATGGGCAGCCATGGCAACGGACCTCTGTAGCCCTGCAGTGAGAGGGACACAGAAGGGGGACAGGCATGAATGGGATACGGATGCAGGGCCCAACATACACACATGCAACAAACAGGCATCCTACCATCCCCAGCACCTATATAAGCAAGAACATATGTATCATCTCAGGAATTTAAAGAAAAATACAAAAGGGAGTGCATAATATCTGAACTGTTAATCAAGAGAAGTGATTTCAGAGGTGTTCAAGTGATGGTAATGTCTACTTTAGTGAGCCACAAAAAGATTAAATAAACATAATATTGAGATTGAATATAAAATACTACATAATATTTCTGATGTATTTTCAGAGTGAAGCCCTTTGAAAAAGTGCTAATAAGTGTAAAACGTCAGGGCAAACAATAAAAGAAAAAGTTATTGGAAGAAACTACTCTTTTGGAAAAAAAGATTTTCATTCCCATATTAACTTTACATATTTTAAGTGTCTCAGCGGGGAACATATTATAACACAGATAAGTTCCATTACCCATGGACAAAAACTTTTTCAAAAGAAGTGTGGTGCCTGCTGTTGTCAGTGTGCACTCTGTGGCACCACCACCAACCTGGCACAATCAGGCTTCTCCCCCCTGACCAGGGCTAGCTCATCTGGATGGCCCCTGTGTTCCTGTGGGAGTCAATCATGAAGCAAAACATCAGATGTTCAGCCCACACTTCACATGTAATGCATGCATGACATACTGTACCGGACAGATTTCATACCCACTTGGACAGGTACAGTACCTCCAGCTCCCAAATCGTGCCCCCTTTGGGGATGTCCAGATAGAACAGACTGGGTGGGCCACAGGCCCTTATCTGTCGACACTGTCTATGTATCTATGGATGTATCCAACACCCTCCACAATTTTCAGGGGTATACCCCAACCCTGTCGATCTCTGGTGCACTTTAGTAGCAGTTTTCCTGCTGCCATTTTGGTACTTGAATGGGACAGGTGTACCCCGGTGATGCCTGTACACATTATACACCATGCAGACATGGTCTGCCCACGCCCATTTAAAAGTGCACATGTCCACTGTGGAGGGCTGTGTGCCATAGCTATCCATGTTAGTATTGGCACACCTGCCATCGGGTAGGCTGCTGTGTGCTGCAGGATGTGTCAGGGAATGCTAATGAATGTTCTCCTTCTGGATGCCAAGGTGAAGCAGGAGCAGCAGGGGTGGTGGGTTCCATGGCCGCATGTCTGCAGGCCACGTCTGGACACCTTTTCTATGCATGACTCACACAGCATTGAGAGATTCCAGTTTAACTGTACCACCATTGCACATCTATGTGACCTTGTACGGGACATTGTGGCACTGTGTAGCTGTCCGTCTCGGGCAATGTCCGTGGAGGCAAAGGTGCCATTTTCACTCTCTTACTATGCCACTGGCTCATTCCAGAAAGTGGCATGGGAGGTCACAGGTGTCAGCCCATCATCAGTCTCCAGGGCACTGGTGCAGGTCACTGATGCCCTGCTGCACCATGCGCATGACCACATCACATTCCCTACAACCACCACAGATATAAGGGGCCATGAAATGGGAGAGAAAACAGAATGTTGGGGTGCATAGGGAGGGGCATAACAAGCAGGAGGAGAGAGGTGGTGATGCCACTGTAGAGATCACTGGTGAGGCCTCAGCTGGAGTACTGTATCCAGTTCTGGAGACCACTTCTCCGGAAGGACATTGACAAAATACAGGCAGTCCAGAGAAGGACAACAAAGATGGTGCATGGACTACACCAGAAGCCCTATGAGGAAAGACTTAAGGACCTTAATATCTATTCACTGGAGAAAAGGAGAGGGGAGATATGATAGAGACTTTCAAGTGCCTTAGGGAAATAAACAGAGTACGGGTGGAAAGCATATTTCAGAGAAAACTCTGCACAAGAACAAGGATGCATGATATGATGCTGAAGGGTGGAGGCTCGGGGGTAATGTTAGGAAATACTTTCTTCTTTACCTTGACCTGAAGATGGATATTTCGCAGCACTTACTAGAAAACCTCAATTTCAGAATTACGGCACAAATCCTTAACTCTGGTTTCTAGTCCTATGCAGAGCTTAACTCAGTAGAATACCTCCTTAAAGATGGCACTATGATGACATTTCAGAAAGCTCAAAAGAAATTCCACTTGTGTAATAAATGTTGTTTTAAATCGTTTCAGCTGTCACACTTATTAGCACACCATTTTGGTCGAGGGCCCTGGTCCAATGTTTATGGTTTGTCACTACTTACTTTAGCTGCTAAAGCCTCCATGCCACATGCTATATCATTCTTATACAATCATTTTTATGACCTGTTACCTCACAATATGGCTGATAATGCAAAATATTGGGATACAGCGCTGCCTCCCTCAAGAAAACCATAAGACTGGCTCCGATTATGGCTTAACCTGTATAAGTTAATTAAATGGAATAGCTATCAGTATACGCAATTTCAAATACTTCATATCCTCTACAATACTCTGGTCAAGTTATGTAAAATGGGTAAACTGATGTATGACACTCATATAAAATGGGGTAAGGTACCAGGCGCACTGTTTCATATTCTCTGGGAGTGTGACAGAACGGCGCCCTTGTGGGACTCTGTTCGTCACCATTTAAATTCTCTTTTGGGATTAGATGGTATGTTCCTGCCAGAAGTCTGTTTATTAGGGTTATCTGATGGTAGCTTAATTGGCAATCAGTGTTATCATGTGACGTTGATATCAGTTTGCACTAAGAAAATTATATTAAGGCATTGGTGCGATCAGAGCCCTCCAGCATATCTGGAATGGCATAAAGAGATTATGTTTGCACTCCAAGCAGAAAAAATGGTCCCCAGTATGATGGAACTCACTGCAAACTACATGAAAATGTGGGAGCCCTTACATGTGTTACTTTCCATTCAGGAGGAGTAATTTTATCTGTGGATTGCTAGGAGGTGGTCAATTTTGTTTGATGGGGAGTTCCCAGGGGGTGCAGCTTTTGTCTTTAAATTAGATGTCCTTTCCTCTGGCCTATGCCCTTGCAAAGGATATGGTTTACTTTTTCAAATAATCAAATCAAACTTTCAAATATTATGTGACTGTCAGAGTGTTATCTCTGGAGTACAGGAGGGTGGGGTGGGTATAAGGGGGGGTAGAAGGATAGAATACATAGTCTGATTTTCTTGCCTTGTATGTGGTATTTTGGGGGGGCATTAGGGGGTTCTCATTAACTGTTGTATTGTATAAGTTGTTATCTGTATTCTCTATATTTTCATGGTTATTAGACACTTAGGGAGGATATTCAAAAGGGTTGCGCAATGTGCAATAGAGTTGCGCCAGTGCAAGTCAGAAAATGCGCCATTCTGCGATATTCAGCAAGAGGCAGTTGCGCCACTGAAAACATGCTGAGCAACAGCGCAATGATAATGAAGGCATGCGCAACCGAAGGGGGTGGAACCATGCATAAAGTGCGCAGTGCGATGTTCAAAGACTTGCGCAATGCGCAACAGTGGAGCAGGCGGAAGTTGCGCCATAGCGTAAATGAGCCAAAATAAAAAGGAGCAAGGAAGAGGTGCAAGAACGCTACAGGGAAGCCACATGAGGCAGGGAGAGAGACAGAGTAAGAGGGAGAAAGAGGACAGGCCAGGGAAACAAAACCACAAAATAAGGGCAAGAAGGTATGTGGGGCCACAGAGAGCAGAGGCCAGTAGGTATACCCGGTGCAGTGGAGGTAGCAGTCAGGACAGCGGGGGGAACAAAGCAACAACAGCTGGGGGGTGAACACAAGCCAGGGACATGAACAGTGCCACCTTCCACATGGAAGCTGTAATGAGAGGGGTGAGAAGGCATGCTGCAGGGAGATGTGGCCGTGGAAGGGCCCGTCAGCGGTACACCCCCAACAGGCAGTACCAAGCCCGCACCAGCTTTGAACTGTACACAGATGTTGAGATTGTGGGCCGGTACCGCCTGAACAGGGCAATACTGAGGTGGCTCTGTGAGCTGTGCAGTGATGTGATGCAGGCACCGACACGATGGAGTAATGCTCTGTCAGTGAAGACAAAGGTAACAGCCTGCATGTGCTTGCTCACCACAGGTACCTTCCAGAGACTAACAGGGGACACCACAGGCATAACACAGTCGGCCACGTCACACATCCTCACCCAATTCCTCAGCGCACTGCTGCCACATGCTGCAGAGTACATCCATTTCCCCAGCACCATGGCGGAGCACACAGCAAACATACAGGAGTTCCACAGGGTAGCACGTATGCCTGGCGTGCTAGGGGCAATAGACTGCAGCCATGTGGCCATTCACATGCCACCTGACCCCGATGGGGCCGCCTACATGAATCGGAAAGGATATGCCGGTGTCAACTGCTAGGTGGTGTGTGATGCCAGTGGGCGCATCATCAATGTCAGTGCCAGGCACCCTGGGAGAGCACATGATTCCTTCATCTGGTATCAGTCGGCACTGTGCCATTGATTCGAGAGTGGGGACATCCCCACAGGTCATCTAGTGGGTGAGTATGCATGTAGAACTGACAAATCGTGAGCAAGGGGGGGTAAGCCAGAGGTGCCATAGGTGTGGCACACAGGATTTGGGGCAGTCTGAGCCTGAACATGACACTAACCTCCACTATCTCCACACAGGTGACAATGGATACCTACTCCATCCCTGGCTGCTCACACCCTACCGGCGGCCCACGACTCCATCACAGCAACGCTTCAATGAGGCACACGCCACCACATGCAACATCATGGTGCTGGTGTTTGGGATGCTGAAGGTGCATTTTCGTTGCCTGGACACCTCTGGCAGTGCCCTACAGTATAGCCCCTCAAAGGCCTGTGGGATATTCCTGGCCTGTTGTATCCTGCACAACATGGCCAAAGACTGTGAGATAGCCGTACAGGTTGAAGAGGGGGACAGCGATGGGGACACCGGTGATGCTGGTGATGATGGGGATGGGCAGCCCCCCTTGGACGACGGGACCCCCGACTGATCTGGCTGGCCCAGCTGCACCGGGACACCATCACAGAGGAGCACTTCAGCCCACACAGGTAAGTCATGGGGCCATGTGCAACCACCAGTGGCTAGGGCACAACCCACATACACACATGGAAACACACCAGGGGTGCATGACAGCAAGGGAAGTGGCAGGGCACAGAAGCACACACATACAACCAGGGAGGGGTGAACAGTAACACACCCAATGGATGGACACACACACACACACACACACACAAAGTGCACAAGGGTCAGGTGCAAAACAGAGCCGGAACACAAACCCTAGCAACACACATGTCCACAGACCACCACATCCACTGACAGTCTATGTGCAGGTGTCAGATGCTGGGCACCATCGCACTTTGGTGTACAACGCAATCCAGGCACACGTACCTGTGGACAGCAATCGGGAGGGTGTGCAGGTGGACCGTGTGTCTGTGTGTAGGGCTGGGCACCCACCGGTGCACTGCTCACCAAAACACACAATGCACACAGGGCAGCATCAGACAGTGCCCACACTGGGAGACAGGTCAGTCTTGCGGCAAAGTGCCACGTCCACCTTGGATGCATGGGTGGCCCCACCAAGACCCAGCAGCACTGGCAGGCTGAGCACGGGCCTCATGGGGTGGCACCGATGGTCCACCAGAGGTTCCACTGTGCGAACGCGACTGTGCCCGCACAGGTGTCTGCAGCACACTGAACATACCTGCACCAGGAGTGCTCAGGATGCCCACAACTGAACCCAGCATCGACAGGGTGGGTGTTGCATGATGCCGGGAATGGGGAGTGGATCGCGAACTGCGCGGTGTGAGCGACACATGTGCACCTGACTGTGTGCCCATTGTGGCCATGACAGCAATGAACGCCTGTGCATGCCTGTCAATGGCAGCGATCACATCCTCCTGCAAATGGTCAATCTGTGACAGGATCCTATCGGTGTCCCTGCTGTGTCACTCCTCGACCTACTCCAGAGCCACACACAGTGCCTCCATGGACGTTGCAAGCTACATCTGCTGCTGCACTGATGCCTGCAGTAGGTGGATGTGCTCGTCAAAGAGGTCATCTGCCACCTCGGCAACCTGTCCGTCAGAGTATGGAAGGGCCTGATGTTCAGCACCCCTTGAGGGTGGGCACTGCTCACCAGGACCAGGTATGCGCAAGTCCACAGGCAGTGCACAGACGCCACCGCTGAACCCTGTACCCTCAGTCCCAGTGGGTGACTGCTGCTGCTGCTGCTGCTGCCCCTCCACCTGCTGTGCCCAAGGGATCGGTTGTTCTGCTACTGTGGCTGCAACAGTGCCACTGACCTGACCAGCCACCGGCACTGGTGCTGACAGGTGCAGCCTGGGACTCTGATGATGTGCTGGCACACACGTCGGAACCAGCCAGATCCATGGGCGTGTGCTGTCCTGCTGTCTGTCCATTCTGTGACACAAACATGTCAACGTCCATAATGGTCATTGCATCGTCAATGGTGCAGATCTGTGCCACAGCCACAGTGTACTGGCATGCTTGGATGCCAGACCGCTGAGACACAGGAAGGACCTCCCCCACACCTGTCTCAACGACATCAGTGTTGACAGCCAGGCGGACCCACTGTTGCAATGCACACCGGCTACCTGCGGAGGTGGATGGTCCCTCCTCCAATTCCAGATGGCTATCTGCAGTGGACAGGCCCTTCACCGCTGACCCCTGCTGACATGCAGGATCTGTAACAGAAAGTAAGGACACGTTAGTGCATGTGATCTACCCTCCCCCCCAACAGACCATGATGTACCATGCAGTGATGGGCTATCACGTGTCTAGAAGCCACCTCCTGGAATGCCCTCAATGGCACTGTGCTGCATGCTTGCAGCAAGCCTGTCCTCTGCTGGAGTCAGCTGCACCACCCCCGGCTGGTCCCTGCCTGTTGCAGCACGTGCCGCCCTGATGGCAGCCACCTTCTCCTTCACCCTCCTCCTGTCAGTACCTGTCTTCTTCTTACACTCCTGTACAGAGCGTTGGTGGCTGCCATGCAGGTTGACAGCATGTGCCACCCCCTCCCTTGCAGCAGCATGGGCCTGAGGGGTGCCTCATCGTCCACTGAGCAGTGGCTCCTGATCGATGTAGACCTCGAAGAGTGCATCCGTCTCGGCCTTGATAAAATTGGGCCTCCTCTTCCGCCCACCATCGTCCTCCTCATCCAGTCCTTGCTTGGTCATTTTTCAGCCTGTACGGGTGACAGTGGTGACCTGTGACTGTGCAGTACAAAGCAAGTCCCTGAGACCACAGTCCAGAACACCACACAGCATGCAACTCATCTATAAACTGCAGTAACCGAATATGGCCACTGCAGAACAGTGTTGCAGTTTTATGGTGCAATCCATGCAAATTAGGTGTGGAGCAACTTTAATGAGATGCAAATTGCGCTGCTGCACCATTGAATAGCTGATTGGATGATTTGCATATGACGGCTGAATATCGCACTTTTGCGCTTTGCGCAATTGTGTTGAACGTGCTGAGCCAATAACGCAGTTCTGTGGCCTGTGTAGTACACCGCATTGCACATGCCCAGGTAGCCTAAGCAGGGTCTGCTGCACTGATGATGTGCTGTGCGCAGTAGGCAATTCAGGGTACGGCCACTATTGTGCCAGTGGTGCTATGGCAAGGGTCACTACATGGAGCTGTGGCACAACTGCGCAATAGTTCGCTGTGGCAATGGCACACAGGCAACCAATTGTGCTAGATGCATAGACGTCTGATGGTGCCGTGCGTGGCCTTGCGCCAGAGACCCATGACCCTGTGCCCGACCTTTGCCCCCTTGGTGCTATACGTCTGGCATGGCTGCACCTCTATTGTGCTGTTCGGTGACAGCACGATAGGGAATGGCGGCACTCTACCGACAGCGCAATAGGGAATGGCGGCAATGTACTGCGCAGCACTTCCATGTGGGGTCGCAGCGCTGGGGAGCATCATATTGCCTACTATAGCATTATAGATGGCATGCAGGAGAGCCCCTCAGTGGAGTGCTCTTGAGCTGGCCAACCTTGTGGCCATTGTGGAGCCACACTATGGTCCACTGTTTGGGGAGGTGCCACTGGACAGGGCCAGGACCCAGGTGTGGCAAAAGGTGGCCACTGACCTGGAGGTGGCCACTGGCCACAGGAGAATGGCCGAACGGTGCAGGCACTGGTATGGGGACCTGAGACAGAGGGAGCCGGACCTACTGGCACGTCTGTGGTCGCATGCCAGGAGGGGCATGGTGCCTTGTCCAGGTGGGTGATACGTCTACACACTTGTATGGTCCATATGGTTAACACTGTCTTATGTGTCCAGCACATAGGGAGGGATAGTCTAGGTTGGCTGTGGCAGTGTTTACAGGGTATGGGATGGGTGGGTCTGGCTGGGTGGGTGGGCACACACATTGGGGTGGGGGAATATGCTTTGGGTTTGTACTGATGTGTTTCTCTCCTTTTGTCTTCCACAGGCATGGCCGAGTGGAGGAAGAATGTGGAGCAGCAGCAGAGGGTGGGGGACACTGCACAGGGGCATGTCAGGGACCAACCCCAATGCCAGCAACAACCCAATGAGGGTGAGCGCCATGACACCATGATTGCTATTGCATGCTGTGTGACAGGGTGGGAAGCAGAGCATGGTCACCATCCATGGACACCACTGCCATGCATGCAACATGTGACAGTCAGCACTGTCCAGTGGCACTGCATGTCTGGGAGTGCATCAATGGTGGTCCATGCGTGCACTGGGCACATGGTTGTGGCACTGCCTGCTCACCGCATAGCCACATTACTGTACGGCTTTGGTTGTGCTGTGCTGGACATGGGCGGTGGGTGTATGCAGTGGTACACATGGCTGTTGCTGCCTGGTTGGACATGTCTTGTGGACACGGTCACTGTGGGTGGGCGCACACCATCACAGGAGCGTGGCACATGGCTGTATGCCATGCATAATGGGTGGGCTGCAGGGGGATTGACAGTCTCACCCATTGACTCTGATCCCTTGTCCTAGGTGTGTAGATACTCCTGCGAATTCAGCAGTCCATCTAGGATCTTGTGCGGGTGATGCAAGAGTCCCTTGCCATCCTGAGGGATCTTCATCAGCATGGGGTGAGGAGGAGGAGGAGGAGGTGACCCAGGGAATGGCCCCAGGCAGCAGAGGACCAGGCTGGCCACCAGTGACCACAGACAACCTCCCCCCTTTGACCAACCCTCACACCCTTCCTTCCCTCTCCCATATGTTCACCCCTGCCACTTACCCACCCCCACCTTGTCCCTGTCCCTTCACCCCATGTCTGTACATAATTGTAAATAGTTGTTGTTGTTATATTTTCTGAATACAGTTATTTTGATATGAATACTGTGGTGGTCTCTGATTTGCAGCTGGCTATAGGTGCTCAGTTGCAGTGGTGTGCATGGCATCTGAGGTGGTTCAGTCATGGGTATGTGTGTATGTGCGTGGGGAAATGTCTCTGGTGTGGGAGTGGCTATCAGTCGGTATCTGTGGTGTGTGTGTGTTGTTCTCCGTGCATTGCATTACTGTGTGCAGTGGTCCATGGTGCCTGCTCTATGTCCATTGTGCCTCTGTCAACCCGTTCTTGGCCTGGGCAGCTGACACCCTTGCATGTCTGTGGCCTGCGAGGTCTGCCGCCTTGTCAGTGGTGGCTGTCCCTGCAGGTCATCCACTGTGACCGTCACAATGCTGGGTTGCCTCCTGTCAATGGTGTGGTGCATGTTTGCCTCGGGTGACACTGTGGCCTCCACAGTTGCTGTCCCACTTCCATGCTGTGGCTTGTGTGTGTTGCAGGGGCTGTGCACCACTGTCTGTGACTTGTGATCCAGGCATATGCTGGTGGCATACAGGGCCACAGTTCATGCACAGGATGGGTGTCACCCCTGTGCCATGGAGGACTGCAGGCTGTGTGTGCACAATTTACAAGGGCCCACACTGGGGGCTTGGTTGCCACACTACTTCATCCCTCTGTTAGTGTCCCTGTGGGTATGGGTGTGTGTTGGCCCCTGCACTGTGTTGCATCCAGTGTGCTGCATGCTTCCATGCACCACTGTGGGTGTCTGTGCTGGCTGCTGTGGCTCATGGTGGGTCTGGTTTGTATGGTTCTGTGGTACACGAGGTTGCAGTGTGGTAGTGGGGGTGGTGGTATGCATAGGGATTCCTGCAGTAGTGGTCACTGCTCATGGAGGGTGTCTTGGGGTCACAGTGCAGGGTGTGCTGTGCACAGGGGGGGCTGCTGTGCCATGGTGTGATCTGCCCTCCTTGTGTGGCAGTCTCAGCTTGCCAGTGGGTGTGCTGGGGCACCATGGCCCAGCTGTGCTTTGTTTGCTTGTCCCCATGGGCCGGTGGATATTCCAGCCCTCCACCAGTTGTGCTGTGCTTGGGGTGTGGGCGTGCACTGTCAGTTCTGCAGTGTGTTCCTGTGCCCATCTGTGGCATGGGTGGTGGGCTCCTACCTACCTCCCTGGTTGTGCAGTTCCATTGCTCTGCTGCTGGGGGGGCTCCTTGCTTGCGCTATGGTGCCTCTGGACTGCTCAGCTGGACATCCCTTGTTGCGCCATAGTGCATCATTTCTGCTCAGCTTCCCCTCCCTAGTTGCGCAGGTTGTGCGATATTCAGACGTTGGCTGTAGGCGCGATTTGGCTTGCTCCTTTTTTGAATATCGTGTCTATTGCACATGAGCACAATGGACTTGTGCTTGCTCCTGCTATTGCACACTTTTTGGGCGCAGTTTGAATATCCAGCCCATAACGTACATTCAATTTAAAAAAAAAGGAAGTGCTTTTTTACTGAAAGTGTGGAGGAGCCATGGAGCGGCCTTCCAGCAGAAGTGGTGGGGGGCAAAAACAATACAGGGGTTCAAGAATGCATGGAATAGACATAAGGATACCCTGGAGATGTGCAGAACAGGACAGCCACAGATCAAATAGGATCTGGGGTTGCAGCAGTGAGTAGAGAAATGGGCAGACTAGGTGGGCCGTATGGTCCTTATCTGCCGACAGATTCTATGTTTCTATGCCATGCACGGCATGCCAAATGTACTGGCATGATAGACTGCTTTCATGGGGTGGCCGTGGCACCAACAGTGGAAGAGGAGGCATGCAGGAACAGGACAGGGTACCACAATATTAACTGCCAGGTAGTGTGTGATGTGGCAGGTATCATCACCTGTGTGTGTGTGCCAAGTACCCCGGATCCTGCCACGATGTTTACATCTTATTACTCACTGCACCTGGGGTGGAGTGATAGCTAATAGGTGAGTATATGGCTGCAGCATCTATGCTAGCCATGCCACCACCTTGCCACAGGTCTTTACAGTGCCTGTTCTGTACCCTCTGCATAGGTGATAGCGAATAACCACTACGGCTGTACCTAATGACACCATACCTGAAGTCACATGACACTGCAGAGGAATCATACAATGATGACCATGAGAAGGCATGTGTCATCATTGAAAGGACCATAGGGATGATGAAAATGAGTTTGCGGTGCCTGGATCCGACAGGTGGCACAATGATGCTTATCCCTGGGAAGATCGTCAAGGTGTTCACAGCATGAGCCATGCTGCACATCATTGCTGTGCACCGCTGGGTACCCATGCCACAGGACTGACATAAGGATGACTTGCTGGGGGTAGATGAAGGTGAGGGACACCTGAGACATGCCACAGAGACACTGACAGGATGAGTAGCATGCCATGCGCTAGTAGGGGAATGGATCAAAGGGGCACAGTAATGACTGCAGGACCTGAGTGCTCCCCACCCTGGGGGGAGTTCATGGGTGTGTGGTGATCATGTGTACGGTGGTGGAAGGCTGTGTACTGGGGGGGTGTACATGACTATATGATGGGGTTGTGTGGCATAGGATTGTGTATGTGTTGCACCGACACTATGCAGTGTGCTTGTTGCCAGTGACTTCCATCGCAGCTTCTTGAATGATTGCTCTCCTAGTTGTGTGGAGGACTGTGTGCCCAGGAGTCATGATTTTGCTGGCACCCTTCCCCCACCACTTGGATGCCAGTCAGCATGTGTTCCTGGCCCATGCTGTGGCTTGCTGTTACCCTGGTCCACTGGTGTGCTGTTGCTGGTATGTGGCTGCAAGGCTTGCAGGCCACCTGTGACTCAGTACCTGGAGGACTAGCAGGTACCTGCAGGTTTGTGCCTGTTACCTGTGACTCAGTACCTCAAGCCCAGGGCAGCTGCCAGGTGGCGGCAAAGACAGTGTGCGTGCAAACTGCACAACACACGCTCTTAACACAGTCATTTTATAGAGTATCATCACCAAATGTTCAACACAGGCATTTTAGGACGTCTGCTGATGAACAGTGTCACTATCATTTTCGTAATATGTCCTGAACACTAATTTCTCACAGCAACCAAGCTATTCGGCGCCGGACGTGCTAAAACACATTTCAGCCAGGATGTGGAAAATGACAGCTGTACTGTTCACAAGGAGATGTGGAAAAATGCCAATGTTGAAAATCTAACAGAAAATAATGCAAATTCGTGCAATTATGAGCGTGCATAGCAGCTGCACAATGCACGCTCCTAAAACAGTAATTTTTTTAATTTTTTCCACTAAATTTGCAGCATAGGCTTTTTGAGAGCCTACCTCATGAACACTGTCACTGTCGTTTCATTATTTGGTCCCAAAAGGTGATTCCGCGCAGTGACCACAAAATCACCTTTTGGGACCAGATAACGCCATGACAGTAGCAGAATTAATGAGGAGTGATCCTAAAAAACCCATGTTGAAAATTTGGTGCCAAAATTCGGAAAAATGCCTGAGATATGCATCAAAGTTGAAAAAACCCTATTTATTCCATTATACAGCTTACCGACATTTCCTCAGTTCGTGGTCAGCTTTGAAGAGTGCAGACGTGTTCCCGGTCCCCCTAAGATCGTTACGCCGGACTCCGCAGGTAAGAATGGGGTAAGGGGGGGGTGGAGAGGTAGGATGCACAGAGGGTGGGTAAAGACTGTGGGAGGGAGTCAGGGAGATGGCGAGGGACCGTTTTCTTTCTTTACAGGTTAAAAAAAACAAAAAACATCATGGGACGGTTTTATTTTTTTACAGGGCTATTTGGCACATTAGGGTGGGCTCACTGCATGCCAACAGTGTTTCTTTGGGGGGCTCTAGCTGATGAGGATTGCTTCCCGTCGGCACAAGGGGGAGTGCAAGAGCACAGGGGATTGGGCACCCCCTCAGCACAACTGCACTGGGTGTTTTGGGAAGGGGTGGTAATGCCGACGGGGAGTGGGCTCCCCATTGGCAAATGAAACTTTGGGAGGGGGGACATAATGCTGACAGGGAGTGGGATCCCCCATTGCCAAAATGAATGTATTTGTTAGAGGCACTAAACCAATGGGGATTGGGGCCCCCCCGTCGTCACGCAAACACTGTGGGGGAGGCACATGCTGCCGAGGGGGATTGGGCACCCCTCAGCATGGAGGAGCTTCACTCAGATTGTTTGTGAACACGGTGGCAAGCCAACACCATGTTCACAAACAATATTACAGTACTAATGTTCCACCCAGCAGTGACGGGTCACTCCCTCATTGCAACGAATGGCTGACGCTGCAATGATGAGGCGGCCCCTGATTGCAGCAGCTGAAACATTTCAAGGTGGTGCAACGCTGGCTGAACTAGTGTCAGCAGCAGCCTGCCACGGCATTGGGCAAAGCAGGCCAATCCTTTAAAGGCTGTGGGGGCACTGGCCATAACAGTGCCGCGCCTCCACAACCTGCTTCTGGAAAGCTGCTGCAATATGTTTCTTGCGCATGCACGCAATCAACATAAAAATTACATAAAAATCTAAACTGGAGCCCTATATTACAAAGAATGGATAAGAGATCATAGAGCATAGGTACATCATCTGAGGTTCTGGGATATGGAAACCTCTCAGTAGTATTACTCCCTTGTAATATACAGTCTTCTATCCATTACTCTATCTATTCATCTATCTATCTATCTATCTATCTATCTATCTATCTATCTATCTATCTATAGTGACAGACATATAGCAAATGAGGAACAAAACTAGCACACAATATACAGTGGTATATACAAACATGGCTAAGCAGAAATAAGTAAATTTTTACATACATTAATTAAATACATAGCAAAGCAGTAATTGAAATAACAAATAGTACGAAGACAAGCCAGGAACAGGATCTGTGTTTTCTTGACAGTAGCTGGTGCAAGGCTGGAGTGATGACCCATTTACGGGCACTTCTAGCCACATGCATATTGTGTTGAGAAGTATTATTATCAGGTGGCTGAGATTCTGGGAGGGGGATGTCAGCCGGGTACTTGCAGGAAGGGAGTTCCACAATTTGGGCATGCAGTGTCTGAAGGCAACTTGTTCTGCCGACAAGGACGTTCGAGGAACCGACAGGAGGCAGGTGTCAGCATATCTCAGAGAGTATGCAGGAGAAGGTATGCAGGAGGAGTATAGGTGGGGAGCACTGACTCAAGGTATGGGGGTAAGGACTGGGACCAGTGCTTAGCTGTGAGCTTGGTGCAGTGTGCTTGCTGGCGGTTGTGAAGCGAGGGCAGATTTAGAGACTGATAGAGGTCACAGTGGTGCAAGGACAATGGACTATCAGTGGTGAATCTGCAGAAAGAGTGGAAAAGGGGGTCCAGTCTGGCTAGGTTGGACTTGAAAGCGGCACTGTAAACTACAGCCCTGTAGTCAAAGATGGGGAGAATCTTTTTCTGTATGAGTGCCCTGCAAGCAGGCAGGGGGATGCATCCACTATTGCGGTAGAGAGCACCGAGTTTGGGGTGGAGTTTTTGTAGATGGCATCGATGTGTACAGAAAAGTCAAGCTGCTGGTCTAGCTAGACCCCGAGATATCTAAAGGAGGGGCAAGCCTCCAAAATAGTCCTGTGCAGAGAAGGAAGGGGTGGTTTTAAGCTGAGACAATCTCTGCCTTGTGCCGAAGGTCATGGAGACCACCTTCTTGGCATTCAGGAATAACCGATTAGTGCAAAACCAGAGCAGAGTCCTACTGCAACTTGGTCCTTACATCAGTGTTTGAGGGCCCAGAAGCATACAAGACTATGTTGTCCACATACATGTGAATGGAAGTGAGAGGGCAGGTAGTTTAGGAAAATGGAAAATAAGATCGGGCTGAGGACTAAGCCTTGAGGGACTGCTGTGATAACTGAGAGGGAGGGTGAAGTGAATCCACTGATTGACGGATTGAGGTCGGCCTACCGGGTAGGAGTGAAACTAGCTGGTGACCTTGGCAGATAGCCCAGCAGTGAAGAGCTTATCTAGCAGGAGAGCATAAGAGACCATATCGAATGCCTTAGCCAGGGCCCCTACTTTTCTGCGGCATAGTAGGACCAAGTTCTGCGTCAAGACTACCATTTGCCACAGAACTTCTGCGGCGGTGGTTTGTAATTTCTGCGGAAGTTCTGCGGCACTAACAAACTACCACATCACAGTGACAGCTTGTCATCCTGACTTCACTTTCATGGCAGTGGTTATAGCAATCAGGATGGTGGAAAGCACAGTAACACTAGTTCAAAAAATAACAGAATTATAAAAATAATTTTATGCCTAAAAAAGCAAAACAAATGTCTCTCCCTTAAGCTCCTAGCCTGTTAAATAAATGACATATGCAGAGGGGATCTTATGTGATAAATAAGGTATTTCTATATGCATGCTATCTTTCCCACTAATGAGGTTTCCACTGTCTATCACATATATTTATATGTGCTTTCTACACCACTCATGAGGTTCCCACTGTGTATCACTTATATATTTATATGCAATCTGTAACATACATACAAATGTGTGTGTGTGTGGTGAGACAGAGATACTGTGTGTGTGTGTGTGTGTGTGTGATATATATATATATATATATATATATTTCATTTCCATGAACTTGCATCCTCATTCATACAGGTCCCATTAGAAATGGAATAGAGGAGTTATTGCAAAACTCATTTTTGATGTCAGCCTGCTTTCCCTGATACACTGCATAATACCATCAGTCCATGACTTGCATGTGAACCGATTGTGAGACAGAGCTCTCCAGACCAGCACAATGTGTCCACCATGTGACAGAACACTGCACCATACCTTCCCAGGCTCCGAGCAATGATGTGTTCCACCAATCCTTGTGCTGCCCAGCCAGCTCCCAGAGTTAATCTCTGAACCTGAGTTGCCAGCACGGAAACACAGCATGCTACCCTCTGGCCCAACAGCTGTCCCTGCAAACAACATTTCTCCATAACTTTTAGGTGATTCTATCAACCAATGACAATATGTAATCAATAACCCTGGCAAAAATGCGTACAGTGCAATTATTTATTTAACAGGTCTATTCTTTCAACAGGTCTACACATTATTATAGTCCACTTTTCTGGGCATAATTACTTTATTTTTCTTAAAAATTACAGTTAAATTAATTTTGCCAGTTATTCATTTCAGATGGCATCTCTATACCTTAAAGGCACAAATAGGTCTGTACAAAGTGAGGTATGGACTTAACAGGTCTGTGCTATTGACAAGGTTTTGTTTAAGTTGGCCCTAGTGCAATATCATAAGACTGAAAATTGTATTAGGCTGTAGTGCAGGTTGAGCAAATATCACCATGCCCTGCTCTGGCAGTGGGAGCTGTGGTAGATAAGTGACTGTTCATTTCTGTTGCAGAATGCAGCCATTTCATTAGCTAATGTATGATGTTATAGCAATGATAACATAACATTCTGAACATATAGGGGGTTTAAGATATAAAAAGAGGGGAAGGGAATCAGATTCTATGGAAAAACAGAAATATTAATAAAAATCAACAAGAAGAGTGAATTCGCACCGAAAAGTTCTGTGGTAGATTGCAAGTTCTCATGCAGAACCCCATGTCATGAAAATTTAGGGCCTTGGCCTTAGCCAGGTCTACAAAAATAGTAGCGGTGAGGAGACCCTTGTCCATGTCATCCAAGATGGAATCGGTGATCAGTAGGAGTGAGGTGGCAGTGGAATGGGACTTTTGGAAGCCAGACTGGTAGGGTGAGAAGAAGGAGGAGGAGGAGTTGAGAAATGAGGAGAGTTGGGAGAGAACTAGTTTCTCTTGCAGTTTCGCCAGAATGGGAAGGAGGGAAATAGGATGTAGTTGCCATGGTTATAGGAGTCACTTCCCTTTGGGAGTGGGATGACAGTAGCGTGTTTCCATTCCAAGGGAATCAAAGCAAGAGAGAAGGAGAGGTTGTAGAGATCAGCCAGGGGGGAGGCAATTGCAGGAGTGGCTTGCTAGAACATCTTGGAATCCAGCCTGGTGTGGCAATTAATTGCCTTTGTTAGGGTTTAGAGAGTTCAGAGCTTTTAAAACAGATGAGGGTGAGACTTAACAGAAGGAGAAGGAGTCTCCATAGACTGAAAATATTGTGAAGTGCAATGTAATTTGATGTCTTTTCATTTATTTTTAATGCAAAGACAAGACTGTTTTCAGAAGCAGTGCCACCAGACTTCCCCCCCGCCCACCTTCCATTTTGCACCTGAGTTTGCTAAATGGGAAGGACTTGTGAACTGGGAAATCAGTCTCAGGTTTTGTTTTTCCAGATCCACTTTTTTCTGCTTTAGGAAGCAGTGCATTAGGGAGACCAGAGGAGTATGGCCATCTAAACCTCCCACTACCCTTTCCACTTTGCACCTGAGGCTGCTAAATGGGAGGAACCTGTGAATTGGGAAAGCTGACTCAGGGTCTTTTCATGATCCATTTTGTTCTGCTTTCAGAAGCAGTGTATTAGTGAAAACAGTGGGGTAAATCCAATTTAAGCTCTCCCTCTCCCTTCCACTTTGCACATGAAGCAGCTAAAGAGGAGGGACCTGTGAACTGGGAAAGCAGTCTCAAGTTCTTTCCAAGATCCATTTTGTTTCTACTTTCAGAAGCATTGCATTAGGGAGAGCAGAGGGATACAGCTAGCTAAAGCTCAGAGGTATAGTAGGGAACATGTCAGTTAAAGGGACTGTGGGGTGCTGTTCTCCAGGGTTAGGTTCTGAAGGAGGGGTCACTGCCCCTTCTGCAGGATCTTTGCAGAGCTCCACGCTCAGCTGGTCACAGTGAGGGAAGAGTTATCTCTCCTGTGACATTGGCTCAGTTGCGGCTCATAGACCCCCCTCCCCCAAAAGGCCCATTGGTCCAGAGGGTGGAGAGTGGTGGAGAGCAGAAGGAGTGGCAGCAGCAGCTACAATGAGGTCAACCAACACTAGAACATCCTAACAGTGAATCGCTTTGCACCTCTGGAGGAGATTCAGATACAGTACCTGATGTCAGGGGAAATGTGAGTAATGATCTGCTGGCACCCAAGAGTACAGTCAGAAAAAGATAGCTAGGAGAGTCTTAGTGGCAAGGGATTCTGTGATCTGGAGAATAGAGAGGGTGGTAGGTGAGGAGGAGGAGGAGAAGGGGTGTGGGATAGACAGGTGCCTTCTTGGGGCATCAGCCATCTGGGGCATAGACAGAATAGGGAGGATAGCGGTGGGGGGATCTGGGGGTACTGGTACACTTGGGTACCAACAATCTGGCAAACCAGCCTGTAGAGCAAGTGAAGCAGACCTTTCAGAGGCTGGAGACAGATTGCAAGCACACCCAGGCACCCTGGCCTTTTCTGAGGTCCTCCCTGTGTGGATTAGGGGGAAGAGGGAAAGATAGAGTAAGGAGGGAAGAGACAGAGGAATTTAAATGGATTGTTAAAGGGATGGTGTCAGGAGAAAGGGTGCCACTTTATGGGGACTGGGGGACTTCTGGGACAGGAAGCTCTTCAAAGATAATGGCCTTCACCTGATAAGAGAGAGCACCAGTGCACTGGGGCAGAAGTTTAATGTTACAGAAGACAGTTAAACTGAATGAGGGGTTCACAGAGGTTAGGGGGAACCATGGTAAAGGGAGTGAGGGAGGGGAACCTAGCTAGTGTTTCCCTATACTGGGGATTGGTAACGGTAAGGTGGGTAAAAATGAGGCTGAGGTTCAAAAAGGAGTAGTGGAAGAGGCAAAGGTAGGAAGGTGCTCAGGGTTTGCAAGCAATCAGAAAAAAAGTAAGGAGAATAGGAAGGAAGGTAGGTGTAGGATCACAGAACAGTAAAAGAGGATCCAGAGCTAGTTGGAAGGGGGTCTGCCTTAATGCCAGGAGTCTGGGTAATAAAATCAGTGCGCTCCCGGCATTGGTGACAGGCACTGAGGTGGACCTCATAACCATCACAGAAACTGGGCCCACAGAGAATAATGACTGGGACTTGTCAGTCCTAGGTTATAAAATGTTTAGACAAGATAGAAGGAAAGGCAAAGGTGGGGGTGTAGCCCTTTATGTCATGGAGGACATAGAGGCTGTGGTGGATGAACACATCAGGGGAAGCAAAGGAGAAATTAAGTCACTCTGGGTTCACCTCATGGCACCGTCAGGCAAGAAAATACAGGTAGGAGTGATCTATAGACCACCAGGACAAGTGGAAGAGAGAGACAGGGAGCTCAGGGAAGAGATGGCAGGGGGAGTGAGGAAGGGGGATGTGATGGTGGGTGATTTGAACCTGCCAGATATTGACTGGGATATTCCAGTGGCCACGCACTACAGAAATCAGAGCCTGTTGGATACTTTGCAGGACTGCCTGCTGGTGCAGCTGGTTAATGAACCCATTAGGCAATATGCCACTGTCCTTCAAGAGAAAGCAGAATATTCCATTCTCAAGACTAAGTCCAAGTATATTGAGCAAGGAGAAAAGGCGGGTCTTCTTCGTGCTCTCCAACTTAGACAACTGGAGGCCTCTAGGATCATCCCTTCAATCTCTGCCACAGATGGTTCCTTAAAAACACTCCCCAGGGAAGTGGTGGCTGTCTTTGAAAATTTCTACTCCACTCTATATGGCAAATGCCCCTCCCCACCGACCATCACAGAAATGTTGTCCTACCTGGGCTCCGCTCCATTATCCTGTCTCATGGAACACCATTGTACTCTTCTTTCTGCCCCTATCCTTCTAGCAGAGGTGGAAGCCACAAAAAATAGTTTAGCTCTAGATAAAGCTCCTGGCCCTGATGGGTTTCCTTCAAATTGTTGCAAAATCTTTCTCAAAGACCTATCTCCTATCTTATTTCTACTCTATCAATATGTGTTCTCCACAGAAGAATTGAACCCCTCACTTCTGGAAGCTACTATAGTCCTTCTTCTTAAACCAGACAAACCCCCCTTTAATCCAACGAGTTATCAGCCTATTTCCTTACTAAACTGTGATATTAAAATCTTAGCCAAACTCTTAGCAACCCATATTAGAAAAGTATGGTCTGGGCTATTAAGTCCAGAACAGGTGGGTTTTGTTCCTGGGAGATTCTCTATCGATCACCTCCATAAGATTAGTCATTTATTTCAGGTAGCCCAAGCCTCCCCTCTCTCAATGGCCTTAATTTCTCTCGATGCAGAGAAGGCCTTCGATAGGGTGGACTGGTCCTTCCTGTGGCTTACCCTTCAGAAGATGGGCTTTCCTGATCCATTTCCTCAGTGGCTTAAAATGATTTATTCCTCTCCTTCGGCAAAGATCTACTGCACTGGCGTCTTTTCTTCTGCTTTTTCTCTATACTCTGGCACACGTCAGGGTTGCCCCCATCTGCTTTCCTCTTTAATCTATATCTCAAACCTCTTATTCAGTGTCTTAAGTCCTCCCCTAACATAAAAGGCATTCCTATAGATGACCTAACCATCTCTATTTCGGTATACGCAGATGACATCCTACTTCATCTTTCTGACCCGGTTCCCTCTCTTACTGATGCCTTAAATGTGATTGATCAGTTTAGTCATTGTTCTAACTACAAACTTAATCTCAGTAAAACCAAACTTAACCCCTCAATCATTTTATTAGCAGTCTAGACTTTGCCTTATTTGGTATTCCATGGTCTCCTCGCTCCCTCAAGTACTCGGGTATCTCTCTTACTTCCAATTCTTCTTTACTGGTGAAACTGAACCTTGAAGATCTCCTGGTGTTGATTCGGCAAGACTTAACCAGATGGAAAGATCTTCCTATTTCTCTTTGGGGTAGGATTAATATAGTTAAAATGAATATCTTGCCTAGGCTTTTCTACTGCTTAAACATGCTTAATATCATACTCTCTCTCTCCTTCTTCAAACGTATTCGTTCCCTGATTACCTCCTTCATTTGCCTTGATAAATCACCTAGATGATCTTATCTTAAATTGGTCCTCCCTAAAGACTTTGGTGAATTCCGACTACTTAATTTCCTACTCTGCTATTGGGCCAGTCACCTTTACAAATGCAGAAAGTGGTTCTCTAATCTGCAGCTTGCTCATGAATCCGATTACATCCCTGTCTGGCTACAGATAGAATCCTGTCTTTTTGCTCTCCATAATTTTTCACCCACTACAATTCTTTTCACTCCATGGAAATCTCTACCAGATTCTGTCATCACCTACCCAATCAGTATCTCTCTTAAAGTTTTCTGTCAAATTTGCGCCTATCTGAAAATCTCCCTAGCTAAAGATCCCACACAACCTATCTTCTCTAACCTAAACATAAGATTGGGGAATTCCCATTAACTCCTGGTTAGCTTCCCTTACCACAGACTGTTAGTATTTCTGAGTTTTATTCTCAATCCTCCCTTCTGACATCTCCGGAATTAATGGGAAAATTCCACCTGGGTCCAGCGTGCATCTTCAAACTTTACCAGCTCCGGCACCTAGTATTACAACAATTTGGGCCCATTCCAAAATCCTCTGGTCTCAAGGGCCTCCTCACTCAGGTGCAAGATTGGGCCCTTAAGCCCCATGGTACATCTGGACTATACTTGTGGTTGCTTACCACCCACCCCTCCTTTCCCGGCTGGTTCCAAGATATGGGAATCCTTGCTCCCAGGTGTCAATATTAACTGCCCAAGTCTTTGGAAAGATCTCCACACTTACCTAACTCAAGACCGGTTATGACTCACACAGTACCATATCCTAAACAACATGTATTTATTTATTTATTTATTGAATTTTGATGACCGGGTAGGCCCACTGGGCCCGTAGAGGTCCCTTTTTCAGGGGTGACCCGGGTGCAACAACAACATACAGGTAACATTTCAGTACAGGCTGGAGAGTGGAATAGTATTTTAAAAATAGAAGTACATATCTTTGCAGACGCAAAAGCATGGAAAGCATGAAGGTAACAAATAGTGAGCACGTTAAGCATTCTGCATCCTAAATAGTAGATTAGATACCAGGTCCGTGAGGAAATAGTGGGCGCGCCTGTAGACCTATGGTTAGCTGATAAGTACACAGGGTTGGAAGGGGAAAGTTAGGACCTAAGTGCACCCCTTCAAAGAGAAGAGGACCAAATGTCCTTCCAAGATGGCTGTTGGGAGGGCAAGTGAGCTGCTCAAGAGGCTGAGCTCGGTCAGGTACTGTGGCATAGACATATGCTCCTATTGAGCAGATGTCCCTTCAGCAGTGTCCGGAAGCTAGAAACCATCTCCGCCTCCTGGACCTCCAAGGGGAGGTTGTTCCAGGTGAAAGGGGCGGTGTATGCAAAGGACCTAGACCCGGCTTTGGACCTAATCTTTGGGACCTTGAGGAGAGATTGGCCTGATGAGCGTAGACACCGTGGATTGGGTTTTTCCCTGACGAGCCCAACCAGGCTGGGGGGGGGAGAGGGACCAAGTATCTTGTAAGTAAGGCAGAGGGAAGGGTAGGCTAGACGAGCATCAAGCGATGGCCACCTGAGCCTGGATTGGGCCTCACAGTGGTGAGTCCTAGGGTGAGACAAGGTGGCAAAGCGGACTATCTTATTGTACATCAGAAGAAGCCAGAAGGTGAAGGAAGGAAACATATTCAATTCAGTGCTTCAGAGTAACTGGTAACTGGTATTTTTCTTTTAAACTTAGATTGTAGGCTTGTAGTGACACTATACTTTCTTTCTCTGTTGTCTTTACTTATAATTGTTTTTGGGCTGTTGAAAATTTAAAAAATAGTGGTGGTGTAATTCTGTGCTGTCTTTAATTGCTGCAAATTTTATCTTGGCTTGTCTGACTGTCCTGTAGCTGGGTGAAGGGTGTTAATTGTCTGGCCTCTGACCTCAGCTACGTGATAACTGGAGGTGGGGCTTAGTCACAGTTAAAGCAGCAAACAGAAGTTCATCTTCTCAGAAGAAGCCAGAAGGTGAAGGAAGGAAACATATTCAACTCAGTGCTTCAGAGTAACTGGTAACTGGTATTTTTCTTTTAAACTTAGATTGTAGGCTTGTAGTGACACTATACTTTCTTCTCTGTTGTCTTTACTTATAATTGTTTTTGGCTGTTGAAAATTTAAAAATAGTGGTGGTGTAATTCTGTGCTGTCTTTAATTGCTGCAAATTTTATCTTGGCTTGTCTGACTGTCCTGTAGCTGGGTGAAGGGTGTTAATTGTCTGGCATCTGACCTCAGCTACGTGATAACTGGAGGTGGGGCTTAGTCACAGTTAAAGCAGCAAACAGAAGTTCATCTTCTCAGAAGAAGCCAGAATGTGAAGGAAGGAAACATATTCAACTCAGTGCTTCAGAGTAACTGGTAACTGGTATTTTTCTTTTAAACTTAGATTGTAGGCTTGTAGTGACACTATACTTTCTTTCTGTGTTGTCTTTACTTATAATTGTTTTTGGGCTGTTGAAAATTTAAAAATTAGTGGTGGTGTAATTCTGTGCTGTCTTTAATTGCTGCAAATTTTATCTTGGCTTGTCTGACTGTCCTGTAGCTGGGTGAAGGGTGTTAATTGTCTGGCCTCTGACCTCAGCTACGTGATAACTGGAGGTGGGGCTTAGTCACAGTTAAAGCAGCAAACATAAGTTCATCTTCTCAGAAGAAGCCAGAAGGTGAAGGAAGGAAACATATTCAATTCAGTGCTTCAGAGTAACTGGTAACTGGTATTTTTCTTTTAAACTTAGATTGTAGGCTTGTAGTGACACTATACTTTCTTTCTCTGTTGTCTTTACTTATAATTGTTTTTGGGCTGTTGAAAATTTAAAAAACAGTGGTGGTGTAATTCTGTGCTGTCTTTAATTGCTGCAAATTTCCTCCCACCCCTTCCCCCAACTCTAATTATATGCCCTGATAAATCTGATTGACAGGAGCTAAACACAGGGGTATAGTAAGAGGTGTGAAGTAGGAGGGCATAGGAGAGAAGACCACCTTCAGCACCGACAAGTGTTTTGACTCATTTATTTATTTATTGGTTTCTTTTCCTTAAAAATATATATCTGAGGATCAGTTACAGGATTTTTAGTACTGTAAATAAATAAAAAGAGAACTAAGAGAGCTTCAGTAGCAGATAAGTAGTGGAATTGCAGTATAATGTGGGGAGTGGTGCAATGCAGTGGCTGTGGGGCAGCCATATTCAGGCAGACCTTCTGGACACTGAGGTGCTGCCCTATCTGCATGCATCTCTCAGGACCGCGGGATGTAGCCAGACTCAGAGCGGAAGTAAACTGGTCAGAGTACCATCACCCCTATCCAGGGACCACCCAGTCCAATGCAGCTGCCTCAAAGGATGCCAAGAACGAGGAGCACTTGGATGACAGTGGCCTAGGAGGGTTAGAGCAGTCAGGCAGAGGCACATCCCAGATCCTATTCCTCTCAAGAACTCATATGCCACACTGGAAAATGAGGACAACCAAATAGAGGTACCCAGGAAGTGGAAGGAAAGGATGGGAGGTTAGGCAAGGAGGTGACCTCAGTGGGGAAGCAGTGGACCCCAGAGGAGGAGGAAGCTAATCCTGGTGGGGGACTCCATCGTAAGAGGGATCCAGCTAGGAACACAGGAGGGGAGGACAGGAGGTGAGGTGCCTACCAGGTGCCACAGCATGGAGGGATGGAAGGAAGATACTGGGGATCACTGGGAAGGCAAGACGGAGGGTGAGCTGGATGTCATTATCCACCTAGGTACTAATGACTTGGCAAATGGGGAGCCAAAGGAAGTTCAGGAAGAGTTTAGGAAACTGGGAGGGGTCTCAAGCAAGTAGCTACTTCTGTCACTTTCTCAGAAATACTACCTGTGAGAGGCAAGGAGAGCATAGGAGTGCATGCACCAGGAACTTTAACTCATGGTTGAAGAACTGGTGCTGTGAGGAAGGGTTTGATTCATTGGTGACTGGGACCCATCTGGAGGGATGGAGGTTTGTTCAAGCCTGACGGCCTGCATCCATCCTGGAGGGGAATCCAAGAACTCAATGATAAGTTTAAATGCTACATTGACAAGCATTTAAACTAGCAAAGGGGGGGTGGCAGGCCAGCAAGGATGGTACCTACTTGCTCACCCCCACAGCTAGTAATGGAACCAGTTAACCAGAGGAGGGCTATCTTCAAAAGCAGTGTCAAAAGATGGAGATTAGTGTCCAAAAGGTGGATAAGCAGAAAAGGGGCAAAATTCAGCAGAAGGGCAGACAGCAAGGAGAACCAGGGATAAATGACAGCCAAGGAAGGGGCTGGAGTAGAACAGTGAAGCAGTCTAGGGAGGTCAAATCATGGAAAGCCATGTGTGCAAATGCCAGGAGCCTTAGCAACAAGATGGAAGATCTGGAGGCTGTCATGGTACAGTCAGACCTGGACATTGTGGCCATCACTGAAACCTGGTGTAATGATAACCATGACTGGGAGATGGCCATACCTGGCTACAACATATTCAGAAGAGACAGAGCAGGCAGGAAGGAGGAGGCGTGGCACTGTATGTGAAAATGACATAAGGGCCACAGAGATCCAGGAGGAACAAATGGGGGAGAGATACTGTGGGTTAAGCTGGAAAGGAAAATGGGGCCAGCCATCCGCACAGGTGTGGTCTATAGACCACCAGCCCAGGAGGAAGAAACAGATAGGAGTTGATGCTAGCCATCCAAAGGATGGCAGACAAGGGTGAGGTAGTACTGGTTGGAGACTTCAATATACCAGACGTGGACTGGAGCATCCCAGCAGCAGCATCAACTAGAGCAGATTTATCCTGACTCCTTCAGGTGCCTTCTCAAGCAACTGGTCAGGGAACCAACTCGCAGAAGGCAATACTGGACCTTGTGCTCACAAACAGGGACAGTGTGATGGAGGTAACAGTGGGGAGCACCTGGGTAACAGTGACCACCAGTCATTGTGGTTTGAAATCACAGAAAGAGCGGAACCAAACCACACAAAAACACGATCCTGGATTTTAGGGGGCAGACTTTGGGAAAATGGGGAGATGCTTGAAAGAGGCATTAGGGAATGGGACAGGAATCAGGGATTGAGGAACAGTGGGCAGTATTTAAATGGGGATTATAAGAACAACAGAATTATGCATTAAGCAGGTTAGCAAGAGGAAAAGAAAGAGGAGACCATTATGGTTTTCCAAAGAGGTAGCAAAGAAAGTGAAAGCTAAAAGATTGCATCGGCAATACAAAAGACACAGGCAGAAGGGGATAGGGAGAAGTACCAGGAGAAACAAAGGGAGGCAGGAAGTCAGTAAGGAAGCCAAAGCTCAGACAGAAGAACACATTGCAAAATCAGTGGTTAAAGGGGACAAAACTTTACAGGTACATAAGTGAAAAAGAAGGACAAAGGAGGATAGTGAGACTGAAGGGGAGGATGGGAGCCTGGAGGATGACAACAGTAAAGCTGACATATTGAACAGGTATTTCTGCTCAGTCTTTACTAAGGAAGAGGGGATAATGGGTCTGAAGGGAGTTCAAGGGGTGAGAATGGTGCAGAAATGGACACAAGTCCCTTTACACGAGAAAGGGTCCTGAAGGAACTGGAAGTAATAAGAGCTGATAAAGCAATGGGACCAGATGGGGTGCACCCCAGGGTCCTTAAAGAACTAAGAGAGGTGGTGGCTGAACCTCTGGCTATCCTGTTCAGCCAATCACTGGAAACAGGGAGGTACCCAAAGACTGAGGACAGCAGATGTAGTCCCCTTATACAAAAGTGGGAACAAAGAGGAAGCAGGAACTACAGACCAGTCAGCCTCACCGGTAGTGGGAAAGATCATGGAAGCACTACTGAAGGAGAGATTGGTGGAACATCTGGTTGTCAATGGACTACAGGACCCAAGGCAGCATGGTTTCACCAGGGGAGGTCGCGTCAGACCAACCTCATTGAATTTTTGACTGGGTGACTAGGGAGGTGGATCAGGGAGGGCAGTGGACATGGCCTATCTGGACTTCAGCAAGGCTTTTGACACTGTGCCACATAGAAGACTATTACACAAACTGGGGAATATGGGTGTGGGCAGGACAGTAGTGTGGTGGGTAGGTAACTGGCTGGGTGGCAGGACACAGAGGGTGGTGGTAAATGGCTGTCACTCCACAGAGGAAGAGTGACCAGTGGGTACCACAGGGATCAGTGCTGGGACCGGTCCTATTCAACATCTTCATCAGTGACATTGCACAGGATATAGAAGGCAGAATTTCACTGTTCGCTGATGACACAAAGCTCTGTAATAGGGAAGACACACCAGAGGGTGTAGACAGAATGAGAAGGGACCTGCAGAAACTTGAAGAATGGTCAAGGGTTTGGCAGTTGAAATTCAATGCAAAGAAGCACAAGATAATGCATATGGGGCACAAAAACCCTGGCACAATATATCAGTTGGGGGGTGAGGATATAGCATGCACCAAGCAGGAAAGGATCTTGGGGTTGTCATCTCTGATGACCTCAAGGTAGGGAAACAGTGTGACAAGGCATCAGGTAAAGCAAATAGGATGCTGGGATGTATAGGCAGGGCATCACCAGCAGGAAAAGGGAGGTCATAATTCCGCTATACAAGACACTAGTGAGGCCCCACCTGGAGTACAGTGTACAGTTCTGGAGCCCATACCACGTAAGGACATAGACAGGGTAGAGAAGGTTCAGAGGAGGGCAACAAAGATGGTAGCATGGGTTGCATCACAAGTCCTATGAAGACAGGTTGAAGGAACTGAACATGTACTCCCTGGAGGAGAGGAGGAGAGAGGATATGATAGAGACATACAAGTATCTTACAGGGAGGAACAGGGTGCAGGAAAACACTATTTTAAGCGAAAAAGATGTTTCAGGACTAGAGGGCATGGGATGAAGTTGGAGGGAGGACGATTCAGAGGAAACATGAGAAAGAATTTCTTCACAGAACGGGTGGTGGACAAGTGGAACACCCTGCCAGAGGAAGTGGTGGGGGCTGAAACAATCACGGGATTTAAGAATGCATGGGATAGACATAAAGGAATTCTAGAGGTCAGGGGTAAGGGGAAATAGACTTCTAGGAAAACAAACTGAACTTACAAGCTCAAATGGGAAGACTAGGTGGGCCATAGGCCCTTATCTGCCGACACTGTCTATGTATCTATGTATCTATGTATCTATGTACAGAGTCTGCAGCCTTCCTAATTCCATCATGGCTACACCCTGGAGGATCGGGGCCCCGAATGTGAGCTTTGGGAGGAGTACACTTGTGGCGATGGCTGCCCTGGCTTCAGGAATGATTTGGTCCTTTAGTCTATAGAGGATGCCTAATTTCACATGTATGGCTTTTGTGATTAGATCTACATGATTCTTTAGGGTAAAACCTTGGTCCAGGGTAAGGCCAAGGTATTTTGTAGAGGAGACCACCTCAAGTTTTACACTCACCCTGGAATGGAGTTGTAGGTGGTGAGACCTCTCTGTTCCCAGGGATCTAGGGCCAAAGAACATTACCTTCGTTTTGCTAGTGTTTAGAACCATTTTGTTCTGAGTTAGCCAGTCCTCCATCAGGTGGATGTCTTCTTGGAGGGCTGTCTGCAGCTCGGGTAAATTATGGGAGCCTCTGTAAATGACTGCATCATCCGCATACTGAATAGCACTGCTACTACCGCAGTTTTTGTGCAGATCATTAATGAACAGTGTAAAGAGAAGGAGGCCAAGGATGGACCCTTGGGGTACCCCTTCTTTAAGTGGAGCTAGCTTAGAGACTTTATCCTCCCACTTTACCCTCTGGGTACGTTCGGAGAGATAACTCTGGAACCATCCCAGTGAGTGAGAGTCAAGGCCAAGAGAACACATTACTCTCTGGTCAGGCTGGCCAAGATGGGTCACCTCCCCTCCCCCACTTGCACTAGATGTGAAAAAGCACATGGCACCCTATTACATATCTTCTGGTCCTGTGAGAAAGTATCTTCCTTGTGGGAACAAACAGAAGAATGGAGTGACCCCCTCCTGGGATTAACTGGCCTTCTCTCCCCTGAAATATGTGTTATTGGTGACTATTCCCAGATCCCAGTCAGAGAGCGGAGGTACCATATGGCCCACATCTCTTTGACGATTAAAAAAAATGATCCTTAGGCACTGGCTGGATCAGTCACATATTTCATACTCCAAGTGGCTGCAGGAACTCTTCTTTTCTCTTCAGACTGAGCATATGATTGCCAGCCTCCGTCACAGTTTACCTCTATTTAACAAGAAATGAGGCAAACTTCACGCCCTTTACTTATGCTGAACTCCTTGAGCACTCTCTGATTTCCCTACTTAGATGCCTGCAATATACTTGATTACGTGTATCTGGTAAGGCTTGATTCTTAATGGGTTACCTGGCACATTCCGGGGGATTGAGGTGGGACGGGGGAAGGGGGTAGGGGGATAGGGTTTTGTTTATTTTGTATTGTTTTTTTCTGGATCAATGGACATTCCCATTGCTCTGTAGATGGTTCTGTGTAGGTTTTCCTTCTGAAAAATGTAATAAAACTGATTAAATTTCAAAAAAAGAACCCATTAAACAAGTGGCCTTTCTCGGTGTGGTGCTCACCAACTCAGAGATGGCGAGTGGAGTGAAGGTACAGGATCTACAGGGATCCAGCAACTATAACTCCATTTGGTTCAGGCTGGGCCTCTGGACCAGAATTCCCTTATCAAAAACTAAAGTCGTAGATTTCAGAAGAGCAGACTTCAATCAGATGAGGGAGCTAGCCTGAGACAAATTTATCAGGGTGGACAGCATCAGATGTGTAGAGGAAAGATGGAGCACAATTAAGGGGACCATTCTCAAGGCAACAAAGTCATGTGTGAGAATTATTACAAAACAAAGCAGATACCAGAGACCAATATGGTTCTCAGAAAGGGTCAGAGAAGTGGTAGGGGCCAAGAAAAAGGCTTGCACCAGGTACAAGGAAAAGCAGAGGGAGGAGAAATGAGGAGAGTGCCAAATGAAAACTTGGGAAGCAAAGACAATAGTCAGGGGGGAAAGGGAGGCACAGGGCTGTGTATTGTGGTGGGGATCAAGGTAATTCTTCAGATATATTATGGAGAAAAGGAAACAGGGAGGGAGTATTGTTAGGCTACGGGGGGGGTACTTGAGGAAAATAAAAAGCAGCCACCCTTAATGGTTACTTCTGCTTGTCTTTACAAGGGAACAAAGTGGACCCCTGCCTGAAAGTGGCATCAAGACAGCTTTCAGGAGTATTCCTGAAATGAAACAGTCAGTATTTACCAGAGAAAGTGTCCCAAAGGGGCTGGGAGCCCTAAAGGTAGATAACGCCCCAGATCCAGACATGATGCACCCAAGGGTGCTCAAGAAACTGGCTCTAGAACTCTAGAACTGACTGGACCCCTAATAGGCATATTCAGTAGTTCCGTTCAGACAGGGGTAGTTCCAAAAAAACAGAGGTTAGCAGATGTAGCGCCACTACACAAGGGAGGGAGACAAGGAGTAACCTGGGAATTACAGACCAGTCAGCATTACCTTTGTAGCTGATAGACTGATGGAGTCACTGATCAAAGAAGACCTTGTGGACTACCTAGAGCAACAGTCTACAGGATAGTAAAAAGCATAGTTCTGTGGCGTGGGGGTCTTGTCAGACCAACCTGGTAGTTTTTATTTTGACTGAGTAACAACAGTAGTACATAATTGCCATGCTGTGACTTCACTCTGCTTCAATTTCAGCAAGGCTTTCAATTCAGTGCCGGTGTTGGGGATGTTCTAGTTCCTGAAGGGAATAAACAAGGTGAACTATTTAGCAGAAGTACAGAGTCAAGAACCCAAGATCAAGAGTGGAAATTGGAAGTGGAAGGTTTAAAGGGAATTTGAGGAAGTTTTGTTTTATGGAAAGGTGGTGAAGTCATGGAACAGTCTGCCAACAGAGGTGGTGGGTGCCAAGACCATAAATGGTTTCAAGCATGACTGGGACAGAGTGAAGGGTTTGGTGGCTGCTCATGTCAGTAGCATTAGTGAAGAGAGCAGGCGGTGGACTAGGAGGGATAAAACCACCATTGGACAATAGGTTCTGGGACAGATAGTGAACTCTAGGGAGACTCAATGGACCTTTGGTCTTTTTCTGCCATCATTGTCTATGTTTTTATGTTTATGTTTTTTTTAACTAGAAACATAAACATTGTTGACAGATAAAAGACCAAGGGTCCATCCAGTCTGCCTATAAAGAGTTTCCTACTTATGTAGCCACCCAGTCCCCTGAGGTTACTAGAATCCTATCAGAGTTAGTGTTATGCAGGTAGCAGGCAGCTGATAGGGAGCTCATTAGGGGCTTCTTACACAATTACATCATTGTTTACTCAGCTAGCCTGAGAGAAGAATGATTATGTCATTCAGAAGTTTCGCAGCAGCATAACCCCTTTGTGTCTACAGCTGCCCTGGGAAGCTTAGAATGTTCAGTTAGAGTCTCAGTATGGCATGAGAGTGGCAGGAGGTCTGCCAGTGGGTTCTGAGTTGAGGGCCAAGAATTTCTCACCCTAGTATAGGGTACAATTTCCAGCTTCCAGTGAAGTCATGGAGACCTTTCTATAGCAGGATTTCCTGATTTCTACTCCAAGTGAAGTGGAAGGAACTGCTCTTTCTCTGGGTTCAAGGGGAAATCCCCTTAAGATCTAAGTTTTGTTTCCAGTTGCCTTTGGAAAGGACTTGTGAGAGACTATTTTCTGACATGCTACCCAAGAAAAGGTGTTCTTTAGTTACTCCCTGCCCAGTGGAAGGAGTAACTGGTCAGTAAGTACTGTTTTCTTAAGAGACTAGATCTCCACAATTTAGGGGATTCGTTTCTGGTGTGTGTGCCCTTAGAGAAGGCTAGATCACACTCTTCAGCACCCCTAGTCCACTCAGGTGCATGGAAGAAATGTCTAGTTCACTCCAGTGTGTGAAAATAATTTAGTGCTTCACCCCAGTGTGTGAAGAAAGAGCTTCATGTTCACCCCAGTGTGTGAAGAAGTATTTAATATCCACCCAGGTGTGTGGAAAGAATGTCTAGTTCACCCAAGTGTGTGAAGAAAATGTTTGGATGTTCACCCCAGAGAGTGAAATGTTTGGCTGTGTGGCTAGACCACGTATGTACACCAATTTTGAAAATGGGAAGCTGTTTGTTCCTCAAATTGTACTGCATGCAAGGAGAGTTTAGGACTTTTGTACCTGTGTTTGCCTTGCTCAACCCATGGGGGTCCACTACCGCTTTTAGTTTACCACCTGTAAAATAAAGCCATACTGCACAATCCCAGTTCCTGTTTTGGACAATCCAATTCTTGTTTCTGATGTGGTATTACTGGGGCCCCCTCAGCAGTTTAGATCTAGCATATGCCTAGCAACCTCTACCCTGGACCTGGATTGCAATTTTACAAAGGTCCATGTGTTTTGTTCTTGAACCCCCAACCCCTTCCTCTAGAAATGGGGCTGGTATACATCCTAATGCCAAGGGTGGTACCAACCTTTGAATTTTCTGATAAAAGTAAATGGTAGGCCATATGTGGGTACCAGTGCCAGATTTTAATGGGGGGTGTTCAAATTGCTATAAGTGGCATGGGGGTTACAAAATATGGGGGCTCATCCAAAGGGATGTGTTTTGTGTGAGATGTAATGATAAGTGTATGTCTAGGATCTTTCTGTCTGGTGGCAGTGCACCCAAACAGAAGATCATTTACCAGAAAGCAATGTTGTGCCAAGAAAAATGCCACCTGAAAGTCTTTTGCTGCCTGAGTGTCTGTGAAAAGGAAAGTGGAAAAAATATGCTGCTTATGTGTTTAACATGGAAATATGGACTGTTGGAACTGAGCATTGATTGCCCCTGCCTTGTTATTAAAGCACTTAAAGAAACTGTTTAAAAGTTACAAATTTCCAGAAAAAAATATGTGTGGACTTAAAGGACAGTGTTTTCTAAGTGCTCAGAAAGTTTCAAGTGTGTACAGTGAAAATTGGGTGAGTCACAAAGGAAAATGCATTAAGTACTGACTGAAAATACCTTAAAATGCTTGCACCACTGAAATTGTCAACCAAAAAAAAAGTGACAGTTTGCGGTTTAAATTTTGCCTTCTCAACGATCGCCATGCAGGAGTGCGGCAGAGAGAGAGAGCTCATTTGCATAGCATAGTGTGATTGGTCCCAGTGCACCTAAGCCCTGCCCTTGCCTGAGTCTCAGAGTTGTGGAGCATTCGAGGAGGAGCAGCCAGCAGTGTGCGAGCAGCATGTAGTTCATGCAGCAGGAGGAGGAATCGCTTACAGCAGAAGTGCTTCTGAACCAGCATTTTTCTCTAACTTTTCACAGTAAAACTGGGCTCAACCTGTATTCTGACTGACTGGAGAGTGACCGAGGTGATCGTAGCTATGATCGATGGGACCACCAGCCCATTTCACCCCAGAAGCCTCCCTTGAGTCAGCAGCAGGCCGTATTACATCAACGGTGGAAACCAGCTACTGCCTGTAAGTACCCTGTACAAAAGTAACTGACTGGTGCCAAAAGTTGGAAAACGGTGAGAATTGGAAAAGCAATGCAGCAAAGGTAACTAAGAGAGTTGTGAACTTTGAAAATCTTGGACTGTGTGTGTCAAAGTTCTGCTGCAAAGCGAGTGAACTTTAAGACAAATGATCCCTCTGGTCCAAGACAATTGTAGCCATGGTAAAAACTGAAGTGAACTTGTGCTTTGAGAAAATCAGTTGAAATGCAAAAGATCCAGCCAGAATCCTAGCAATTTTAAACTGAGTGAGACTGGAAAAATTAGTCGCCATTTTGGGGTGCAGTTAGCAATGTAAACAACGCAGCACCATTTTAGACCAGTGTTTTCAAACTCAAGCAAAGTTTCAAGTGGTTTTGCTAAGTGCTGTGGAATACAAATGCAACAGCCAGGCAGCCTGTTAGTGAACTTTACCAGTGTGTTAAAGCTAAATCTCAGAGTGATTGCAAAAACAGTAATTTGGGACTTGTGTGTTTAATTTGCAGAACATGGCGCAGCAACCCTTCACTACCCACTCCATGCCAGGGCATGGGTAGCTCAACAAAAACAAGAGCTAGCTAATTTTGAGCATTTGTATGACTGTTCATCAGCAGCACCAGAGGTGGCTTTGCTGAACTTTCCAGTTAATGTGTGTGTTGTATGCCTGAAGCCAGGGAGAGACGGTTTGCCAATTCCACAATGCACAGACTACCGAAAGCAATTTGGGATAAGCAAGTCAGGTGTCACAATGGTGGGCAAAACAAAACACATCCATTTAGCTCCAACTTGGTCATTGGCAGGGGACCCTGTCGAATTAGAGCAGCAGCAGGCTGCGTGCAGTCAGAAAGACCCCATAGAGTTTGTCAAGCAGTTCTTGGACACTGTCTGTGTCGATGCTTTGCAAGGCCCAGAAGAAGTTGAATGTTCCATGCCACAGATTGTGGAGTTGGACACTGCAGCTGCAGGTTCAGCAGATCCTTGGGTGGAAGGCCCAAGCCCTAACCTTGTTGGAGAGTCTGAGGTGAAAGAAGCGTGTTGTTGGGAGGCCAGTGACTCTGAGGACAGTAGAGAATGGACAATTTCGGGGGGTGGTGCAATCACCAGCTCCTGGGCAGAAAGTGTGGAGGAAGAAGAAGCTTCAATGGCTGCAGTGGAACCCTGTGAGTTGCCATTGGTGTTGGCTTTTGTGGAGCCTCCCAAAACAGAAATGGAGGAAGGCTCTGGAGATGTGCCAAGAAGTACAGGGGTGGACCCATTTTACTCTGCACTGTGTGCTCATAACTGGCTCAACCAGGACTGGCCACACCCAAGCTATGCTTCTGGTTTGGAGTTGGTCAAAAGCAGCAAAGAGGAGAGAATTGTTCATAGATGACCTGTGGCCAAGTATGGACATTCGTACCCTTTCTTCTCTCACCAAATATGGGAAGAAATTGAAGAGTACAGGCATGCCTGGTTGTGGGAGGAAGCTTGTGTCAACCTGTACCCTAGCATAAACAAGCAGGTCCAAATTAAAGTGTGTAATGAGAGACTGCAATTCTGGAGGTGTGATAGGCCTTTGTTGATTGACGCAGTGAGACTTGTGGACAAGTCTGGCCAAGAGACATTCTATAGTGTTCCTATGGTGCATCCAGAAGGGGAAACAGTTCATGCCCCACATCCTGAAAGGTACTACCCCTGAATTGGTGCCATTCATTAGACATTAGGCTCACTTACCAAAAGTGAATGCACTCATGCCAGCCCAGCAATCTGCCACCAAAAAGGCAGCAACCCAGGATGGAGGTGCCTTTCTTCTGATGATCCAGGTTCAGCTGCAGGAACATCCAGGTTCATCAGCCCAGCAGTTGGATAACATTTCCAGCCCAGGTCCAGTAGGAGGCAATGGAAGCATCTGATCCAAAAATTCCATCTACCCAGCAGCAGAAGAGCATCAGGCGGCAGGTCCAGAGAGGTGATGTTGACATCCATTTGTCACCTAGAAACTGATAGTCAATTTTTTCATTTTAATTTGACTGTTTTCCTGCAATTAAAGATGTCTTTGGAACTTTATCCACCATTTAGACTGTCTTGATCTGGACTGCAGTGCTAACAGGTTGTGTACCTGTCCAAGAACTGAACTTCAGCAGGCTACAGCCTAAGAGAGATTCTATTTGTAGTGCCTCGGCACTCTGGACTCTTCCCTAGTATTCAGACATTGAATGACCCCCCCTTAAGAAAATGTTTTTTGTACATGTTTTATGTTTCTGTTTTTGTACTTTTATAGAAAATCCTTTTAAAAAGCTTTTCATGCTTGTGCAGTATCCAGTGAGAGGGCTTTGGTCACTGTTTTGGTTTTACAGGTTATTGTGTGCAGGAATGTGTCTTTGCAATGTTTTCTTTGTCAGGTGTTCCTGAAAGAAGACAAGAAGACCAGAAGAGGATTTTTGGGGATTCATCGGAGTCCTCTTTAATGTAGAGTTGTTGGGGTTTGTGTAACTGTGGTACAATGTCTAGCCATTTTTTGCTTTGCAGGAGTAAAGCATTTTGTAGTTTGTAGATTCTAGAAAATGTAATGTTCTGCATTTTTCTAAAGTGGGCTACAGTTTTTGGTGTAAAATGGTTTTGGGTTTGGGCACCTTGTGGGCAGCATAGGTCAGATAGATTTCCCTAGAGAGTTGGGGGGGCAGGCAGGTTGGTGGTCCTAATTCTAGATAGGGGTCACCAATGCTGTCTGTTAGGACATGCTTCAGGTAGTTTCTTGGAGACACTGAGAATCCATGGATAGTACAGCGGCTGCACAGCAGTGGCTAAGTGGGGAGGTCAAGAGGATATGAAAAGAGTCTGACCGGAGTGTGGCAGACTCCGAATTCAGACCAGCCTGACTATCACTATCTGGGCAAGTATTCCTGTGCACTAAAGTAGCTAGTTGACATCAAAGATCTGATTTGAGAAGCCGAGCCCTGCTAAGTTAAATGACTGTATCCTGAATGAATGTATTCTGTGCATTGTGCTGCTGCTCTTTGCTTGCTCTGCTATATTCTGAACTGATATTTATCTTGTGCTGCTTACTATTGAAGTTCATTGCTGCTTGAACTGCCGCTTGAAGTTTGCACACGTTTACCCTGCTTTATTGCTGCTTGAACTACCTCTTGAAGTTTGCACACGTTTACCCTGCTTTATTGCTGCTTGAACTGCCGCTTGAAGTTTGCACACGTTTACCCTGCTTTATTGCTGCTTGAACTGCCGCTTGAAGTTTGCACACGTTTACCCTGCTTTATTGCTGCTTGAACTGCCGCTTGAAGTTTGCACACATTTACCCTGCTGTTTTTCTGAACTTACATTTCCCTGTACTGCTTATTATTGAAGTGAATTGCTGCTTGAAGTTTGCACACGTTTCTGAAGCACAGCGCTGTTGGTACCGAGACGATTTATTTATTTATTTTAGTTTTTGTTTACCGGGTAAGTGCACTAGACAAATTCTGCCTATTTTCAGGCACGACCCGGGAAGGGGGATACAGATGAATGCCAACTGACTTTGAACTAGGTTAAGCAGTTCTGTTGCCCTTAGCAACCGCATACACTGTGCAGTCTGCCACCTGCCCTTAACTATCCACACCTGAAGCTGTTAACAGTCTTCGCAGCCCTCAAATCTAACTGGTGGCAGCACTGGGAAGAGGAGGAGGCATTACAGTTTAAAAAGCCTACCTGTTGTGGACGTGACAGCATCTGTGTGGCAGCAGCTAAGTGGGGAGGTCAAGTGGATGCGAAAAGAGTCTGACTGGAGTCAGACAGGATCAGGACTGGGGCAAGAAATGCTGCAAGATATGAACTAAGTGTGTCTCCTGGGAGAAACTATACTTGGCAATGGTGACAGGTGGTATCGTACTGGGGGCGCTTTATATTGTTTGTGTGCTATGTTCAGATGCTGCATTTGGTAAAATCAGCTTGGCTCATAACAAATTTGGTAAACAGAGTATTGAGTCTGCAGCACATGATGTAGCATACAAATTTAAAAAGCACCATGGACATGTTTTAGGCACTATGTATAAACAAATGGGATACATTATTGGTAGTAGTTTACAGAAACAATGGGGTCTGACTTTCAAGTGGCAACCATTTGCACATGCTTCTGCCTGTGGGTTATTTATATTATTGCTTGCCGGATATGTGGAATTAAATCCAGGGTTTGATGTTAATGATTTAGCAGATGCTGATTACTTTAGGTCTAATGTGATTGTCATAAGGATTGTGCATTTTAATGTCCAAAGCCTACTTTCTAAATTTCATGAAGCTGAGGCCTGGACTGAAAGGTACAAACCTGACATCCTGGCATTGAGTGAAACCTGGTTTCATTCTGGTGTTACAAACGCTGAGCTATATCTATCCGGTTAGCACTTTTGGCTGGAGTCACTCTTTAAATCTTGGAGGCACTGCTGGGAACCAATTTGTCTTACAAGTCACCTTTTGGACCACCAGTCTGGGACAGCAGTAGTTTACCCCCAATTTCAAAGCAATAGGTGACCCCAAGCACTCTACCCCAATCCTCACCTTTAAGGGGGCAGAGGGCTTACGGCAACTCATTAGCTGGGGAGTGGCATTGGCAGTGATACCACCCCTTGGTCTGACACAGACTTGAAACTCAAGCAAAGGCTTGACTTGCTATGGACAGCAAGACTGCATAGGAATTGAATGAATTATTAAACCCTTTAGGGTCAGAAGCAACTTCTTCAGAGTCATTGTTGGATACCTTGGGATGGCTGATGGAAAAGCTGCCTTGCTCTTTGAGCAAGCACAGAAGGCTTGGACCATTCTCGGGAACTAGACCCACCACAGCTGGAGAAAAGGATTTTGACACCTGGAGTGAGCAGGCCACCCTGATGAACAGGAGCTGGAGTGTTCTGGCCACGGAAAGAGGTCTTGTTTGACAGAGAGTTTAGGGGGTCTCACTTTGACCACCATACTAGCCTTCTTAGCATCAAAAACCAATGCCACAGCAGAGGATAGTGTTGTGCGAAATTCAAATATTTCGCTTAAGTTTTTCTGTCTCATTTATCTGTATGTATAACGAGATCTTCTCTCTGTAATGGAATAAAATTGAATAAAAATTTGAATTGAAAAAAAAAAGAAATATTTCGCTTAATTCCGCAATTACGTGAAATTTTTCGCCAATGCAAAATAAAATTTTGCCTGTTTTCTTGATTTTGCATAATGGCAAAATTTTGTTTAACATGCCTTGGTGAAATTTTTCACCTATGCAAAGCAAAATTTCACTTGGTTTCACAATTTCACGTAAATGGCGAAATTTCATCTAAATGCATTGATCTGCCAATTTTGCCCATTGATGCTCCAAATTTCTCCTTGTAGCATAATTTCACCAGCGTAACTTTTGATTTTGCTGGTGAAATTTTGGCCCAAAGGTGAAATTTGCAATGCATTGGGGGTAACTAGGTCAAAAGTCACGTGTAGCTTGTTTCCAGCTCATTCTGCTGCGTGTTGAGTTGGAGAGCAGTCTGTTGTGGTGCATCAGAGCCAATAAAGCCTTTGAAAACATAGCTAAAACTTGTTTTTGAGAGCTAATTGCTGCAAAATATAAAGTTTTTTCCTAGTTCTACTGTGCTGCTAGGGAACAATTTCTAATTTTGTGGATTTTGTGTAATACTTAGTTTAAATTAGGTTTCACTTTTCTCTCTGTCTTTGAAAGAGTTGTGTGGGGTAGGGCAGGAGTGTAAAGCAGTGCGGGCTATTTCTAGCCAAGAAGATTGGTATTTACTCACAATTGTGAGTTATTTATTTACTGTCGTTTCTTATTAATTTTATTATATCTTGCCATTTATTTTTCTCTGAAAAGTTTCTCCATCCTGTTTGAGAGAGTTCCTGCCGCTGTTAGCTGTGTTATATACCATTTTTCCACTTTTAGTTGTGAATTGATTGTGAATTCTAAAGTTTTAAACACACAGAACTGATCCTTCATTTTATTTGTTTTGTAGTTAGTTCTGTTTGCTGGAGTGTTAACGTGTGTTACCAAAACTGTGAAAATCAACAGTTCTATTTTTTTTATATCTTTACTTAAGTACTTCTACTTGATCACTTGAACTTGTCCATTACAGTCGCACTGCATTGTTGAATTGTTCACCTGTATGTTATTGCAGGAGCTTGGCTTTGCACACTGCGTGGCGTTCCTGTTTTAGTTAACTTATGTTATCCTTTCTCTGTTATAGCATTGTTTGCATTACCATAACACCTGACGCGCACATTATAAAACAGTATATATTAAAATAGTCATTTTCAAGAGATTTCTTGGTGATCCCTTCTGTCCAGACCACTACCATATTGTGTGGTACTACTTGTCTTTGTTGCAGTTTTATGGTTGTCTCTGCCCTTATATAAAAAAAAATTGGTGGTACTAAATAATATCACATTACAGTACTTTATTTGTCCAGAGACACAGGTGATCTGTATTTAAAGTTGGCCACTTGTGCCCTTTTTCCTTGTGTGTATTTCTTTAATTCCTATCCTGTTTGGGGGAAAAAGTTACCTCTTTGTTTTTTACTAGAATAGGCTGCCTACCATATATTGTATTAGTTGTACTCTGAGGGCCCGATTCTAGAAGGGTGGTGTAAGTTGTTGCCGAATGCAACTTGCACCACCCTCAACTGAGACACTGACCTGTGACCTATTCTAGAAGGGGTAGGGTCTCTGCAGCAAAGTCATGCAACTTGTGACATGCAGCAAGGTACACCGCACAGAGGGTGTATGTGGCCAGCATGTCGCAACCCGCTGCCACAGGTCACAAGTGCACCCCCTACCTGTGCCCTGACCCCCGGGTTGCCTGCCGCAAATGCAGCATGTCGCCTGCCCTGGTAGTCCAGTGCCCCCCTAACTGTACATTAATAAAATAGAAAAAGATCATCATTTCCATGGTAGTCTAGTGCCCCTCTGAACTGTACAGTAATAAAATAGAAAAGAGTCCCATTTCCTGAGTAGTCTAATTGCCCCAGAACTGTACAACAATAAAATAAAAAAAAATCCCCATTTCCTGGTAGTCTAGTGGCCCCCACCCAGCCATGCCAGCACTCCCAGCACCCCCAACCCGTCCCCAGCCGGCGACTGGCACAGCCCACCTCTCACCTCCACGGCCAGCCGCCGACTGAGTGCAGTATTAGTGCTACTGCACAGACACACTCAGACCATGGAGGTGAGAGGTGGGCTGTTCCAGTCACTGGCTGGGGACTGGTGGGGGGGTTCTGGGTGGGCTGTCATGGCTGGATGGGGCGTGGGGGCCACTAGACTACCAGGGAAATGGGGATCTTTCTTTATTGTACTATTGTACAGTTGTGGGGCACTAGACTATCAGGGAAACAGATCTTTTTTTATTTCATTATTGTACAGTTTGGGGGGGCACTAGACTATCAGAGAAATGGGAATTTTTTTTTATTTTATTATTGTACAGTTTGGGGAGGCACTAGACAACCAGGGCTGGCTTATTGCCGCATATGCGGTGAGTGAATCGTGATTCAGGGCATGGGTGGGGGTATGGCAGCGCGTCCTGCGGGGTTTCTGCCAACGGCTGTTTCAGGGGGCTGGACATTTGGGTAGCCCTGTGGGGCCCCACTGGGGTGTGCTGGGCATGGGGGGGAGGGAAACCGTGCACTGTCTTCTGGACAGCAGGCAGGTCTACAGAACCCCCGGGGGCATCCGTAAATTATACCAGCTAAATGCTGGTATAACTTACGTTGCCGGATCTCCTCCGGAGGTTCTTGTAGAATCCCGATGTGGGCACTTTGTGGCTGCCCTTCTAGAATGGGGTGCAACTGCTGCTGTAAACTCCCTAGTGCCATGTTGCAGGGGGTTTATGTGGCGTAACAGCTGTTCGGCGCAAGTGGCCTGTGCCATGCTGCAGGCTACTTTGTAGAATCGCGCATGTCGCAACTGCTGGCATAAGTTGCTACATGCGTCATTCTGCTTGGTGCAACTGCTGTTACGCCAGGCGTAACCCTTCTAGAATCTGGCCCTAAGTGCTGGTACCTGTTCTGATTGTGTTTGGACTGGTAAGGAAGCCAGTACTGTAGGTGTGTGACATTATCATTCACGTGTGAGGTGTTATTCACACAGTTAGTAGTAATACATCCTTTCTTCAAATACTCCCAGAGAAAGACAAAGCTTTGAAGCAGCAATCAGCAAAAATGCCTGCTAAGAAGCTGCCAAGTATGGGGGGGGGGACATGGCAGTGGGGTATGAGGGAGCTAAGAAGTCTGCTGAGAAAAGTACAGTTTCAGTTCCAGTTCCCCATAGCAGTGAAAGCATACATATGTCTGTATCAGTGTCTTCTGATGTGGGCCCTCGTGGTGCGGCAAGAACCAGCAAAGGAGTTGGTGGCCGAACTGGGGCAGGCATACCTGTGTCTTACTTTTTTAAAGCTCAAACTGTTGCAACCATGCTAGTGGGAGATGCTGACAGTGAGAAGAAGGGAGGCATTGACACCAGCACAGGAACAGTGGTCCTGGACTTGGAGGAGGGTGATAATAAGTCTGTCAGTGTGACTGTCCATGTTCCTGCAGGAGTTGGTGATGATAGTGTTCAACAAGAGTCTGATAGTCCTGAAGATAAGGATAGTCAGCCCCCTGAGAGGGTTGTAGAGAAAGAAAAATGTGCTGTCCTCCAAGAAGACAGTGATAGGGGGAGGAGGAGGAGGAGGAGGAAGACAAGGGCATCATCTCTACTGGTGGTGATGATGATGACTGGGATGATCCCACATGGGATCCTGGGTTAAAAAAGGTCAAGGGTGATGTAGGCCATTTACATGCACAGCCCGTGGGTCAGTCTGTCACCAAACCTATAAGCAGCAAACCTCCAAGCAGTCAGGTAGCCCCCCCCTCCCAAATGTAGTTTTACTGAAGTGATGAGAGCAGCCCAAAAAAACACACTTCCACACCTGTTTCTGAACTATCCCAGTCCCAGAAGTATCTGAAGTCCAGAGATCAAAGGTCCCTAGTCTGGGACTTTTGTGTGCTAGATACGAACATACGAAAATTGCCAGCAGATAAAGGCCCAGAGGTCTATCAAGTCTGCTCGAATGTGCAGCTAGCACCCCTTATTCTGCAGCTGCCCCTCCCTTCCACCCTTCCCCTTCATTAACCCTCCCCCTTGTCCTGTCCCATCCTCGCTTGAAGCAGTCCACTGTTCCACTGCATACCACTTCTGCAGGTAACGATCCACCCAGCCACCACCTCTCTGTAAAAAGTGTCTCCTCATCTCCTCCTGAACCTTCCCCACTCCAGTCTCATATCATGTCCCCTGGTGGCCTCCCTCCTTACTTTGAACAGCCCTCTGTACCTGTCTTGTTTATTCCTTTCATGTATTTAAAGGTTTCAATCATGTCCCCTGTCTCTCCTCTCCTCCAGTGAGTACATGTTCAACTCCTTCAACCTCCTCTCATATGATAAGTCCCCCAGACCCTTGATCATCTTTGTCGCCCTGCGCTGCACTCCCTCCAGTAACTTAATGTCCCTCTTCAGATACGGACGCCAGAACTGCACGCAGTACTCCAGGTGTGGTCTAACTAATGACCTATACAGTGGCAGAATCACCTCCTCCCTCCCTCCTTGAGGATATACCCTTTGCAATACAACCCAGCATTTTGTTGGCCTTTGCAGCTGCCTTCCTACACTGTGCCGAGTTGTTCATTGACCCTGTGATGAGCACACCCAGATCTTTCTCCTCCTCTGTCTGGGCTAGCTGCACTCCCCCTAGCTGGTAAGTCCTTCTTGGGTTCTTCATCCCAAAATGCATCACCTTGCACTTTTGGCATTAAAGCCAGTTGCCAGGTGTCTGACCAGGTTTCAAGCTTTGCCAGATCATCCTGCAACCCTGCCATCCCCTAGGTCATCCACCACCGCGCCAACCTTGGTATCATCAGCAAACAGACTGATCTTGCTCTTGATGTCCCATGATATGTCTGCAATGAATACCCCAAACAACACTGGTCCCAACACTGAGCCCTGTGGGACACCGCTCGTCACTGCCCTTGGGTGTGAGGCTCCCCACCCACCACCACCCTCTGTTGCCTTCCCTGCAGCCAGTTTCCTACCCATCTCACCAGCATTGCACTTGCCCCTGTGCCTACTAACTTCCTTCCCAGCCTTCCATGTGGCACTGAGTCGAATGCCTTACTGAAGTCCAGATACAGGACATCCACTGCATGTCCCCTGTCCAGTTGCCTAGTTACCCAGTCATAGAACTCGACCAGGTTGGTTTGGCAGGATCGGCCACGTATGAAGCCATGCTGTCTGCTGTCCTGTAGTCCTTTGGCCTCTAGGAGGGCCACCAGCCTCTCCTTCAGGATAGTCTCCATTAGCTTACCCACGATGGATGTGAGGCTCACTGGTCTGTAGTTTCCTGGTTCATCCTTGGGACCACTCTTGTGGAGGGGCACCACATGAGCCATCCTCCAGTCCTGAGGTACACACCCCGAATGTAGTGAGGCATTAAATAGGTCTGCCAAAGGTCCTGCAAGGACCTCTGCCAGCTCCTTCAGTACCCTGGGGTGGATGCCATCTGGGTCTGGTGCCTTGTCCACCCTCAGTGCCTTCAAACCCTCTCGAACACTGCCCTCCATGATTTCCCCATCTGTCACCACTTCCCCCCCGCCTGCCATTTCTCCCATCTTGGGTGTCACCCCCCTCTTCTCTTTAGTAAATACTGAGCAGAAGTACTCATTTAGTGCTTCCGCCTTATCGCACCCTGCTTCCACCCAACCTCCCTCCTTCCTAATCCTTACTATGTGGTCCTTACAGCTCCTTTTCTCCCTGATGTACTTAAAGAAGTCCTTCTCCCCCTTCTTTATGCCTTGTGCCAGCCTGAGTTCCGTAGATGCTTTGGCTCCCCTTACTGCCCTTGTCACCTCCTTCGATTCTGTCAAGTACTCCTCTCTGTCCTCCCCCCTCCCTGTTTTCTTGTATTTCCTAAAGGCAGCTCTTTTCCTCCTTACCTTTTCCATGACCTCCTTGCTCAACCAGCTCAGTTTCTTAGCCCTAGCCTCTTGCTCTGGGCTTTGCAGCAGGTTTTGGTTGCCTCCACTATCCCCAACTTTATGAGCTCCCATCTCTGGTTAATATCCATACTAGATTGAATTCTGGCCAGGTACCCTTTACCACTTCCCATCCTCCCAAAGTCAGCCCTCCTGAAGTCCAGCACTCTTGTGCCAGATTCCACCCTTCCTTGCCCATATCCAGTGTGAGCCATACTGAGTGGTGGTCACCCCTGACAGCGGTTCCTCCACTGTAAGTTCTCTCACAAAGTCCCCATTTGCCAGCACAAGGTCAAGGGTATTCCCTAACCTGGTTGGTTCACTGACCATTTGCAGCAGGAAGCTGTCCTGAAGGCATCCAGCAGTACCTGCCCTTCTGTTCCTGGTTGTTGGGGTGCTCCAGTCCACTCCTGGCATGTTGAAGTCCCCACAATCACCACACTACCCTTCTCGCAGGTCCTCCTGATCTGTCCCGCTAGTTCCTGTCTAACTCTCCATCTGAGATGGTGGCCTGTACACCACTCCCATTCTATGACTCTATTCTTGGAATCCTGGATTTGCACCCAAAGTGACTCTGTACTACCCTCCTCCCTCCTCCCTTACACACTTCAGTCCTCCTTCACATATAGTGCCACCCCCTTTCCCAGTCACCCTGTCCCTCGAAATAACCTGTACCCTGGTACAGACAGGTCCCAGTCATTATATTGGTGGCCCATGTTCGTGATGGCTGCAATGTCCACCTCTCCTCTGCCATGAGAACCTGCAACTCTGCAGTTTTCCTCCCAAGGCTCCTAGCATTAAGGGTAACCACCTTCCACCCTTTCCCCCTCTTCCCATCTTGCCCTCCTTTTCTAGCTTCACCAATAGTACTTGCCATTTGTCCTTTGTCACTGTTATGGGGGGTAAGCTCATATGATTTCCCAACCTGTGGTCTCTGCATATCTTTTCCCCAACTGCCACCTCCAACTCCTAGTTTAAACTCCCAACTTCCTCTATATATTCTTCCATCCTCTGCTTCAACACTTTCTTTCCTTCCTCACTCAAGTGTAGTCTGTCCTTGGCATAGAGACTACTGTCCTCCCAGGTCCCTCCCCACCCTCCCCCAACAGCCCATACCCTTTAGCACAACACCAGGTTCTTAGCCATCCATTAAATTCCTCTATTCTCAGCTTTCTTGTTGTGCTTGCCTTTGGCACGGGAAGTATCTCGGAAAAAGTTACTGATCTTCCTGCCCCCTCACATAATTGTGCTAGCTCCTCAAACCTCCTCTGGACTATATCCACTGCCTTGTCAGCCAGGTCGTTTGTCCCAAGATGTATAATTAAATGAGACTTGTCCCTACCCCTTCTAGCATATTTCAGAACAGACTGTCCCACCCTTTCCGCTGTCATTCCTGGCATGGCCTCCACCCAAATGCGACACTATGCCTCTCGCCCTTGCTACTCCCACCTAACTCCTCTTAGTATTGAGTCCCCAGCACTAAGATTCCACCTCTTACTCCCTGCTTGTTTCCTTTCATCCTCCCTCATTTCCAGCTCCTCTTCTTCCTCCTGCACATTATTTCCTTTTACCCTGTTGCAGTTCTCCCAGCAGAACTTCCCCCGCTCCAGTTTGGGCCAGGCATTTATCAGTTACTCCTCTATTTCTTCATTTCCTCCTCCACCTTCTTCCTCTCTAGCGGTGCACAGCTGTTTTCTGAAGGCCCTCACAATGCCCTCCCTCTCTCTTCATAGTGAACCTGTTCTCTCCTTTCCACTCCTTGACTCTTTGCCACTTCTTCGCCTCCCTCACAAGTCCCTATCTCCTCCTTCCATTTGTCTTTTTGTCTCTGACCTGGTTTCCCGGCAATCATTCTTCCTGGCCTGGGCCCTTTGTCTCTGCTTCCCTTCTTTTGACCCTCTCCTCACCACTGTTGGCTTCAGCGGCCTCCTCATCTCCCTGCTTCTCCCTCCAGTATTGGGCTAAACCCACCCCCAATCTGCCTTGCCTGTCTTATTTCCTCCTGCAGACCCTCAATCTCCTTTCTAAGTTTTTCTATGCGGTTGCACACTAAACATCCTCCCACTCTCCAGGCAATGTTTAGAAAGATTGGTGCACTGCAGTTGTTGCAGCCTACCACCCTACCCATTGCTGTCGTTGCCCACCAGCGACCCCCACCTTCCAGATGCAGGATACCAAACACCCCCAAGTCCCCCTCCCCCCTCTATCAGTGCAAACATTCTTTATTTCCTTACCTTTGTTGCACAGTTTAGATATGTTGAGCAACTGCTTTTTATATTCCTATCCTTCCTATCCACACTCAAAAATACTTTAAGTAGCCATTGCACAACCTTCTTCAACTCCTACTCCTCCTTTACCCAATGCAATAACTATGTGAAGTAGTAATAATGAAAGCGCCTAGATTTGCATTTACTTCCCTTCCACTGAGAGAGCAGTCACCTCTTCACTTGCTGTGTTCCTTTCCTGGATGTCTGCTTCTGTTATGACAGGTGCAAATCCTTTGCCTGTTTGAGGAGTGATGTCAGAACCCTAGTACAAAGGGAATAATTGACCAGGGTGGGTGGGGTGAGGGTTTGGGTGGTGGGACCACCCAAGTCTTCCAGAAACAATCAGGTAGCTGAGGCCTCTAGTCAGACAATTAGCACCCTTCCCCACTCAAAACTTTGCAGCTAGTGAAGCCAGCAACAATGACTCAATTCTACTCAAAGCCCCAACATAGGTTTGCTACCCAAAGAAACAGGACACCAATTCAAACAGCTTCACCAACAATACATCAAAATAGGTTTGGAATTATAAGATAGGTTTCCAATTCAAAGAAACAGACCAGTTAAATTACACCAATTATGTTTAAAAGAGAAGAAATAGGCCTCTACAAATGCAGCCTGCCACACCGTAAACCAAACAAATGAGCCCACTTTTAGCTACCAAAACAGGTTTCAAAATTCCAACAGCCCCAAACAATACCCTGCTAGCCCCTTAGTAGTAAGAAAGAAAATAAACATTCTACCAAGTAGAATCCATGAAAAACAATGTAAAACAAGAAGCTACTGTACTGTAAATCTGATCCTGTCCCCCTTCTAGTTCCTTCTGAGAAGCCAAAGCACTGACTCCACACCTGATTCAGCTCTGCCTCCCTGCTGAGTGAGACCATAGCAATATGAGATCCTGCTGATGAGACCATAGCAATATGCCAGCTTTGTCAAGCCCATGTTAGTCAGGGGAAAAAGAGAAGCCACATAGGCACCAGTGAAAAACACGCCAACCTGAAAAACAAGCACCCGCTGAGATGGCAGCAACACCAGAAGGATGCCAGAGCTGTTGGTAGCAAGTTACTTGTAGTAGAGCAAGAGCAGGAGGAGGAGGGCACAGTGGGTTGGTGGTGGAGGAGGAGGGTGAGCAATCCTTTGATCTCTCAAGTAGTGGGCATAGCAGTGGCGGTCCCAGTCCCAGTCCCATGAGTCTGAAAAGTACACCACCACACCCACAAGCAACCAAAATAACTGGTTTTGTGCAGTCTACACAGCTCCAAGAATCAAGTGTTACCCCTAAAAGAAAATCATTGCTGCCACAAGTACAGCGTTCTGGTCAGACAGCCCCAAAGATGCAGCCCACTCTGAAGACCATCCTTGAGTGGCAGACAAAGTACCCCCCCCCAATCATGCTGCTGCATGAGAGTTAAATGCTGCCACTGCTGAAATTCTGGCCATCTATCTGTTGACATTCTCATTCATAGAGAATGCTGATGTCCGCAGGTTGATGGCCCGTGCCTGCCCCAAATGGCAAGTTCCATCGTGAGCCTATTTTACTAAGTATGCCATGCCAGAGCTGAACAGCAGAGTTGCTGATTACATTAGACATGCATTGAAGCATAATGCATCACACTATATCCATCTTAGCATGGATATGTGGACCAGTGGACAAACAGCAGCAAGCTCGTATCTGTGCATAACAGCACACTGGGCACAGTTGCCTTGGGCGGTGCTTGATTTTTGGGCCTAGCAAAACATGCATGAAGCAAAGTTGTGGTGGTAGCAACACACCTGGTATTTGGCAGCATGCAACCCTGAGTATGACAAGTGTCACAGGTTCTCACACGGCTGCGAAAATGCTTACTGTTCTGCTGGACGAGATTGATGGGTGGCTACACACACAGTGACTCATAGCAGGATTCATTGCAAGTGATAATGGCCCCAATGTAGTGAAGTGCATCCGTGATGGTGTTTTTTTCAGAGTGCCCTGCCTGGCACACTGCCTTAATCTTGTTGCTCAGCAGTTTCTCAACCATGCTGACATTAAGGAAACAGTTACTGTTGCCCGTCGCATCTGTGTCCACTTCGCACATTCTGCAAAGGCCCGTGACCATCTACGTGAGCAACAACACAATAACCATCTGCCTCAGCACTGGATGAAGCTTGATGTTGTCACCATGTGGAACTCCACACTGTACCTGCTTGACCAGCTGTATGAACGGTGTAAGGCTGTGTCAGAATACCTGCTGCTGCACACCACCTGTGACAGTGCTGGAGTGTCCATCGCTCTAATAACAGAGCAGTGGCACCAAACTGAATGGCTAATACATATTCTCTGTCCATTCGGGCATGCTACATAGGCAGTGAGTGGAGACACTGCTTGTATAAATTAATCCATACCCCTCATACGTGTGTTGAGGCAGACACTAATGAATGTGCAACACCAGACAGAGACAAGTGGGGATCATGGCACTTGTGATCTAATGGATCACATGCTCCATGTGCTGGACACAAATACCCATGTATCTGGCATTTTACAGTCAGCCGACTTTGCAATAGCCACCATGCTGGATCCACGCTACAAATGTGGCCTGCCCTCTATAATTGAAGGAGGTCGTCAGTGAGTACAGCAGTTGACAGAGAACTTCAGATTGGTACATGCTGCACAAATGAAAAATGCACACACTGCATCAAAAATGGGCGTTGCTACCACCACCAGCGGCTCACAGGCAACCCAATCAGAGAAAATGGGAATGGCAGAGCAGGAAGCAGCAAGCATTCCCATTTAGGATGTTCTCTTTCAGGTGGGAGTGGAAGATATGGAGGAAAAGGAGGAGGAGGAGGAGACAGATGAGACAGCTGGACACAGGGCAGCAGAACGAATGGTGGAGGCATACATGGGGGACCCAAAGCAGCTTGCCATTAATGACGAGCCACTGCTGTACTGGAGCAGTAAAATGACTGACTGGCCAGCACTAACATCGGTTGCTGTGAAATACCTGAGCTGCCCACCATCCAGTGTCACTGTGCAACAACTGTTTAGTGCGGCTGGAGCAATTGTGAGTGACCGTAGGACCAATTTGTCACCCAAGAATGTGTCCATGTTAACATTCATCAAAATGAATGAAAGGGACATTCCACACAACACAGGAACTGTGTCTCGGTGATGAGGATGATGACGATCCCTCAACTAAGGCATCCACCGGCAGCAAGGTGGATGAGGCAGCAATGCTGAGAGCATTCCCACCTGGTGAAAACTCCAGTCTTGAAGACTGTGAGGGGTGCTTCTTGGATGATGTGGAATTAGAAGTTGAAAAAGGTTGAGTTTACTCCAAGGCCCCCCCCCAACAACTTTCAACTCAGTATGGCGGCTGGGGAGTGTATGTTATACCTTATTTTTAGCTCTGTACCATTGGATTGGTTATGGAAATGTGTTGTTATGTGATGCAGTGTGTATAAGTTTCATTTGTTCACCCTTGGCAATAACCCGTTGATTGGTCACCTCACCACCAGTCCCCCCCCCAAGCCTATATAAAGCAGCAGCAATATAATTACCATAACCGTAAAGATTTTGCAATTACATGATTACAGTTATAATGTTTTTCTTCCAAAAATATCTTACTTTTCATGTTGACTATATCAACCCCATCTTACAGCAAAATATGTTGTCTGGATGTCCTTAAAAGTGCCCATGATTGCAAATTCCACACTGCCCACCGCCCCCTCTCATCACCTGATCTGACATAGCCATGCACTCCATGCAACTGAAAAAAATGTTTCTGACTCTTAGTATTGGTGACATGTACAAGAACCCTGGCTCCTAGACTAGTACAAGTAGCATATGAATGTAACATGCTAATTCAACAGTTAACACCACAAGTTGAACACATTTTGAGAAATAGTGAATGGTGGCCATCTTTAATGATGTGAGTCATTAATTACAAAAGTAATCATGAAGAGGCTTAACAACTTACAACATCAAATCCCCCAAAAAGGATATTTATGCTACAGTACAAGGTTAAGGTACACCAAAACTGCAATAGTTCGGGGGCAGGGGAGGGTCCTGCTGTCCTCACTTTGGAATGGATGAAAAATGTTCACGATTTCTGCAGCTATGCAATCTCCATTGATTAGACAAGACATTAACCCCCTCCACCTAATTATTTACAGAACACTGTGTCAATCATCTGTTTTCACATATACTGTAGTCCCTCCCTGTACGTGGGTGGCAGTGGTGATTACTCATGGTAATGGTATGGACACCAGTTCAGTGGCCAACATCACAGTTCAAGCAACACCCCTGTCTTCCACAGACATAACACAGCTCCTGCAGGGCCAGGATTGATCATGTAGTCATCAAGATATGACATACGATGAAACCTCAACAGAGGAATATGACCTAAGCAAGACCAAAGATAAGAAAAAATGTTGGATACTCGTCAATCTGCATACCTGATTTTACCTAACAAGTTGGACGAAGAAGCAGAGAAAAAAATGTATGCTTTCCATACCCTGTGATGTCATTAAACTGCGGACATTCCCCACAGGAACATGCTGTGCGGTTCACATGATTCCAGACCAAAGTCCATGATGAAGCACAGTAGTGCCAGCAGGCATTCTCCTTCCCCTATCAGCACTGTGTACCTTGAAATAAGAAAAAAATAAGAACAAATTTTGAGGATTGTTAAAAATTTTCTCCCACCACCCGTGACCATCCACCAACCCCCCCCCACCACAGAAGACCATAAAAAATGAAGAAATACTTACCTCAAGGACTGTGAAAGTGGAACCATCACGCAATTAAATAAATCCCCCAGATCTGGTTGAGCAGCCAGCAGTAGTGGCAGCAGGATGGAACGAGACTTAACTTCACAGGAATTCCTAATGTTGACAAAAGCAAAAAATAACACTACTATCAAGCTCAGACAACCAGATGGCAGTAACAGACATACCACGCTAGTATGACAATTCCAATACTTACCGTCTGCATTGGGAAATTGGGAAATACAGTGTATTCAAAGATCCATAGTGATCTCCCTCCCAGCCTGGCATGATGATGTCATCCACAGCACACTGAAAAATAATTTAAGAGCAGTAGGAAGGAAGGCGTCCCGAAGGTGGTGTAGGGTCATCTCTGCTGGAAAAGCAGGACCGCGGTATGTGGAGGAAGGTTGCTCAGAACGGCTAGAGAACTCTGACTGTGGAAAGCTGCTGATTTAAAGTTATATTTCCAGTTCCAGTTCCAGTGTTAACATCCTTATATTATATTCAACTTAAGAAGATTTGAATCTGAGCTAAAGGTATGTTATTTTAAATACTTTTATCTGTGTTAAAGTTTTCCTGTTTGTGGAAGTTTGTCTCCCAGCCGACATTTTGTGCTTTTTATTCTTAATAATACATGCTTACGTTTGGGGTTTTAATGAATCTGCTCTTATTTTTTTGTGGGGTTATAAAATTGCTGTACTAAACTTTTTGTTTTTTGTATTTTTTGCATTTAGTATTTCTGCACTTTTGCATTTTCGCGCCATATGGTAATTATCTCACGTGATATTTCTGGTATATACGTCAGCGCACTCAGAAGGCTTTAGCATTTTTTTTTTACTTGTGCAAACCTGTGAGTGCATTGAACAATTTGGGCTTGGGCCATGGTAGTATTTTTTATCTGGCCAACAGCTGTATACGGATGTTCTTTCGGCATTCCGCTTTTGTTCTGATGCTTCTACTCTGAAAATTCTGAACACCATATGGGGCAAGTACTTGCCTGAGTAACAGTTATCGTCTCAAGCCTTTAAGCTTTTCTTTTGTAGTATGCATGGCTTGTATTGTGTCAGTTTGTTTTCTCCAAACCTTTTTGCTTCGATATTCGGAAATGTTTTGCCTCAATGTGTGCCTTTTTGGGACAGTGCGAAAATGTGATTTTGAAACTGTTCAGCTCTTTTTTGCTATGATTAACTAGTGAGTGTCTTTAAAAATGATGGTGTGAGTTTGTGTTATAGAATTATTATTAGAACTGCTGTTGTTAATGTTCTCTTGTTTTTAACTTTTACTTTTAAACTATTCCCTTGGGTCCATAATTTTTTAGTTGTTTCAGTAACTTTTAGTGTCATTCGTATCCACACTTTAAATTTATTAGTATATTATTGACTTTTTGATACACCTTGATCCTAAGCCTTGTTTTTTTTCTTTGCTTATTTTGACTTTAGTGAAGCCTCCAGATAAACGTGGGGCAAACCATGAACTGGAGATAAACAGCTGCACCAAGAACTTTCCAAAGCTTTTTTCTTTGTAAAGTATCCATTTCAAGAAGGTGTGTCAATACTTCCTGGATACGAATTAGAACCATGAGAGCAGCAAATAATTCTGACAGAGAACATTCAGAGCTCTATATTTCAGGACTCTGTTTTGCAGTGTCTATTCTAGTGACTCGTGGAACTCTTTGACACTTGAAAAAGTTTCTTTTTGGACCATATCGAGTATAGGCATTTCATATTTATTTAAGTGACTTGGCTTAGCCTATTTTTATGGGGTTTTAAGATGGCGAATACCAGAAGTAAAACTGTAGTATTGGCTAATCTGGAAGAATGTCCTATTTTAATTAATTCTGGTGCAGGTCTTTTACAAGAAACACAATTGGGTTCTGATCTTTCTTGGACAGAAAAACAACCTGAAATAATCTCTCAGGAAATTTCTCTTAATTAAAATAAGATTAAAGCTAAAGATAGAGCCAAATCTAAACAAGCGAAAAAAAACTAAAAAAAATTAAAAAGTTAGATAGAAAAACTGTTAGAAAGGCTAATTTACAAACTAAGAAAGCCACTAAGCAATCTAAAATTAATGATCACTTTGTAAAAGTAAATGCTGCTAAAGTAGCCAAAATTAGAATTGGAATAAGTAGCCCTCCATCTTTACTAATGCCATTAACTCAAAAATCAATAAGAGAAAACAGCTCTGAGCTGGTAATTGATTTAATTGACCCTTGACAAGATAGCTCCAGACTATCATCTACACCTAAATTTTTTTTCAAAAGGTAACATCTCTCTACCAATAAATGATAGTTTATATCCCACATTCTATTCTGAGGGCTCTATTGATACAGTTAAAAGTGTTAGATTTAATAAAGAGGACACCATCAGCCACCTAAGTTAGTTCAGCAACACGTGACAGGGGAGGTAAATAGAAATCCTAATAGTACATTGGGTAATAAAGTCTCTATTGATTTATATCATGAGACATTTTCTTATAGTCTGGGCTTTTCTCCCGAACCTCTTGAAACCAATCTAGTCCAGGAGTTAAAATCTATTACAATGGATCTTCATGATACTTTGATTAATATCAACAGAAATGTACACCTGAGTAATAAATGTATGGTTGATGACCCTGTTTCTTCATATCCATTTGGGTTAGATGAAGAATTAAAAAAATTTATGAGAGCTCCGTATGCAGCTCATTTAATGATAATGGACCAATTAGTTGCTGTTCATAAAGAGATTGAGAATTTAAAAGGGACTGTTGCTTCTAATGGGTTTTGTATTGACAATATATTAGCCAGAAGAGCAAAATTAACCCCTGAAATAAAATCTCCTTCTATAATTCTGGATGATGCCTCTCTGAATAGGTTGGATGTTCCTCTAGTCAGACCAGACTGCCCTTCTATTCTTATACCCGAAACCCTGGTTAAAACCTTTGTTCATCAAAAAAAAAAGAAAGAAAGTAGAAAAACTAGAAAAGAAGGATGTGAAAAGATGGTAAGTGAGAAAGAAATTTAATTAGTGGAGGTAAATATGCTGGCCAGTTCAACTTGCATTATTTCAGAAGTTTTGCCCTTTACCCCCACTAGTTTATCTGATGTAACAATAAGTAATGAAAAGAAAATATTTAACCAGGATTTGGCTAGGGGCAATGAAATGGATGGAGGGGATGAAATTAATCTTAATTGCAAGTCATTCATGCAATTAATTACCTTTTAATTAACTGAGTTTAAGACGGAGCTGGAAGCTTTTAAGAAAGACTGGAAAGATTGGAATAGAAGTAATAAAGATGACACGATCAGTGAGGAAAAGGGTTTTAAAGGCACCTAAAATTACATGTACAAAAATTAGTTAATGAATCTCCAGTTCAGGTGTTACATGATATTTCAGAATGTGCAATTCTGGCTTTTTATGGACTTGGGATTAATTATGGCCAATTTGGCTGCAATATAGAAAATTTGGCACATTTTCTAAGAGACACCACTGGTGCGGATTTGTTGGAAACTGATATTATACAAATGTGGAAAGATAACGATGATGATGGTTAGGACTGCATTTTTGTTTTCTGCTCTGCTATTAGGATTGCAAATCAAATTTGGCTTAACAATAGACTGTTAAAAAAGAGAGGGTGCCATGTTGACTTTGTTAATAGAAAACAACTAAATTTAACAACTGCTGACAATCTAAGGTACCTTAGTGTATTTGGGCTAAGTGGAATACCCAAAGAAAATAACTGGAACTTGTGCAATACTTTTCTTAATTTTTGCACACATGTTTTAAAAATACCACTAGAATAAATTAAAATAAAAAAGATCTACAGGTGCAACTACAAAACCAAGTCTGGTCATGTGGATGTACTATTTCAAGGTGATGCTACCGTAAATGAAATTCTGGGGAAAGTTTCACTTTTAGATCCATTAGGTGTCCATATAATTGATAGTGAGATTCTTGCACCCCCTTTAAAGGGTAACACATAAATAAAGCCATCTTTTGGTAGTTTGGAAAGGGGTAAAACTCTAAATCTGTATGGGCTGAGTAGAGTTAGAAATGAAAACCCCAAAAAACTTAAGTGGATGGTACTTCATTTATTAGAACAGTGTTTACACATTTCAATTGATGTTTCAGATGCTATCGAAGTCACCTGGTTAGGTAATGACCCTGACTGTGATCAAATAAAACTAACAATTAAGTTCAGTAGCTTATATGATTAAGTAATAGAAAATGCATCTATTTTAGACACTGTAGGTCTATTTATTGTTGAACAAGATTCTCATATTGAAAAAGAAGAAGCTGGTAATATTCCTAACACCTCAAATGGGCATGCTTCCACTTTCCCCACTATTAATTTGCAGGATGATTATAATATATCTGCTTCAAACAAATTCAAAATGTTATCTATTCAAAGTGATTGACTGGAAAAATAAATAGTGGAAAACAAGAATGCATCCCCTCTAAATAAAAAAAACATGGATTCTAGTGCAAATTTTGTATCTTGGAATATTGTAGGATTGTTTTCCAATTTAGCAGATCCAGATTGGGTTGAATTTATAATGAGTAAAGATGTAATCTTTCTTCAAGAAACCTGGGCCTGTTTAGAGTTGAATTTAAATGGATTCCATCTTATACGATCCCCTGCTACTAGAGATATTAAATATGGTAGAGCTATGGCTAGATTGGCTATATATATTAAAATTAACAAAGAAATTATAATCATGGATACTTTAAAAATAGACCAGTATTTTATTATTCAAAACATCATTTGGCATTCAATTCCTATTACTTTGGTTAATGTCTATATTCCCCCTAGATCAGCTAGAAGAAACAATGTACATCTATGGGAATATTTAACAATAATGATGGAGCAGAGTCCTGTTAGATTTCCAGTAAATCAACTACTGGTCACAGGGCATTTAATGCCAGAATTGCTTTACATGAACAGAGAAATATTATATTTGAAATGGTCATGACTGAAGTAATTGTCCCTAGAAAAAGTCAAGATCTGAGGAGTAATACACAGGGTAAAGGTTTTATTAAATTTATAGAAGAAAATGAGATTTTATTATAAAACGGTAGGATAACCGGTGATCTAGAGGGAAAGACTACTTATTTTTCTTCTTGTGGATAGAGCACAATTGATTACGCTTTGAGCGATTTAGAACTGGTAAAATCAATTGTACATATGGACATTGTATTGAGGCCATAAAGTGATCATGCGTCAATTTGTCTGAAGATCCCTCTAAATGAAGGCTCAGCTGAGAGGGTAGGACTAGGTCCTGTAGAGGAATTGTGCCAGGTTGGTAAAAAGGTATTGAGGAGAGGCAAAATAACAAATAAGCAATTGGGTGAAGTTATCCAAATGTTATATCTGACTTTGAGTCACTTTGTATAGATTCTGAGTCTCCTGATAAAATTTATAATGTGTTAAGTCAACTAAATCAGGACATTAGAGCAGTTATATATAGCGATACTACATGCAATAATGAAGCTAATTAAAACTGGTTTGATAATGAATGCAGAAAAGTAAAATCTAAGCTTAGCAAACTTATTAAATGGATTAAAACAAGACCCACTAGATCAAACTTTCAGTATTTAAATAAAGTGAGGAAACACTATACCAAATGGTTAAAGCAAAAAAAAAATAGTGTACCAGCAAAAATTGTGGACAGAAATGTATAATGTGATACAAAAAAATGATATGCACTCGTTTTGGAAGTTGGTAGCACAAGGCGTTAAGGAATATAAACCTACATTATCAACTTATATCCCTAGGATATTTGGATTGCACATTTTAAGCAATTTTTTTCAGGAACTGATAATATGGACTGTCAGTGAATAAATAGGCTATGCTCATCCACAAGTAACTCTATTACTTTTTAATGAGTTAGAAGTCAAACAGGCCATATTAAATCTTAAAAATAATAAAGTGGCGGGTGAGGACGGTATTCCAGCCACAGTTTATAAGGAATATAAGTAATTTTGGATACCTCTATTGACTTATTATTTTAATTTATGTTTAGAACATAAATATGTCCCTATATCCTGGGTTAAAACCATCATTGTACCACTGCATAAAAAAAGCTCAGTTTATGAGCTTTATAATTATCGTCCAATATGTCTGCTTAACATAATATCCAAAATATTCTCCAGATTATTATTGGATAGATTAATTGAATGGGTTGAGATTCATTCTGTTTTTTCTCCATCTCAGGCTGGTTTCCGTAAGGGCTTTTCTGCAATTGACAATTTATTTGTATTCTCACATTTAATTGAGAAGTATGTCAAACGGAGAAAAATGAATCTTTATGCAATTTGTATTGATTCCTCTTCTGCCTTTGATTCTCTGAATAAATATAAACTATGGTTAATCCTTTATCCCCTAAAATTGAACAATACACTATTAACAATGATTTATCTCCTCCATTCTGGTACGGTTTCTTCAGTTAGATATGACAACAAGGTAACTTAACAGAATATTTTGTGACCCAGAAAGAAGTCGAACAAGGCTGTCTACATTGCTTTTTAATATATATGTAAATGAGTTACTCATTTTCAAAAATGAAAAAATACTTGATTCACCCAAAATAAATAGTTCCCCTTTGCATGTGTTAGCTTATGCTGATGACATGGTATTGTTTGCTCTATTGACAAAGGGGCTTCAAAAAAATAGATATTTTTCAACAAAAATGGGAGAAATTGGAACTCTATAAACCTAAACAAAACTAAAATAATGATTTTAAATTGTTCTGGGAGGAGAAACACTAAACTTAAATTTACACTTAGTAATAATAAAATTGAAATTGTGGATAATTATCAATATCTGGGGGTTAAATTGACTAATACATTTAACTGGGCCTCCCATCAAAAAGAACAATACTTAAAAGCAAAAGCGATTGCCAAAGGTCTACTAAAATTTAACATGAAGTATGGAGGAAATACTAGTCTCCCTGCCCTTACTGCAGGTGATGCAAAGATTAATTCAGTAACAACATATGGTGCTGAAGTTTGGGGTTTGAATATAACAAATGAAACCAATAAAGCTTCTTCATATTATTATAAAGCCCTTCTAGGAGTCCCAAATTCCACATCTAACGTGATTGTTAGATCTGAATTAGGGAAAATCCCAGCTAGCACTATAGCTATCTTAAAATACTGGTTTGTTGGTTAAGATTAATAAATAACAAATGAAATGCTCTGCCCCATTCATGTATGAAAGAAAAAATTAAATGGTCTATGGAAGGTTACACTTCTAACTGGTTGAAGGCCTTAGAGATGCATATGGCCCGATTGAATAGAACAATAGAAGATACTGGGTCAGATTTTCAAACTGCGCCCAAAAAGTGCGCAACAGCAGGAGCAAGCACAAGCCAATTGCACACATGTGCAACACACGCGATATTCAAACATGGAGCAAGACAAATTGCGCAAGCAGCCAATGTCTGAATATCGCACAACCTGCGCCATAGCGCAACCAGGAAGGGGAAGCTGAGCAGTGATGATGCGCCATAGCGCAACCAGGAAGGGGAAGCTGAGCAGAGCTGATGCGCCACAGCGCAACAAAGGCGGCCCAGCTGAGCAGTCCAGAGGTGCCATAGCGCAAGCAAAGAGGCCCCAGCAGCATAGCAATGGAACTGCACAACCAGGGAGGTAGGCAGGGGCCCACCACCATGCCACAGATGGGCATAGGGACACACTGCCGAACCAACAATGTACCCCCACACTCCAAGCACAGCATAACTGGGGGAGGGATGGAACAGCCACCAGACCATGGGGACAAGCAAACAAAGCACATCCCGGCCGTGTTACTGCAGCACACCCACTGTCAACCTGAGACTGGCACACAAAGGGGGCGGAGCACCCCAGTGTCCAGCGGCCCCCATGTGCACAGCACTCCCAGCACTGTGACCCCAAGACACCACCCATGCGCAGTGACCAGCACTGCAGGAATCCCCAGGCCCCCCCGGCACACTGCAACCTCGTGAACCACAGAACTATACAAGCCACACCCACCATGAGCACCCAGCAGTGGGTGGCAGCACACGGCAATACTGACTGGAAGCCTCACCCACACCAGAGACACCACCCCACACACACGCGCACACATACCCATGACCATACCACACCAGATGCCATGCACACCACTGCAACTGAGCACCTATAGCCAGCTGCAAATCAGAGACCACCACAGTATTCCTATCAAAATATAAATGTAATAATAAGATGCATAACAAGAACAACAAACAACAACATATTTACAAAGCAGGGTGGGGTATGGGTATGAGGTAGGGGTGAGTAAGGAACAGGGTGAACAACTGGGAGAGGAAGGTGCAGGTTCGCTGATGTTCGGCTACCACCTGGCAGCCTGCCCTCCTCCTGCCTGGTGCTGTGCCTGTGGACGCCTCCGGCGCCGTATCCCATGCTGCTGCAAGTCCAGGAGAATGGTGTGTGTGTCGATGGCCACCTGAGTGAGCCTCCGCAAGCCCCGCTCCATCAGGCGCAGGATCCGGATACCTAGGACAAGGGATCAGAGTCAATGGCTGTGACTGTCCACATCCCTGAATCCCACCCAACATGCATGGCAGACAGCCAAGTGCCCCGCTCCTGTGATGGACTGCACCCACCCACAGTGACCATGCACAAGACAAGCCCAACCAGCCAGCAATGGCCATGTGTACCACTGCACACACACACCGCCCATGTCCAGCACAGCACAACCAAGGCTGCCCAGTGACGTGGCTACGTGGTGGGATGCTAGTGCCACAGCCATGTGCCCGGTGCATGCATGGACCACCAGTGATGCACACACACACACATGCAGTGCCACTGGACAGTGATGACTGTCACATGTTGCATGCATGGTAGTGTTGTCCCTGGAAGGTGTCCGTGCCCCCCCAGCATGCAATAGCATCCATGATGTAATGACACTCACCCTCATCAAGCCACTGCAGCAGGTGCTGCTGCGGCTGTGGCTGCTGCTGTGGCTGTGGCTGTTGCACACTTCCTCCACCAGCCACCCTGGCACTGCCATCCCAGGCCTCAGCCTGTGCCCACCTCTGCTCCTCCATGCCTGTGGGAGACAAAGGAAGAGAAACACATCAGTGAGATCCCAAAGCAGACAGCCCCTTGCCCCATTGAGTGTGCCTGCCCACACAACCAGACCCAAACAGCACACACCTGCAAACACCCTCACAGCAAACTACAGCCCAACCCACCCCCATGCGCAGATTACATTACACAGTCACCCATGCAGACAATACCGGTGCATACACAGCACACCCACCTGGCCTGGGCACAATGCCTCCTGGCACATGACCTGAGGTGCGCAAGCAGAGCACGCTCCCTCCTCTGCAGGTCGCCGTAGCGGTGCCTGCACTGCTCTGAGGTCCTCCTCCGCCCAGTGGCCTGCTCCAGGGCAGCGGCGACCTGCTGCCACACATGGGTGCGTGGCACCTGCAGGGGCACTCCCTCAAATAGTGAGCCATAGTGAGGCTCCACCACAGCCACCAGGTTAGCTAATTCCAAAGCCCCCCATTGTGGTGCTCTCCTGCGTGCCATTTTCAAAAAGTACAGTGGCAATATGGCGCTCCGCGCCTTGTATTAATGTGGAAATGTTAGCAATACAACTCCATCACTGCCCTATTCGCGCTGTTCGGACAGCGCCGTCGGTCCACATCGTGCTGTCACCGAACAGCACGATAGAGCCGTACACATGCCAGACGTACAGTGCCAGGGGGCAAAGGTCAGGCACAAGGTCATGGGTCAGTGACACAAGGCCATGCACAGCACCATCGGACGTCCACACATCTGGGCGATTGGACACCTGCGTGCCAGTGCCACAGTGGACTATTGCGCAGTAGTGCCACAGCGCCATATGGTGACCAGCGCTGTAGCGCCATTGGCACAATGGTGGCCGTGGCCTGAATTGCTGATCGCGCACAGCACGTCATCAGCACGGCAGATGCCTGCGTAAGCTACCTGGGCATGCACAATGCAGTGTACCACACAGTCACAGAAATGCGCTATTGGCTCAGCTGGCTCAACCGTATTGCGCAAAGCGCAACGGCGCGATATTCAGCCGACACATGCAAATCATCTGATCAGCCATTCAAAGGTGCAGTGGTGCGATTTGCATCTCATTACAGTTGCTCCACTCCTAATTTGCATGCATTGCGCTATAAATGTGCAACATTGGGCTGCACTGGCCAGATTCAGTTACTGCAGGTGAGAGGTGAGTTGCATGCTGTGTGATGTTCTGGCCAATGGTCATGGGATAACGCTGTAGACTGCACAGTGACAGGTGTCCACTTCCACCCATACAGACCGACATGACCGAGCAGAGCCAAGGTGAGGGTGAGGATGGTGGGTGGAGGAGAAGGAGGCCCAACTTCACCACGGCGGAGACAGAGGCCCTCTTCCAGGCCTACCTGGAGGAGGAGCCACTACTGAGTGGACGGCGGGGCACCCCTCAGGCCTGTGCGGCTGCATGGGAGGGGGTAGCTCAGGCAGTGAACCTGCACAGAAGCCACCAGCGCTCCATGCAGGAATGCAAAAAGAAGATGGGGACAGACTGCAGGAGGGTGAAGGAGAAGGTGGCAGCCCTCAGGACGGCACGTGCTGGCACAGGCGGGGGCCAGCCAGCGGTGGCAGAGCTGACCCCGGCTGAGGACCGACTGGCTGCATCAATGCAGCGGAGTGCTATTGAGGGCGTATCAGGAGGTGGATTCCAGACAGGTGGAAGCCCATCACTGCACAGTATGACATGGTGGTGGTGTTGGGGGGGGGAAGGTTGTTCACATGCACTCACATGTCCTCACTTTCTGTTGCAGATCCTGTTCATCTTCAAGGGATGGTGGTGGTGGGTCCAGGCAGTGAGGAAGACCTGCCGGAGTTGGAGGAGGGTCCATCCACCTCTGTCGCCAGTCAGCATGCACTGCACCAGCATGCATGCCTGGCTGCCACCTCTGTTGTCGGTGAGTCAGGTGTGGGGGGTGCACAGCCTGTGTCTCAGCAGTCTGGCATGCAAGCATGCCAGCACGCTGTGACTGTGGCTGTAGCACGTACCTGCACCATTGATGATGCAAGGACTGCAATGGGCAGTGACATGTGTGTGTCCCATGATGGACACACAGCAGGCCAGCATGTGCCCCTGGGCCTAGCTGGTTCCAACGTGTGTGCCAGCATGTCGGCACAGTCCCAGACTGTGCCTGTCAGCACCGGTGGGGCAGCACCGGTGGCTGTGTAGGTGTCTGGCACTGTTGCGGCCACAGCAGCGGAATGAGTGGTCCCTGGGGCACAGCTGTTGGAGAGGCAGCAGCAGCAGTCACCCACCAGGTCTGGGGGTACAGTGTCCAGCGGTGGCACATGCCCACCGCCCTTTGATATGCCCATTCCTGGTCCTGGTGAACAGCGCCCATCCTCAAGGGGTGTTGAGCATCAGGACCTTCCATACCCTGGGGGACAGGATGCCGTTGTGGCACAGTACCCATTTGAAGAGCACACCCACCTGCTGCGGGAATCAGTACAGCAGCAAAGATGGGTTGCAATGTCCGTGGAGGCACTGTGCATGGCTGTGGAGCAGCACAGCAGGGACTGTGCTCTGATCCTTGCAGAGATGGTCCATATGCTGATGGATGTGACCGACGCCATTGACAGGCAGACCCAGGCATTGGTCACTGTTGTGGCTGCATTGGGCACACAAGCAGGTGCCCCTGTACTGCGCACCCCACACATTACGCTCTCCACTTCCCGTTCCCGGCGTCATGTGACACCAGGCCTGTCGACGCCGGGTTCTGCTGTGGGCATCCTGAGCACCCCTGGTGCAGGTATGTTCGGCACGCTACAGACCCCTGTGCGGACAAGGTCGCGATCGCGCAGTGGGACCACTGGTGGTCCATCGGTGCCACCCCATGTGGCCCCTGCTCAGCCTGCCAGTGCTGTTGGTTCACGGCGGGGCCACCCACGCATCAGCGGTGGCCGTGGAACAGTGCAACATGACTGACCTGTCTCCCAGTGCGGGCCCTGTCTGGTGCTGCCCTGTGTGCAATGTGCGTCATGGTGGGCAGTGCACTGGTGGGTGCCCTGCCCATCACGCTGACACACGGACCACCTGCACACCATCCCGACTGCTGTCCACAGGTGCGTGTGCATGATGATGCCTGCATTGTACTGTACACCAAGGTGCAAGGGTGCCCAGCATCTGACACACGTACTTGGACAGTACAGGTGGTGGGTGTGGTCTGTGGATCTGTGTGTTTGCCATGTCTGTTCCTGCTCTGCTGTGCACCTGCCCATGTATGCTTTGTGCCTGGTGTGTGTGTGTGTGTGTCCATATGACTGTTCGCCCCTCCCTGATGGTGTGTTTGTGTGCCTGGTCCCTTCCACTCCCCCTTGCCGTCATGCACCCCTGGTGTGTTACTCTGTGTGCCTGTGGGTTGCGCCTGGACAGTGTTGGTTGCACATGGCCCCTTGACTTACCTGTGTCATGCATAATGCTCCTCCATGATGGTGTCCTGGTGCAGCTGGGCCTGCCGGATTAGTCGGGGGTCCCACCATCCGAGGGGGGGCTGCTCATCACCATCATCACCGGGGCTGCTGGCGTCCCCATCGCTGTCCCCCTCCTCGACCTGAATGGCTATCCCACAGTCTTTGGCCATGTTGTGCAGGATACAACAGGCCAGGAATATCCCACAGGCCTTTGAGGGGCTGTACTGTAGGGCACCGCCGGAGGTGTCTAGGCATCGGAAGCGTGCCTTGAGCATCCCAAACACCTGCTCGATGATGTTGCGTGTGGCGGCATGCGCCTCATTATAGCATTGCTGCGATGGGGTCATGGGACGCCGGTATGGTGTGAGCAGCCAGGAACAGAGTGGGTATCCGCTGTCACCTGGGTGGAGATGAGTATCATGTTCAGGTCCATATTGCCAATATCCCTGTGTGCCACTACCATAGCACCTGTGGCATTCCCACCCTTGCCCCACGTTTGCAATTCCTACATGCGTACTCACCCACTAGATGGCCTGTGGGGATGTCCCCACTCTCGAATCGATGGCACAGTGCGGACTGATACCATATGAAGGCATCATGTGCTCTGCCAGGGTGTGTGGCACAGACATTGATTATGCGCCCCAGTGGCATCACACACCACCTGGCAGTTGACACTGGAATAGCCCTTCCTGTTCCTATATGTGGCCCCATCGGGTCAGGTGGTGTCTGAATGGCCACATGGGTGCAGTCTATGGCCCCTAGCATGCCAGGCATACGTGCTACCCTGTAGAACTCCTGCATGTTTGCTGTACGCTCTGCCGCGGTGCTGGGGAAATGGATGTACTCCGCAGCATGTGGCAGCAGTGCACTGAGGAATTGGGTGAGGATGCATGACGTGGCCGACTGTGTGATGCCTGTGGTGTCCCCTGTCGGCCTCTGGAAGGTGCCCGTGGTGAGCAGGCACATGCAGGCTGTCACCTTAGTCTCCACTGACAGAGCGTGACTCCGTCGTGAGGGTGCCTGCATCACATCACTGCACAGCTCACAGAGCCGCCTCAGTATTGCCCTGTTCAGGCGGTACTGGCCCACAATCTCTACATCTGTGTACAGCTCAATGCTGATGCGGGCACGGTACTGCCTGTTGGGGGCGTACCGCCGACGGGCCCTTCCACGGCCATGTCCCCCTGCAGCATGCATTCTCACCCCCCTCATTACAGCTTCCATGTGGAAGCTGGCACTGTCCATCTCCCTGGCTTGTGACCCCCAGCTGATGTTGCTCTGTTACCCCCGCTGTCCTGACTGCTACCTCCACTGCACCAGGTACCCCCACTGGCCTCTGCAGCCTATGGCCCACACAACTTCCCTTGCCTGCCCTGTTCTGGACTGTCACTGTCTGTCTCTCTCTGTCTGTCTCGCTTGGCATCCCTGTAGCATTCTTGTGCCTCTTCCTTGAGCCTTTTTATTTTGGCTCATTTCCGCTGTGGCACACCTTCCGGCTGTTCCGTTATTGCACATTGCACAACCCTTTGAATGTCGCATTGCGCTGTTTATGCAGGGATCCACCCCCTTCAGTTGCGCATGCCTTCATTTGCATTGTGCTGTTGCTCAGCCTGTTTTCAGTGGTGCAACTGCCTCCTGCTGAATATCGCAGAATGGCTCAATTTCGGACTTGCGCATGCGCAACCCTATTGCGCATGACGCAACCCTTTTGAATATCCGGCCCACTGTCTTTAACAATTTATTGTATGCCTCATCCTGTTTGAACCAACTTGTTGTATATCTAATTGTTGTAACATACTGTTGTATTGTGTCTGTCTTTTTTGTGACGAGGTACCTTTGTAAACGAGCCTTTGGCTCAAAGGTTTTCAAACTGATGTACAAATAAATAAATAAACAAATAAACAAATATGACGCATTTATTGAGCGATTACAAAAAAAACCCATAAATATTTCTATGTCCTTTAAAATAGTGATAAAACATAAATTATTTGATTATATAAAACAAAAAGAAATGTTAAAAGTAAGAGGATTAAAGCTTAATTAATGGTTTAAAGATAATAAAATTGACCATTGCCTGGAAGACTACTTAACTCTTCCTTTATCATTTTCAGACAGAAAATTAATTACTTGGGCTCAAGTTGAATTGATCAACTCTAGATATGTGTATTTTAACAAAGGTATTTTTATTGATAAGGGCCCTAATGGTACATCCATTCAATGTAGATGCTCACTTGGTCAAAGTGAATCTTTAGACCACATAATTAAGTTTTGTCCTTTATGCTCCAGACCTAGAAATAGTTTGCTTAAAAATTTTTGAGCTGTTACGAAAAAACTGATTATGACCCTGTATTTATATTGCAGCACCCAAAAAGTGTTGCAGATGCCTTGATGGTATCTACATTTTTCTTGTCAGTTATTAAAATAAAGAAAAGGCATCCTCAATCTATTGGGAATATAGCTTAACATCAGCATGAATTTTTTTTCTCTTTATCTGAATGTATTCCTCTATTTCTAGCTTTCTGTGTGAATATATATTTGTATTCAGTTTTGAACATCTGCTATTTATAGTTGGACCTCATGGAATTCCTGTCTCTGTACAAACTGGTCTTAGGCCCAGGGAAACTTGTAATAGATAAAGCATTTTAAGATGAAACAAATATTTATTCTGTATGTTGCAAGTTGTGTTTTGTACAATGTTATAATTTTACATTTTTGTATTTGTGTATCTCTTTTTCTTTTATTTATAATGTAATAACTTTGATTGCTAATCACAACAAAGTTGACCATTAAACTTTTGAACTTTGAACATTGCTGGGCACTGCCACCTATGCCACCACCACCATGAAGCTCAAACAGGAGGTCCAAAACCTTCTTCTGGTCTGCCATTATTTTTTGAAGGTCCCCCTGACCTGGTGAAGCTGGTCAATGTCTTGATGGACACTTTGGACCTCAGTGTGCACAGCCTCCAGGTCTGCCCTGGTGATCAGCACCTGACTTGGGGGGGGCTGCAGGATGCTCAGGGTGGGGGTTGTGCTGCCGGGTCCTCCATCATGCATCATGGGTCGGGGATGCTTCTGTCTCTTCTGGATCTGGGTGCGTCCTGCTGCTAGACCTCCTCCTCCCCCTGGTATGGCACCCCTGAGCTTCAGTGTTGCCTCCTGCTGCTGTCTCTCACTGTTTTGAGAGCCACTCTACAGCATGGTGGCACTGCAGGTGGCTCCTTTGACCAGAAGTTCCAAAGGTCAACTCTGGTTTCCCCCTTTTTACATTTTTACCACAAAGGCTGCAGGCAACCGGGGTTGGGGGAAACCTGCTGGTTCAGTGCCAACGACCAGCGCCTGCTGCTGCTGGGGGGGCAGAGGCTGGGGCTGACTGCTCCTGCTGCTGGGGAGGGCTCACTTATAAATCTGCACCTGTTAAGGTGAACGCATCATCCTCCCCCTTACACTCTGTCCAGCTCTAGAGTCAGACCCACTTCCTTGCATCATTATTTAAAAAAAAAGGTTTATTAAACTCCTAAAGAAAAAATGAAAAAAAGGGGAGTGAAACACACACACACACACATACACACACAATAAAGAGAGAAAATAGAACACAAGAGAAAGATAAACATTTGTTAAATAAAGAAATAGAGGATGAACAGAAGTTCAAAACACACACACACACACACACAAACTCTCCCTCACAATTCACCAAACTATATGCTTTTTTAGTCTCTCTCTCTCTCTCTCTTCTATTGTCTCTGTCCTACAAACTTCAGAAAAAGGATGTAGATTCAATGGCTTCCTGTCTGAGTACAGGCACACATGTGATCTGCAGTCTGCTTCAGAGAGCAAGTCATGTGATATGCCTTTCTTCCTAATTTCACCTTAGTTAAATGCTAAGGCAAAACTTCCCAGCAGAAGCGAAATTTATAGGCAATATTTCACTGCACAATATAGGCAAAATTTTGCCTCACTATACAGGTAAAATTCTGCCCCAAGGCCATAATTTCGTGAAATGTTCCATGAGGCAAAATTGGTGATTTCACTGGAATTTTGCCGGCGAAATTAAATTTCGCTGCATCCCTAGCAGAGGAGTGTTCAACCATGCTAGAACACATATATGGGAGTGTGGAGAAGGTCAGGAGAGCTCTGATGCAACTAACTTTCCTCAGACTAACGGGTGGGGGGGATTTGTATTAGTTCATTGTAAGGGTGGAGAAGGTCATCAGACAAGCCTACCAGAAGAGAATTTGGATGCATCCAACATTGATTGGAGCATATGTTTGAAGGAGTGTTATATGCTGACCAGATACTTATGAATCTGCACTTGTGGAAGTGCTTGGACAAGCCACCCCTGTATGAGAATCTAGTTGGAGAAGACTGGGAGCAGGAGCAGTGACTGTCAGCAGTGACCACTAATCAGAGTGCTCAGTGGCCTGTGATGGGGAGTGCCCCAGTGTCTGTACAAAGGGTAAGACTGGTCACCTTGATCCAAATGGTAATGGAACAAACTAAGGATGGATGCGTTGATGGTGGAGGACCACTGGTGCCAACAAAAATGGAGTCCTTTAACAGGGATGTTGCTCCTTAGAGAGAAGATGAAAAAAGTAAATCAGGTTTGGCACTTGGGGCACAGGGGGCCAGGAGGACTTTAGCTGTTTCTGGTGTGGGACACATGGAAACTAATGGAAGAAATACCATAACTCAGAGGATCTTTGAAAGGTTTCTAGGCAACTAATAAGGAAAGTGATGAATCAAGCAAATGCAAGCAGGTTCCAGTACGAGAGAAGTTTTGTACCATCTGGGTGGAATGTTATATCTGCGTATCAAAGTCCTCCTCCCCACTCAGTGTGGGCTTGATTCCTCAGAACATTCTCAGTCTATGATACTCTTTGTGGCTTCTGGTCCTCCTCCATTTAGGATCCCACTGTCTGGAGTAATCGAGCTAATGTCACAGCACTCCCATCTGGTGTCACAAATGTTTGCAGATCTTGCACTATTTTTCCTTTGCTAGCAAGCAAAGCTTTTAATTGCAGAAGATAACATCAACAACAAACCAGCATGACACCATCCTTCATCCTAAACCTTCTGAAAGGCTAGTTTAACTTTCATAAAATGTTGATGGCCCCAAACAGTTCCTGACTTGCACAGAGGTCCCTGTGGGTGACTCCTTAGTAAAGAGGAGATCCCAGTGCAGCCACCAAAATAAGTATCAGGTCACTGTAGATGCCTCAGATACACTAACTTTGCCGTACAGGTTCAGAAGACTAAGGTACCTGGATTGATACTGTAGGGATTCATTTCCCAAAGTTAGTAAATTAAAGTTTGGATATAAATTGTGTGGTGTATTCACTCAGGGAAAATTAAAGAGCATGGCCCCATATTCAGTCAGTCTTGTTAGCACTGTGCTGAATTAGTGTTGTGCAATAAATATTGCATGAGCAGAGGAAACCAGATGTTCCAACAGTGCACATAGCACTGTGTGAGTGCAGTTTTGGCTAAACAATGAGCCACAGCATTACAGTGCAAGGGGGATATATGTGCAGCACTAATAGCACTGAATATAGCAATGCATAAGGGGACATGCATAGCATTAATAACATTCAATATAGCAATGCACAAGGGGACATGTGTGTGGCACAAAATGCATTGATTATAGCAATGCACAAAGAGACATGTGTGGCACCGATACTGAATATAGCAGTGCACAAAGAGACAAGTGTGCGGCACTAATACAGAATATAGCAATGCACAAGGAGACATGTGTGGCACTAATACTGAATATAGCAATGCACAAGGGGACACGTGTGGCACAAATAGCATTGAATATAGCAATGCAAAAGGAGATACATGTGTGGTACTAATACTGAATATAGCAATGCACAAGGGGACACATGTGTGGCACAAATAGCATTGAATATAGCAATGCAAAAGAAGATACATGTGTGGTACTAATACTGAATATAGCAATGCACAAGGAGACACATGTGTGGCACTAATACTGAAAATAGCAATGCACAAGGAGACACATGTGTGGCACTAAAAACATTGAATATAGCAATGCACAAGGGGACATGTGTGTGGCACAAATAGCATTCAATACAGCAATTCAGAAGGAGACACATGTGTGGCACTAATACTGAATATAGCAATCCACAAGGAGACGTGTGTGGCACTAATACTGATTATAGCAATGCACAAGGAGATACGTGTGTAGCAATAATACTCAATATAGCAATGCAAAAGGGGACACGTGTGTGGCACTAATACTGAATATAGCAATCCACAAGGAGACACGTGTGTGGCACTAATACTGAATATAGCAATGCACAAGGGGACACGTGTGTGGCACAAATAGCATTGAATATAGCAATTCAGAAGGAGACACATGTGTGGCACTAATACTGAATATAGCAATGCACAAGGAGACACGTGTGGCACTAATACTGAATATAGCAATGCACAAGGAGACACGTGTGTGGCACTAATACTGAATATAGCAATGCACAAGGGGACACGTGTGGCACAAATAGCATTGAATATAGCAATGCACAAGGGGACATGTGTGTGGCACAAATAGCATTGAATATAGCAATGCACACATAGACACGTGTGTGGCACTAATACTGAATATAGCAATGCACAAGGGGACACATGTGTGGCACTAACAGCATTGAATATAGCAATGCAAAAGGGGACATGTGTGACACCAATGGCACTGAAAATAGACATGTACATGTGCAGCACTAATACTATTTAATATGGCAATGTACAAGGGGACACGTGTGCAACACTAATAGTATTGAATATAGCAATGCATAAGGGGACACGTATGCAGCAATAATAGCACTGAATATAGCAATGCCCAAGGGGGCACATGTGCAGCGTTAATAGCATTGAACATAGCGATGCCCAAGGGGACATGTGTGCGGCGCTAATAGCATTGAATATAGCAATGCACAATGGACACGTGTTCATCGGTAATAACACTGAATATAGCAATGCACAAGGAAGACACATGTTCAGCATTAATAGCATTGAATTTAGCAATGCACAAGGAGACATGTGTGTGGCACTAATAGCACTAAATATAGCAATGCAAAAGGGGACATGTGTGGCAACAATAGCACTAAATATAGAAATGCACATGTGCAGCACTACTACCATTGAATATGGCAATGCACAAGGGGACATGTGTGTGGCGCTAATAGCATTGAATATAGCAATGCAGAAGGGGACACATTTGCAGTGTTAATAGCATTGAATATGGCAATGTACAAGGATGACACATGTATAGTGCTAATACCATCGAATATAACAATGCACAAGGAGATGCGTATGCAGCACTAATAGCATTGAATATAGCAATGCACAAGGGGACACGTGCAGTGTTAATAACATTGAATATAGCAATGAACAAGAGGACACGTGTACAGCGCTAATAGCACTAAATATAGCAATGCTCAAGGGGACACGTGTGCAGCGCTAATAGCACTAAATATTATTTATTTAGTTTTTGTTGACCAGGTAAGTGCACTAGACAAATCCTGCCTATTTTCAGGCATGACCCAGGGGAGGGGGATACAGATGAATGCCAACTGACCTTGAACCAGTTAAGCTGTTGGTGGTATTTTTTTTTTAGTGAATGAGGGAAATTTGGCCAGGACACCGGGGAAATTCCCCTACTCTTTTTCAATAAGTGCCATGGGATCTTTAACATCCACCTGAACTACCACCAATCCAGGCAGATGGGACCTCGGTTTAACGTCTCATCCGAAAGACAGCACCTCAGAAGTGCAGCACCCCTCTCATGCTGCACTACAGTGTCAGTACTGGGATATTAACCCAAGTGCCAGATGTGGGAACTGAACCCACAGCCCTCTGATCTTCCGGCCTCAGAGGCGAGTGTGCTACCTACTGAGCCACTGACACTGACGCTCATGGGACACATGTGCAGCACTAATAGCATTGAATATAGCAATGCCCAAGGGTACACGTTTGCAGTGCTAATAGCATTGAATATAGCAATGCACAAGGGGACATGTGTGCGGCACTAATAGTGCTATATGTAGCAATGCACAATGGGACATGTGTGCAGTGCTAATAGCACTGAATATAGCAATGCACAAGGGGAGACATGTGCAGCGCTAAGAGCATTGAATATAGCAACGCACAAGGAGGACACATGTGCAGCGCTAATAACACTGAATATAGCAATGCACAAGGGGACACGTGTGTAGCACTAATAGCATTCAATATAACAAGGCACAAGGGGACACGTGTACAGCACTAATAGCATTGAATATAGCAATGCACAAGGGGACACGTGTACAGCACTAATAGCATTGAATATAGCAATGCCCAATGGGGCACGTGTGCAGCGCTAATAAAATTGAATATAGCAATGTACAAGGGGACACGTATACAGTGCTAATAGCATTGAATATAGCAATGCACAAGGGGACATGTGTGCAGCACTAATAGTACTATATGTAGCAATGCACAAGGGGAGACATGTGCAGCACTAAGAGCATTGAATATAGCAACGCACAAGGAGGACACGTGCAGCGCTAATAACATTGAATATAGCAATGCACAAGGAGGACACGTGCAGCACTAATAAAATTGAATATAGCAATGTACAAGGGGACACATGTACAGCGCTAATAGCATTGAATATAGCAATGCCCAAGGGGACATGTGTGCGGCACTAATAGTACTGTATACAGTATAGCAATGCACAAGGGGACACGTCTGCAGTGCTAATAGCACTGAATATAGCAATGCAGGGGACACATGCGTGGCGCTAAGAGCACTGAATATAGCAATGCACAAGGGGACACGTGTGTGGCGCTAATAGCATTGAATATAACAAGGCACATGGGGACACATGTGCAGCACTAATAGCACTAATTTAGCAATACACAAGGAGATATATGTGGAGCGCTAATAGCATTGAATATACCAATGCACAAAGGGACACATGTGCAGCACTAACAGCATTGAATATAGCAATGCCCAAGGGTACATGTGTGCGGGGGCTAGTAGCATTGAATATAGCAGTGCACAAGAGGACACGTGTGGTGCTATCAGCATTAAATATAGCAATGCACAAGGGGACATGTGTGCAGTGCTAATAGCATTGAATATAGCGATGTATAAGGGGACACGTGTGCGGTGCTAAAAGCATTGAAAATAGCAATGCACAAGGAGGACATGTGCAGTGCTAATAGCATTTAATATAGCAATGTACAAGGGGACATGTGTGCAGCGTTAAAGTATTGAATATAGCAATGCACAAGGAGGATTTTTTTTTTTTATATTTATTTAGTTTTTGTTGACCGGCTAAGTGCACTAGACAAATTCTGCCTATTTTCAGGCACGACCCGGGGGAGGGGGATACAGATGAATGCCAACTGACCTTGAACCAGATGAAACTTGTGGTATTTTTACTGAATGAGGGAAATTTGGCCAGGACACCGGGGAAATTCCCCCACTCTTTTCGATAAGTGCCATGGGATCATTAACATCCAGCTGAACTACCGCCAATCAAGGCAGGATACGTGCAGTGCTAATAGCACTGAATATTACAGTGCACAAGGGGACACGTGTGCAGCACTGATAACATTGAATACAACCATACCCAAGGGGACACATGTGCAGCACTAATAGCATTGAATATATCAATGCACAAGGGGACACGTGTGCAGAACTGATAACATTAAATATAGCAGTGCACATGGGGACACGTGTGCAGCACTGATAACATTGGATACAGCAATACCCAAGGGGACACATGTGCAGCACTAATAGCATTGAATATAGCAATGCGCAAGGGGACACATGTGTAGTGCTAATAGCATTAAATACAGCAATGCACAAGGGGGCACGTGTGCAGCGCTAATAAAATTGAATATAGCAATGTACAAGGGGACACATGTACAGCGCTAATAGCATTGAATACAGCAATGCCCAAGGGGACATGTGTGCGGCACTAATAGTACTGTATACAGTATAGCAATGCACAAGGGGACACGTCTGCAGTGCTAATAGCACTGAATATAGCAATGCACGAGGGGACACATGTGCGGCGCTAAGAGCACTGAATATAGCAATGCACAAGGGGACACGTGTGTAGCGCTAATAGCATTGACTATAACAAGGCACATGGGGACACATGTGCAGCACTAATAGCACTGAATTTAGCAATACACAAGGAGATATATGTGGAGCGCTAATAGCATTGAATATAGCAATGCACAAAGGGACACATGTGCAGCACTAACAGCATTGAATATAGCAATGCCCAAGGGTACATGTGTGCAGGGGCTAGTAGCATTGAATATAGCAATGCACAAGAGGACACGTGTGGTGCTATCAGCATTAAATATAGCAATGCACAAGGGGACACGTGTGCAGCACTGATAACATTGGATACAGCAATACCCAAGGGGACACATGTGCAGCACTAATAGCATTGAATATAGCAATGTGCAAGGGGACACGTGTGTAGTGCTAATAGCATTGAATATAGCAATGCACAAGGGGACACGTGTGCAGTGCTAAAAACATTGAATATAGCAATGCCTAAGGGGACACATGTGCAGCACAAATAGCATTGAACATAGCAATGCACAAGGGGACACGTGTGCAGCACTGATAGCACTGAATATTACAATGCACAAGGGGACACGTGTGCAGCACTGATCACACTGAATATAGCAATGCACAAGGGGACACGTGTGCAGCACTGATAACATTGAATACAACCATACCCAAGGGGACACATGTACAGCACTGATAGCATTGAACATAGCAATGCACAAGGAGACACGTGTGTAGCACTAATAGCACTGAATATTACAATGCACAAGGGGACATGTGTGCAGCACTGATCACACTGAATATAGCAATGCACAAGGGGACATGTGTGCAGCACTGATAACATTGAATACAACCATACCCAAGGGGACACATGTGCAGCACTAATAGCATTGAACATAGCAATGCACAAGGGGACACGTGTGCAGCACTGATAACATTGAATACAGCAATACCCAAGGGGACACATGTGTAGCGCTAATAGTATTGAATATAGCAATGCACAAGGGGACACGTGTGTAGTGCTAATAGCATTGAATATAGCAATGCACAAGGGAACACGTGTGCAGTGCTAATAGCATTGAATACAGCAATGCCCATGGGGACACATGTGCAGTGTTAATAACATTGAATACATCATTGCCTCACGGGACATGTGTACAGCTCTAATAGCATTGAATATAGCAATGCACAAGGGGAGACGTGTGCGGTGCTAATAGCATTAAATATACTGTAGCAATGCACAAGGGGACACGTGTGCAGCGCTAATAGCATTGAATATAGCATTGCACAAGGGGACACGTGTACAGCACTAATAGCATTAAATATAGCAATGCCCTAGGGGACGTGTGTGGTGCTAGTAGCACTGAATATAGCAATGCACAAGGGGACACATGTGCAGCACTAATAGCATTGAATATAGCAATGCACGAGGGGACATGTGTGCAGTACTAAGAGCATTGACTATAGCAATGCACAAGGAGGACATATATGCAGCGCTTATAACAATGAATATAGCAGTGCACAAGGGGACAAGCGTGGCACCAATGGCACTGAATATAGTACTGCACATGTGCAGCACTAATAACATTGAATATAGCAATGCCTAACGGGACATGTGTTCAGCTCTAATAGCATTTAATATAGCAATGCTCAAGGTGATACATGTGCGGCACTAATAGCATTAAATATACTGTAGCAGTGCACAAGGGGACACTGTAGCAATTCACAAGGGGACACATTTGCAGTGCTAAGAGCATTGACTATAGCAATGTACAAGGAGGACACATGTGCAGCATTAATAGCATTGAATATAGCAATGCACAAGGGGACACGTGTGGCACCAATGGCACTAAATACAGCAATGCACATGTGCAGCACTAATAGCATTGCATATTACAATGCACAAGGGGACACGTGTGCAGCAGTACTAGCATTGAATATAGCAATGCACAAGGGGACATGTGTGCAGCGCTAATAGCATTGAATATAGCAATGCACAAGGGGACACGTATGCAGCACTAAAAGTATTGAATATAGCAATGCACAAGGGGACACATGTGCAGTGGTAATCGCATTCAATATAGCAATGCACAAGGAGGACATGTGTAGCACTAATAGCATTGAATGTAGCAATGCACAAAGGGACACGTGTGGCACCAATGGCACTGAATATAGCAATGCATGAGGAGGACACATGCACTGCGCTAGTGGCACTGAACATTTCAGAGCAACATACACCCTCAAATCATCCATCCCCGTATTCATAAACAAAGAGAGACAGATAATACAGCAGTAAAGGTATCAAAAGGTACAGTATTTATGAACAATGGCAACTCAAAAGCTACAAAACAAGGGCAACAGAAATGTAAACAAAACAACAGAGCACCATCCCATAAATAAAATGTAAAAGCAAAGGGCAACCACACAGAACCACAAATGTGTGCATTTACGGGACGACGCACATGCAGATGTCACCCTTGGCTTGCAACAGGGACAAGGCACAGGTTTGCACAACAATGCATCCACACAGTACAACTGTATGAGAAAGGTGCACTGTTGGGGAACAGCAGTTCGTGTAAATATTGCATGCACCATAAACAGCATTTACAGAACAAAGACCAACACACACACACACATATGACAGGTTGCTAACAGCAGCAGAGCCTGAGAGGGCATGGTGGGAGCACCGGCCTACACAGAACACGTGTACAGTACAGCAGCAGTAACAAGCAGCACCAGTGTAGCAGGTCAGTGAATACATGGCAGGGTGGTTGAGGAGCAGGCACAAAGCAGGTGACCTGCATATGTGCCAGACAAAACTGCATACCATACCGCAATGCACATCACAATAGTGTGAAACATACAGCACTGTAGACAGGAATAGTGCAGGCTGGCTTCCAGGGACCAACCATGTGTGCTTTTAGTTTAATCTTTGGTAACTGGGAAAGGCCCTCTAGGCACAAGTGCCTGTTTTCAGGGGTGACCTGGGAGCACTGGGGAGGTTAAGTGATTTACTCAGAGTCACACAGTATGCCAGTAGAGGCTGTGGGAATCAAACTCCAGTCTGCTGGATGTACCAAGTTCATTCACAGCTCGTTATTCTAACCTCTAGGCTATACTGCCAGCCCTATAAACTTTATATCTTTATTTTTTTTAGTTTAGTGTATTTAAAACATAATTGCTACCCAGACCAGAAAGCTGGTTGAAGTTGAATGCAAAAAGAAATAAACATTTCATATCATTTATCAAACATACCATACAATGTCTACCACAAAGTGCAGCATGACACAGAGGTGTACTGGTACCATAATGGCCAGGGAATATCACCAACAGTTGGGTACGCACAGCTATGCCAGTCCAGTCAACACCACAACCCAGTGGACAGCCAGCATGGAACACAACAGTGTGATGATGGTGCTGGCCAAACCAGCGTGATGGTAGGAGAGTAACCAGGAACACTCTATACAATTGGTGGTGGATGACACAATGGGAGCCATCCATAGGCCCCTGTTGCATGCAGCATGCACATAACCACTGGCATTATCCATTGCAAGCAACCCTTGCCACATGATGGGCAATAGAAACGATACACAGCATTGCATAGACAAGCACCACTGTACGTGACACCAGGGCTGCCAGGTGAAACACATGCCACATCCCTGTGCACTTCACAATGCAAGGTAATTACCATGTCCAAAACTGCATGGCCACCAGTCGCAACCTGCCCGGGGGTCCCTGTCCTGATGGTGGTGGTGGTGCCTGGATCCTTCTGCCTCTTCCCAGCCTTCACATCTCTCTCGACATTCCAGCCTTGTCCTGTCCTACCTGGTCCTGGTAGCTGTGAAGTGAAACACAGTGGACATCAGTACACTACTGGACCATGGAGGGGATGACACTGTATGTGACCCAGGCAGAAGTGTCATGTTCACACTGCAGTGCATGGAGGCCCTGTACTGAGGCAGGTGCTCTCAGGGGCTCAGCACCACACATGACTGGCATGATGCACCCTGATACTGGACCCAACAGTTATGCAGAGCACACTGTGGTGGCAAGCCCATAGCAAGTATGCACTGCTATGCTGTTACCCACTGGTATCACATGGTCCTCCAGTACAGTCATCTGGAGCAGGACAGTGACATTGCCCGCCCTTCCACAGATCATACACACCCAAACCCAAGCAACAGTGTAGTTCTGACAGCCATATAATGCAGCACCCAAGGCAACTATCTGTACAGTCTGGGACCTAGCAGGTAGAGGCCCACACTCACTGCTGCAGAGGGGCATAGCTAGGCGTGAAGCATGCAACGGCAACAGATGGCAGTGCATACTGCTTAATTGGCCATGGCAATGTGGGAAGCCCCACAACCAGGCCCCCAGCAGCCCCAGTACAGGTGTAATGGTGTTGCACATGCAGAGGCTTTCTTGCACCTGATGACTGTACATTGGCAGTGCATAATAGTCACGGAAGTCCCCCGGCACAAACCACTGAACACCATGCCACGCTGGTGTCCACTGCAGTCCAGTACAAACCCTGTGTAAGGGTGCAGCCCTCCATATCTGTGATTATCCCCCTCAGTGCAGTGACACACAGGAAAAGGTAGGCATGTGGGAACACATACAGGGAAGGACACATACCACCCAGACCTGCAACATCATCACAAGGCATGGTGCACCATGCATCTACTGTGATACACAAGAAGTTACCGTGTCACAGTTATCATGCTAAAACAAACATGTATGGGGCACAGTCTTACTCTGTATGCTGGTCAGCCACATATACATATTGTTGTGGCTCATAGTTGCACCCCCATGAGTCTCTGGTGCTGGTGAAACAGCCATTAGACAAACAGGTGACTTGAGTGGATGATGTGGCATACCAGACAGTAGACATACATCCCCTAGTGGATATACCTGCCCTAGCCATTTGACCAAGTATGCACCACATTTACTGTCCCTATGTGGGCAGCTGGATGAGGCATGTCCACAGGGGTCAGCGTATGGTGCGTAGAATGGAAACCTGGGCATGCCCACACCAGTTGTCCAATTGCACACACAGTACATAGAAAGGTGGATATATTCTATTACCCCCTCAGTGCCACTCTGGCTACTCCTTTGTGTGGTCATTGCACCAGCATAACCCTACCAGACACAATGGGTTGGTGATAGTATGCATGGGTGTATACATATCCCTGGTGTATGCTACAATCCCACACCGTACACCTGAAATATGTGTTATACACCCTGAGTGTGTACATCCACTCATAATGTACACATCCATTTTCAGCATTCGATATGTGTATATGTATGTATGGCTGTACTCATCCACCCATGGCACACTGCAACTCTACACCGTGGCCCGCAGCTGCACCAAGCACTGTACCTCCCACCAGCTGATGTCACAGTGCCCTCACTGCTCCTCTGTCCTCACAATTCCTGTCCTTCCGGACAGGCACCTGCCCATGGAGTCTCATATGCTGCATCTGGGCCTTCCAGAGGCAGACCCTTCCTCTGTCTCCCTGAGTATCAGGGCATCCCTGGCCATCATGAGCTCAACCAGGACAGTCAGCTCATCAGGGCCCCATCTGGTGTCTCTCTGGCATGACCTTTGCCCCCTCCTGCACCTGTCTGCTATGGCTTCCATGTATATTTCTGTGCTCTGGGTCCTACACAGTGTGGGGTGTTTGGCCCGTACTGTGGGGCAGTAGTGCATTACCTTAGTGCACATCCCTGCTGCACTGTGCTTATGTAATTTTGTACAACACAACATCTGGTTCTGGGTGGGGGAAGTGTGTACCGTGTTTAGTCAGCCCATGTGATTCCTGGGCAGGATACAGGCATGCAAAGAGCAGCATTGTGCATGTATAGCCATACTGATGATGCACACTGACACAGTGTAGTGCAGCCGATGGAGTAGTGCTATGATGTCACCACAACGAATGGTATGGGCGTTTATGCTGCATAGTAGCGCACTGCACTAAACTGCAATATTGAAACAAGGTACTGATATGACCTCATTAGACAGCCAAGGTGCTTTGTATATCATTACAGGAATGTATTCATTCATTTGCATCCCCAAATAGGCCTGGATGCATATATAAGGAGCAGCCCGCACCACACAGCCACATTGAAGGAATGCTCTCAATGCAGGCAGTCTGAAGTGAGTCTGTAGTAATCAGAACTGACAGGGCCTATCTACAGGGGCCTGTTGCGATGCAGTGCAGTACCTGCTCATAGCTGATATGCTGTCCCTGTTCCACAGATAATCATGGCTACTGGCAGTGCTGCTCAGACATCTGCTGGAAGGAAATGGAAGCTCAAATTCACCAGGGAGGAGCGGCTCAGCCTGTCCTAGGCATACTTGGCTGGGAAGGACTCCTGGGATGGCATGAGGGTACAAAGGCACAGCAAGACCAGGCATGTCAGGAGGTGGCTGATGCTGTCACTAAGACAGTAGACAGGGGCCAAGTAGTAGACATTCTCTATCCTGATTTCAGCAAGGCTTTTGACTCTGTGCCCCACAAAAGATTGATCAGGAAGTTGGTGGATCTCAGGGTTGGGGAAAAGATGGCCAGATGGGTGGAAAACTGGCTGAGGGACAGAACCCAGAGGGTGGTTGTGGGAGGAGAGTTATCAGGCACCAGACAGGTAACCAATGGGGTCCCACAGGGCTCTGTGCTGGGGCCGGTGTTGTTCAATGTCTTCATCAATGACATTGGGGATGGCATTAAGGGCAAAATGTGCCTATTCACAGATAACACCAAGCTCTGTGGGAGAGTGGACACAGCTGAAGGGATACAGGCCCTACAGGAAGATCTGGAAAAGATGGGGAGGTGGTCCAGGATCTGGCAGCTTGGCTTCAATGCCAAGAAGTGCAAAGTTATGCATATTGGAGCCAAGAATCCCAGGACAGAGTACTACCTGGGTGGAGTTCAAGTATCGGCATCAGAGGGGAAGGACCTGGGAGTGATGATCACTAGTTACCTGAAGCACTCCACGTAATGCAAGAAAGCAGCAGCAAAGGCAAACAAGATGCTGGGATGCATATCTAGGGGGATCAGTAGTAGGAGAGAGGAGGTTATACTGCCCTTGTACAGGTCACTGGTAAGGTCGCATCTAGAGTATGGAGTTCCACATCTCAAAAAGAACATTAACTTGCTGGAGAAGGTCCAGAAGAGGGCTACAAAGATGATAGTGGGTCAGCAGGGTAAGGCATACGAGGAGAGATTGAGGGCACTGAACATGTACTCCCTGAAAGACAGGAGAGAGAGAGGGGACATGATTGAGACCTTCAAGTACTTGAAAGGGATAAATAAGGTTGATAAGGAGAGTCTCTTTAAACTGAATGGCAACCATAACACGAGGGGGCACAGCCTTAAGCTGGAGGATGAGAGATTTAGGAGGGAGGTCAGGAAGCACTTCTTCACAGAGAGGGTGATGGACTCTTGGAATGCACTGCAGGAAGAGGTCATCTCGTTGAAGACAGTGTGCAGCTTTAAGAGAGGCTGGGATAAGTATAGGGGGAAGGTAAGGATCATGGATAGGGAGGATGGGAGGAGTGGGGAGGGACATTAGCTCAAGCTATGGACCCTACAATATGAGCAGACTTGATAGACCAAATGGCCTTCTTCTGCTGATATGTCAGTGCTATGGGTCTTCTCTGCTGCACAATGCAGTGCTGCAAATGGGTCAGTGGCATGCATGTTTGGACCAAAGAATGGCTGGCCCAGGTTCGGAGCAACACGCAGGTGAAGGGGCAGGGTGACCTGTCCACCACACTGACCCCAGTGGTGGAGAAGGAGGTGGTGACCAGCATAGGAAGTTATGTTGCCATGCAGTGGTCCTGGGGGATTTTGAAATAAGCCTAGCCCCTCACAGGCCTGTACTGTATGTTGCACCTGCAATTCATGCACATAGCACTGTCAGTGCTATGCACTGTGCTCATGGTGTGGTTCCTGTCAGTGGTGCTGGATGCTGGTCACTGCTACTGCCATGCAGGCATCCTATGGGCATACACCGGTTGGTGGTGATATGTGTGCTGTGTGGTGCACGGGGGGGGTGGACATTGCACGTCTCAGGCAATAGTGTTGATGATCTCAGGATGTACACCAGTTGGAAGGTGATATGTGTGCTGTGTGATACACGGGGGTTGGACATTGCACGTCTCAGGCAATAGTGTTGATGATCTCAGGATGTACACCAGTTGGAAGGTGATATGTGTGCTGTGTGATACACGGGGGTTGGACATTGCACGTCTCAGGCAATAGTGTTGATGTTCTCAGGATGTACACGGTTGGTGATGATATGTGTGCTGTGTGGCACGGGGATATTGCACATCTCAGGCAATAGTGTTGATGATCTCAGGATGTACACCAGTTGGAAGGTGATATGTGTGCTGTGTGATACACGGGGGTGGACATTGCACCTCAGACAATAGTGTTGATGATCTCAGGATGTACACGGTTGGTGATGATATGTCTTCTGTGTGGTGCCGGGGATATTGCACATCTCAGGCAATAGTGTTGATGTTCTCCAGGATGTACACCGGTTGGTGGTGATATGTGTGCTGTGTGGTGCACGGCGGGGGGGTGGACATTGCACGTCTCAGGCAATAGTGTTGATGTTCTCAGGATGTACACTGGTTGGTGGTGATATGTGTGCTGTGTGGTGCATGGGGGGGTGGACATTACACGTCTCAGGCAATAGTGTTGATGATCTCAGGATGTACACCAGTTGGAAGGTGATATGTGTGCTGTGTGATACATGGGGGGGTGGACATTGCACGTCTCAGGCAATAGTGTTGATGATCTCAGGATGTACACCAGTTGGAAGGTGATATGTGTGCTGTGTGGTGCATGGGGGTGGACATTGCACATCTCAGGCAACAGTGTTGATGTTCTCAGGATGTACACCGATTGGTGGTGATATGTGTACTATTAAGTGCAGCAAGGGGTCGGGGCACTGCACATCTCTGGTGACAGTGCTGGTGTACTCTGGGTGCACAGTGACGGGCAGTTAATTTGTGTTTTTATTTATTTTATTTATTTAAAATTTGATAACCAGGAATGGCACCATAAGCAGCTGCTTGCTTCCAGGTGCAACCCGATGAGGGGGCTACAGAACAACAGAGGGTAAACAAAATGCAGTTACAGGGTAATACAGTGTACATAAAAGAGCAGTTTGCAAACGATAATCACACATATTGTACAGTGAATATTTACAGTAATATACTGTACATATACACATTATTAGGTTGCATAGATAAGCAGTAGATAAACAGTATATAACAGCTATGAGGGGCAAATCATATAGAAAGCCTGCTGACTCAGAGATGGAGTAAGGGAGATGCAAAACTGGGGCAAAAGGAGAAGAAGTATTAGGGAGAGGGACAGGTGCAGGATGTGGAAGGGGTTGGTCTGAGTAAGCGCTTCAGGGCAGGAAAGGAGGTGGTGAGTGCTGTTCCAGAGGAAAGGAAGCCTATAAGAGAAGGCCAGTTTGCCGGCCGTGGTGCAAACTCACTGGAGGGCAAAGGAACAGGCACTGATTGTCCGCAAGTTATACAGGAATGGGGTGGCAGGTTTGAGGAGAGAAGCAAGGTATGGTAGGAGAGTCCCAAACCAGAATTTAGATATGAAGGTGGTGCAGTGGGAAGAGCGTCTCTGGGAGAGGGATTGGAGGGATAGGGAGGAGTAGAGGTTGCAGTGGTGAGTCAAACGGGGAGAGTTTGAGGTGAACCTATAGAAAGCATGGTAGAGCACATCAAGGTTGGAGAGGGAGGTTGCAGGGGCAGCACTGAAAACATCATCTGTGTAATCGAAGGCCGGGAGGAGCCATTTAACCTGTAGATCACATCTAACAGAGAGGGGAAGGCTAGCCTTATGATGGTAGAGTAACCCTAGTTTAGGGCGCAGTTTAGAGTGGAAGGCGCTAAAGTGAAAAGAGAAGTCGAGTGAGGGATCAAGCCAAACTCCAAGGAACTTGTAGGTGAGGACATTTTCAAGAGGAATGAATGCTCTGGAGAGGAAGGCATGTAGTGCATGAATCTTAACCAGTTTTTACTTGGTTCCAAATGTCATAGCTACAGTTTTTTTTATATTTAGTTTTAGACAATTAGTGTTGAACCAGGAGGTAACCACTGATAAATAATTTTGCAGGGGTGTTTGGATAGCTGAAACAGATGGACTAGAAAGGAAAAGGATGGTATTGCTCGCATACGTGTGGATCTTGGCATGGGTGCACGCAGAAGGGAGGTTATTAATATACAGGAAAAAAAGAATCGGCCCGAGGATCGAGCTCTGGGGCACACTGCAAGGATAGGGAAGGGGAGGGAGGATAGGGCATTGTTGACTTTTACTGACTGAAAACGGCCAGTCAGATAAGATCTGAACCAGGACACAGAGGATGGAGAGAGGCCAGACGCACTTAGTTTATTTAGGAGGAGAGGGTGGGACACGGAGTCAAAGCCTTCGCAAGATCAATGAAAATGGCTGATGTGATCAGACCTTGGTCCATGGCAGAGTGGATTGCATCGGTAAAGTATAGAAGGGGGGTAGTGGTAGAGTGATGCTTTCTGAATCCTGATTGGACAGGGGATAGAGTGTTAGAGGCCAGGAGGAAATCATTTAGCCAAGAGAGGCCTAGGGACACTTGGACCTTGGTGAGCGAGGGGAGAAGTGATACAGGGTGGTAATTGCCAGGGACAGTGGCATCACCCCTTTGAGGAGGGGGAGGACCATGGAGAACTTTCAGGCAGAGGGAACGGTAGTGGAGGAGATAGATTGAGAATAAAGGTTAAGGGGGTGACAATAGAGGGAGCGGAGATTATGAGGAGCTTAGGGTGTAAGCCATCAGGGCTGGATTTAGTAGGGTTGAGGGAGACAAGAGCAGTAAGGACTTCAGAGGGGGATATCAGCAATAACTGGAAATCAGGGGACTGTGGAGGAGAGGAGGGTGCAGGATAGAAAAGAAGGGGGATCATGAGGAATGGCACAGGTTGTGAAGAACTTATTTAAAATGTCTGCAACAAGGGTAGGATTGGAAACAAATGATGCTGCCTCACTTAGAGTGAGTGGGGGGGATGCATGGGAGGGGTGGATGAGTGATCGGATATCATGCCAAAAGGAGGATGGAGTGCTGTTTGAGGCTTGTAGGCGAGGTTTGAAAAATTCCAATTTGGCCTGTAGTATGCTCTTGGTACAGCTGTTGCTGAGGGTATGGTAGGTCTGAAGTTCATCTGGGTCACGTGAGGTTTTAAAATGACACCACGAGAGGTCACAGGATTTGCACGTGGCCAGGATTTCAGGGGTGATCCAGGGATGATGAGAGCACTTTATTCTGATTGATTTTAGAGGGGCATGGGTATCCCAAACCTTTAGAGAGACGGATGTGAAATGGGTGAGTGCAGCATCAACGGAGAGGGAGGAGGAGAAGACAGGTGACCAATCAGCTGTTGCCAGGCCTTGAAGCAGTTGCTCAGATCGAGGGATCTGAGGGACCCAATACTGGATGTATTTCGGGGGGTTAGGAGGAGGACGGATCTTCCTGATGCAGAAGGTGGAACAGTGGTCATTGAGTGCGTCGGGTAGTATGCCAGTAGAGTAGATGCAGTGGGGGTGAGTTGAAAGCACTCAGTCGAGCAGGGAGTGAGACTAGGAATGAGGATTAGGGCGAGTGGGTTCTTTTATTAATTGGGTCAAGTTTAAAGCTTCTATCTGTTGACAAAAGTTGAGCGATGAGGGTGAGAGAGGATCTAGATTAAAGTCTCCAAGGAGGATGCGTTCACCCGTTGATGCAAGGGTAGAGGCAGCAGTGAAGCAGGAGACAAGGGAAGATGGTGGAAGTTTTGGTGAGGCATTAAGAACACCCACAAAGATGAGCATTGAGGATGGAAAATAGATGGAAAATAGAGAGTGGCTAATAGGAGTTCGCGGAAATGGGAAATAATGCAAGTTAACTCATTGCCTCCACCAGCTCACTCTGAGATTACACCACTTGTCTCCTGAATCTCCTGTATACTTTTAACAGTGAATCCTGGGCCTTTCTAAGCAAAATAAAGCCATAGTCAGCACGTCGCAAATAAATGCTAATAGCTCAATAACTGTACATGCTAGGCACAAAGTATGAGTGACAGTTATTCAGCACAAAATTGCCTTTCCAATGGTGGCATGCATGTAACAATAAGTAATTTTGTTTTTTTTCTATGCTGGTCGAAAGAGCAAACTAAATATTATTTTTCACTAAAAAAGGGCAACATGAGCCATTTTTTGTTGGAAAATACTGTATGTAAAATATCAACACCAAATTAAGCATACATACATTAGATGGCGTTTTAATATTATGTTTGTTAAAAAAAGATATCTTTTTACTATAAAACATAATTTTTCCCCATTTTAGTCAAGGTGCTTTGGTGAGATTTGAGGGATGAATCTCAACCACACACACACCATATCATAAACAAATGCGTATAATTCCAAAAGTATACATGATACACACAAAGTATCAGCATGAAAGCTGATGAGCACAAAAATGCCTTTCCAATGGTGGTATGCAAATAATAATATGTAATTTTTTTTTCTATGCTGGTTGAAACAGCAAAAAAAAAAATATTTTTTTCACTAAAACAGGCAACATAAGCCATACACACCATACCATAAACAAACGCAAATAACTCCTAAATTATACATGATATACACAAAATATCAGTGGCAAAGTTGTTCAGCATAAAATTACCTTTCCAACGGTGCTATGCAGTCAAATATATATTATATTCTGTTACACTATATATTAAAATATATAAGTGACTTCTCCAGACATTGCAAGGGCACACCAGGAGTCAGTAGCCGACTTCTCCAGGCGTCCTCAGGACACACCAGTGTATTTTACTGACGACTACAGGTGTCTGCTAGGAGACAATGAGTTAAGGAGTTGTGGAAGTAAACAGCTACGCCACCGTCTCTTTTACCACAGTCTTGCCAGTGGAGATTAAAGTCAGGAAGGGCCAGCTGACTGTCTGGAATATGGAAGGATAGCCATGGTTCAGGGATACACAGTACATCAGGGGAGTGCTAAAATGACCCATACTTTTAAGTCATCCAGCTTAGGAAGTAGGTTGTGAATATTAATGTCTAATATCCTCAGTCCTTGTACCTTGTACATATGTACTGTGTTGGAGCAGCGGGGAAGGGGATGGGGCATTGCACATCTTGTGTGATAGTGTTGGTGTACTCTGGATGCACAGTGGTGGACAGGTAATATGTGTGCTGCATGACTCACCTGTGCATTTCTGCATTTCCTAACACAATCCCTTTTTGGTATGGAAGAGAACCACAGGGTTGACAATGGTCAGCCAGGGCCTGCACCATTGCCTGGGACTGGCCAGGGTGGACACCAGGACGAGAAGGTGCAGGAGTACCTCAGGGAGGTCAAGGATGCCAAGCTGACCCAGGTGTTTCCAGAGACAGAAGACTTGGACTTAGAGGACAGTGACCAGCCCCTGATCAGGACACTACCACCTGTGGCCCATCTGGCTGTGACTTGTCCAGTGGCCCTGCAATTGTAGCTGCGGCCCACCAGCTTCCCACCATAGGTGCAGCCAGAGCCAGTTCCTCCCCCAGTCCGCACAGACAGCAGGCAGCATCCAACAGGCAGCAGCTCCAGGCAGCTGTAGGGCCCAGGAGGATTTCCTGGGCAGGGTACAGTGCGTGAGGGAGCAGCTTCAGATTGCAGGAAGTGGGCTACCACATGGCACACTGCACTGCAGCAGGCACTCACCACTGGCATGGCCTCCCTACAGGAGTCGCCAGCATGCAGAAGGCCATATCTGAGGGCTTTCCCGCCATGCACAAGTCCCTGGCATGTCCACCATAAGCACAGAACTGGTCCATCATTTGGCTGCAATGGAGAACATGACCAGACCTGCTAGAGCACTGCTGCAGTATCCCACAGTATCCAACTGGTGCTATGCATGCCCCGAAACCATCCACACCGGGGGGCTTCCTCAGGGGTTTGGGGCTGGACACATCGCCTGCACCCCTTGTACTCCACGGACACCAGTCCATGACCTGTAGGCACCGCTGACCCTTGTCTGCAGCATATGCTTCTCCCTAGCTCATACTCAATTGGGCCATGGATACGGAGCCAGACAGTGCCCACATGGCAGTCCCCCCTGCTGTGGAGTCTGTCACCCCAGCACCCCATGCATGTCATGCACCGGTCTGTGGTGGATGGACACCCAGTCTTGGGCAGCTGCATGTTGAGCAATGACTAAGCACCTTTTGTTTGCATATTGACACCTTTTCCTGAGTATTTTTGCCCCACAGACCTGTCTCCAGGTTGTCAGGATGGCCTTTACTTCTGTTATTGCACTGTTAACATACTAACATACTAAGCTGCCAGCAGAGTAGGCCAAAGGGTCTATCGGGTCTGCTCGAATAGCAGCACATGGTCAAGATGTTGCTGCACCCCCCCCATAATCTCCCCCCCGACCCTATCCCTCACCAGAGTTACTCCTCCATTTCTAGTATTCCTCAGCTTTACCCTTCCCTTATATATGTTCCAACCCCTCTTGAACCCCCCTCCCACTGTATCAACAGCCACCAGTTCCACAGGCAGTGCATTCAATGGGGCCACCACCCTCTCTGTAAAGTAACATCTCATAGTCTCACCCCTGAGCCTCCCGCCAATCAACTTAGTGGAATGTCCCCTGGTGGTCCCTTCTTCCCTTACCTGGAACACCCTGTTAGGGCCAACTCTGTTCACTCCCTTTAGATGTTTAAAGACCTCGATCATATACCCCCTGTCTCTCCTCTCCTCCAGGGAGTATATGTTCAGCTCCTCAATCTCTCATCATAAAATCTATCCCCCAGACCCTGGATCATCCTGGTTGCCTGCCTCTGGACCTTTTCCAGGAGAGCAATGTCCTTTTTTAAGTATGGGCGCCAAAACTGCATGCAGTACTCCAGGTGTGGCTTGACCAGACAGTTATACAGAGGAAGAAGTACCTCCCACCTCCTCAAAGTTATCCCCCTGGTAATACACCTGAGCATTCTATTTGCTTTAGCCACTGCTGTCCTACACTCCTCAGTGTTATTCATTCTGGTGTCCACAAACACCCAAGATCACCCCCACCTCGAAACCTGGAGTTTCTCCCCACCCAAAAAGTACTCATGATCAGGGTTCCTAAACCCCAAGTGGAGAACATTGCATTTCTTGGCATTAAACCTCATTTTCCAAGTGCAGGACCACCTCTCAAGAGTCTCCAGCTCCCCCTGCAGGGCCCTTCTAACCTTCTCCCCATCCACCACTGCCCCCAGCTTTGAGTCATCAGCGAAGAGGCTCATTTCACTCATGATACTGTCCCTGATGTCTGAGATGTAAGCATTAAACAGGAGTGGGCCCAACACCAACCCCTGTGGGACCCCGCTAATGACCCTTCTAGGAGATGATACCTCACCCCTGACCACCACCCTCTGAAACTGCACAGTTAGCCAACTCCCTATCCATCCCACCATCTTTTACCCAACCCCCCATGCACCCCAGCTTGTCCAACAACCCTGAGTGTGGCACCAAGTCAAACGCCTTGCTGAAGTCCAGAAAGAGGACATCCACTGGCCTTCCCTGATCCAGTGCCTTTGTCACCCAATCACAGAACTCTACAAGGTTCGTCTGACATGATCTGCCCTGAACGAAGCCATGCTGATGGTCATCCAGAATGCCCCCTGTCCCCAGAAACTCATCCAGTCTTTCTTTCAAGATGGTCTCCATCATCTTGCCCACCACTGATGTGAGGCTGACAGGCCTGTAGTTGCCCAACTCCTCCCGTGAGCTGCTTTTATGGATAGGCACAACATGAGCCATCCTCCAGTCCTGAGGCACCCAACCCATCTGAAGGGAGGAGTTAAAAAGTTCCACCAACGGTGCAGCAAGGACATCCGCCATCTCCTTCAGTACCCTGGAATGTATCCCATCCAGACCCGGAGCTTTATCCATTTTCAGAGACTTAAGAGCCTCCTTCACCCTTCCCACCAGAATTTGAACATCAGAGTTCTCCCCTTTCACAGTTCCAGACTGCCTCCCTCGCTTCATGTGGGGTTGGTCCTCCATCGTCCCTTGTGAAGACCGAGGCAAAGTATTCATTGAGTACCTCTGCCTGCTCTCTGGCCTCCTCAGCCCACTCACTCTCTGACCTCAGTCTGCTAATCTTCCCCTTCACTTTCCTCCTTTCCCTGCTATATCTAAAGAATCCTTTTTTCCCCTTCCTGATCCCCTGTGCCAACCTCTGCTTCATCTTTGCCTTGGGCGATCTCACCACCCTGGTTACCTTTTTGGATATCCCATTGAACTCCTCTCTGTCCATGTCCCCACGCGAGCGCTTACATTTCCCATAAGCCACCCTTTAATCCCTCACCAGCCCCTGAACCTCTCTGGTCCACCAGGTCAGCTTTCTGGCCCTACCAAACTTGTGCCTGACCTTCATGCAGGCCTTATTGGCTTCAAGGAGTCCTCTTTTAATAATCTCCCACCTGCACTCTGTGTCCATGTCCTGACAGATCCCCTCCAAATGTGTCCTGAGGATATCCACCATACACTTAAAGTCCACTCCCCTGAAGTCCACCACTGCTGTTTTTGTGTGATTCCCCACCCCACCCACGTCCAAGAAGAAGCAAACCGTGGCATGGCCACTCCCCGCCAGTGAGTCCCCTACAACTAGGTTCCTAACCAGGTTGCTATCAGACAGGACCACATCCAGGATGCAACCATCCCTTGTCAGGTCAGCCACCAGCTGTGATAGGAATGCATCCTGGAAAATGTCCAGCAAACACTGCTCCCTAGTTGATGAAGATGCCAAGGAGTCCCAATCCACCCCCAGCATGTTAAGGTCACCTAGCACCATGGTTCTACCCCCACCCTGACCGCAATGGGCTCTTAGATTCACCACCAGGGCTTCCTTGAGATCCTCAGCCAGCGAGGGCGGTCTGTAAACCACCCCAAGGATGACTCTCCTGCCCCTGGAGCCTGCAAGGTACCCCACAATGCCTCTACATTTCCCTAAGCCCCCTCCACCCTGCATATATCAATGCCATTCCTAATGATGAGCGCCACCCCCTCGCCCACAGCCTTGTCCTTTCTGAACACAGTGTACCCAAGCAAGTACATTTTCCAGTCATGACGATGAATGGCTCAAGTTTCAGTGACTGCCACCACATCCACATCTCCCTCAGTCAGCATTGCTTGCAGCTCAGGCATCTTATTTCCCATGCTCCTGGCATTAATCATGACCACCCTCCATTACTTACCCTTACCCTTGCCCAACCCACGCCTGTTCTTTGTTATCTATGTGTCTTTACTTCTGTTCATCACTGTATTGTTTTGCCTTTGCAAATACATTATTCAGCATATAGTACCAACTCATGTGTATTTTGTGCTCACTATCTTGGTCCAAATTGCTGTGTAAGGAGCCTTACCTGTAAGTCTCTTGAGGTACTGGCCAGCCTAGGGTCTTACCTATTGAGTTGCTTCTGCAGGCCCCTGGTCTGTTGGCTCTGCATCCACTGCACTGTTAACCTGCAGGCATGGTCCACGGTTTAATGCCACATTGTGTAGGATACATTGGGCAAGGATTAGGTCACTGGCCTTGTGTGGGCTGTATTGTAGAGCACACGCTGATTGGTCCGTCATTGGAACTGCATTTTGAGCACGCCAAAGACATGCTCAGTGATGCCATCGGTTACTATGTGTGCTGCATTGTACCTGTCCATTGCAGTGCATGCAGGGTGTAGGTGTTATGAACCAGAGAACTGGGGGTATGCACTGTCCCCTGTGTAGACATAATCCATTGGTTAGTACCAGCTGTGGCAGTTTCATGTTGCTGGGGGGAGGGGGCTAGGGTATATTCACCAATAAGGTGCCTACAGACATGTCGCTTCCTTTAAACCTTCAGCATGGGATGGAGTTGTGCCAGATTTATTTATTTATTTACATAGAAACATAGAAATATAGAAGTTGACAGCAGATAAGGACCGCAAGGCCCATCCAGTCTGCCCATTTCTTTTTCTACCTTATGAATGTGCCATCAGCCTTTGCTCTGTCAATGGCCTATCTATTCATACTCATCTGTATTGCTCCCTTATGCCTATCCAATGCCTGTTTGAAGCCATGCACTGTATTCATATCTACCACTTCCTGAGGTAGGCTGTTTCATGCATCCACCACCCTTTCTGTGAAAAAGAACTTCCTCACATTACCCCTTAATCGGCCTCCCTCTAATCTCATGCTGTGTCCTCTTGTCCTGCTATTTTTCTTATATTGAAACATGTTAGACTCTTTCACCTTGTTAATGCCCTTAAGGTGTTTGAATGTTTAGGTCATATCACCTCTCTCCCTCCTTTGCTCTAGGGTATACATATTGAGCTCCATTAATCTGTCCTCATATGTTTTCTGATGCAGCCCCTGTACCATTTTGGTTGCCCTTCTCTGGACTGCCTCAATTTGGTTAATGTCCTTGTGAAGGGGTGGCCTCCAGTACTGCACGCAGTACTCCAGATGGGGCCTAACCAGTGTCTTGTAAAGAGGGATTATTACCTCCCTCTTCCCACTTGTGATACCCCTACTAATACACCCCAACATCCCCCCTAGCCTTACCTACTGCTTTAGTGGTTCTAAAGTTTAAAAATGTATTTATTTATTTTGAAAAGTTTCACCAGGAAAGGCACACTGAGTTACAATAACTCATTTCCAGGTGCATCCTGGGAGAAAGGGGAAAAGGGAATACAACTTAGAATGCAGGAACAAGTGAAAATAACATAGCACTAAGACTGTACATAACAATATAAAGCAATATCAAACATTTTCGTAGGGTAGACAGCAGTACTTGTCATAATACATAGACAATTAATTTCATTTAAACATGCACATGTATAGCAGTCATACACGTGTAACCCCCTAGGCAGCACTATCCCTAGGGTTACTACCCCTGCCTGTATTTCTCCTAACAGGTTGAGGGGCCTGGGTTCAATATGTTGGTGCCTCCACCCAGAGTTATATAAGTGGGGGGATCTTCGTACCCTGGTATAGCCCTCTGGGAAGCTATAACCACCCACAGACCCACCTAATGACCTTGCACCCTTTACAGCAGTTGACACACAGTCGGCACTGAACATTAATAATATGCACACGCCCTTTGCACTTACCACCATGGTCTGGCATTCAGCAAATTCCCTGGGACCCCTGTAAAGGCAATGTTAGCCGGCAAGCGTACACTTCCACTACTGTAACCTCCTAATAATATGCTCATACGCCAGGTAAAACATGAATTATGAAATGGGTAGAAAGAATGCTGAATTCTGATTGGATAAGAGCTGCTTTCAGCTGGGCCATTATCACAGCACAACAGCCCAGCTGAAAGTACGATGTTTAAAAATGCATAAAAATTACTAAAAATTACCCATTTCATAATCGCAATAAGGCACTCTAGGGGATGTGTTATGGTGGGCTAACGGCCCTTCTCGGGTGGTGGAAGCCCTCAGCTATGCCTCGTGCTGCAACCCGCCTCGAGGTGGGCCGTTATTCCACCATAACACACCCCCTGTCATGCCTTATTGCTTAAATAACAAAGATTTACTGTATTAGGGGGTCATGAACAAGGAAGGGGGTGTAAATCTAGATGAATGATTGCTTTACTGATTTGATTCAGGTTACTATGCATGTACTTAAGTCCCATATCAGCAGTCTGACAACACTGGGTACCCAGAATGTTAGGCTGGCTTGCCAGAAACGGTGCCCGGGGTTGGCCGGCATTGCAGCTGTTGGTGGGGTCTTTGATGGAATGAAAAAGGCAGTTAACATGCACAACAAGACTTTGGTCATTTGTAATCCTGGCCGGTTGGCCCAGTCCTTTGTAACCCTGTGACACACTAAAGTAATCAGATGATACCACAAAATGATTAGAAGAAATGTTGCAGGGAGCTACTTATGACACCAGTTGGTTGGAATTGGCCTGATAATATGAAGACCTGCTGCTGATCGCCGATGAGCATGGGGAAGCTGGGCGAGCACAACACTCCTCTGCTTCACAGCCTTTCCCTCCAGGTGGCCGCAACCTGCGAATTGTTGCTGCGCAAGGGCTGGATCCCCAAGCCAGTCTCTCATCGAAGAACAGTCTCTGGTGCAGGAATGGTTGGCTTGGGCTGAGACTGGCATAGGCCCAAGGCTGAATAAACACTTCTGGCAAAGTTCAGTTTGTTTGCTGGTGAAGGCCTCCAGCTGGCAAACAATTTGGTCACTGGCAAAACAGGCCACAACACACGATAAAATTCAGCACATTTAACAGGAACGGCATTAACTTTTCTACCTCACAGTTCAGTTTCAGGCAAGTTGCTATTGCAGTAGATTCACTGAGCAAACCTCTTAACTCAATAAAGCAGTCTCTCACACTCTCTGGGGCTGATCGCCTCATGGGAGCTTCTTGTCAGTCCCAAATCTCAAGCTATACTTCTAAACATCTCGGAGCTTTCTGCTGCAGTTAAAAGTCGATTTTCTGATTAGTTCGAGTACTGCAATAAGGCAGTCCCAAATAGAAGAACCACAGTAGAAAGGCAAGTCAGGCCTTTCCCCACCGATTCTCCTAGGCTCCTCCCTTAGAGAAGCCTCTCAGTAGCTCGAGCTGCTCACTCTCCATACTCTAACTCCAACTGATTCCACTTCTTTCTAACAGTTCTGAGAGTTGTCCATTTTTTCTGCAATCCGGTTAGCTAGGGCAGCTGTCAGTTACTGTTCCCGTGCTCCCATTAGTTAGTTAAGGCGCCAACCTCCAAAACTACAAGAACTAGTTTTCCTTCCCATGAGGCACTTGAACTAAGGACTCTTCAAGGTCCTCTGTGTCCTATTGGTCCAAGTCCTGGAAGTCCTGAACCAAACACGGTGGCTTCCATTTGGATAAACAAAGCTGCAAGAAGGCAGGTTACAACAAACACCATAATTCAAATATAACAGCAAGTTAGATGTAAATATGTACGGTAATAACTAAAGCTCCCTCTGCTTCACTATTGACAGCAGAGTGGAGCAAATTAAAACAGTGTCTGGCCGGTCGCAAGCTTTGAAACACTCGGACCCAGCCCAGACCATTTATTATACACACACTGGCTAATGACTTAAAGGGACAAGCATGGAGACACATCATGGCACTCTGTGCAAATCAACAGGATTAAACAAATACCCATGGATTCACTATCTATGCAGGATGTCTGCCTGGCAGTGGGCATAGATGGAGCCCAGGAGGACACTTAAAGCAAACCTCAAATTGGTAGGGGGGATTATATAGGTAATCCTAAAACATGCAACCAAAACACTTAAAAACATAAATTTTACTAAAACACAAGGAGTAAGTGGGGACTATTGAAGGTAGAAGGGAAGACTTTGAAAGAACAGAGGGAAAGGGAGATGAATAGAAATCAGAAGGTCCTACACCCCTCTGGGACGTAGACCCCACAAGGCGAGTGGGGACAATTAAAGGTAGTAAGGAGAACTTGAAAGAGCAGAGGGGACAGGGAGAAAGATTGATAGCAGATGGACCTGCACCCCTCCGGGATGTAAACCCTGCAAGGGGAGTGGCAGGAAATGGTGGCAGAGGATAGGGATAAAATTGGGGGGACCAAATTCTGGCAACAGAAGAGGTAAGTGAGGATAAGTAGAGGTAAGGGGGGAGGTGAATTGGGATAAAGAGGGAGTGAGGGGGAATGAAGGGAAAAGCAAGGGAAGAAAACTGAAAGAGAAGAGAGGAGGTAGTGGATGGGGAAGGCACCTTAACCACCCAGAAGCAGAACCCCAGAGGTATGAAAACTACTCGATGTAAACCAAGCTAGTGAAATAGGCTAATGGCATGCCTAAGGGGAGGGGGAGGGTTAAAGGTAGAAAATTTACAATAGAGGAAGGGGAAGATATTAGAATGAAGATGAGGAAATGGGTCAAGTGCAATTGCAAGAAGGGGATCTGTAGCTTTGAAGAAGATGGGACGACAAATGAATGGACATGGCAGAGCAGATATCTATGGGGAGTGAGTTCCAAATGTTAGGGAAGTGATAAGAGAAGGCTGCTCTCCCTGAAGTAGAGATACGGGAAGGGAGGGTGAGGGTCTTATGTGGGGAGTTGCGGAGGGAGTGGGAAGATTGGAGGGATGGACAGGAGGGCATGGAGGTATGGTGGCAGGGAACCAAGCCAGAACTTCCCAATCAATGAGGCAATATGGACAGTGCATCTAGCCCCAAGAGAGGGGAAGGAAAGAGTGGTATTGAGGTCACAGTGGTGTGTACGCGGCGGACGGGCAAGAGAAAAGTGACAGAAGGAGTTGAATAAAGTGTCTAGTCTGGCAAGGGTGGATTTGAGAGCAATAATAAAGACTATGTCATCAAAGTCAAAGATTGGGAGGATCCTCTTCTGCGTATGCCTACGCTGCAGTAACATTTTTATAGTGGAGTACATTACAGCAGCAAGTCACTGTTGCCGCTGTAATGTACCCGTGGGACCCCGGCACTGCTTTCTCGAGGATTTATCCCCTCCACAAATCAACTCTGACCTGGAGTTGATAATCTTTAATTATGGGGGGGTGCAGGGGGCAGAGACCCCTGCATGGGTGGTTCAGGGACAAAGCCCCCAGAAAAAAACAGTTTCCCAATGGATTTATGCTGACCGCAATTTGCAGTTGACATAAATGTATCGCTGTGATGTTGCATCAAAAAAGTTGTCAATGCCGTGTCATGCATCCCATCTTCTGGATGATCTCACAGTGGGCTGGCAGGGGAAGGCAGCTACAGTGTTTATACAGAGCTCCTAGTTTTGGAAGAAGCTTTTTATGGATGTGTCCACATGACTAGCAAAGTTGAGGTTCTTGTCGAGCCAGAGCTCAAGGTATTTGAAGGAGGAGGAGACATCCTCAGTTATGGAGCCATTAAGGGTAATGAAGGAAGGAGTGACAGTAAACCTGGCAAGCTTTTGCAGGGAGCCAAAGGTCATAGAGACCATCTTTTTGACATTTAGTGACAGTTGATTTGAACCGAACCAATACCAGATATTATTGAAATCCAGTCAGAGGCTGGTCACCACATCAGAGGGGGAAGTACTGGAGGCAAACAACATAGTATTGTCTGCATACATGTGGATAGTTGCAGATGAGCAGACAGCAGGTAGATCATTTAGAAATATCAAAAAGAGTATTGGCCCAAGTACCGAACCTTGGGGGTCACCTGTGTTTATGTGGAGAGGGGAGATAAGGAGTTGCCAATCCTTACTGAGACCTACCCATGAGATAGGAATGGAACCAGCAAGTGGTAGTCTTGGAGAGACCAACCACTGTGAGCTTGTTAAGAAGAAATGAGTGAGCAACAGTATCAAAGGCTTTGGCCAGATCGGCAAAGATGGCAGAGGTAATATGTCCCTGATCCATTCCAGAGAGAGAATCAAGTCAGTGAGCCAGAGAGGGGGGGTCATGGTGGAATGGGCCTTACATAGGCTTGACTGGAAAGGGGTGAAGAAGAAAGAGGAGGAGGAGGAGGAACTGAGGAAAGGAGAAAGCTGAGCTAGAGCTAAGTGTTCTTGGAGTTTAGCCAGAATTGGGAGAAGAGATATAGGGCAGAAATTGCTAGGGTTAGATGAGTCACCACCCTTATGAAGAGGGACAACAGTGGCAACCTTTCAGGTGGCAGAAACCATAGCATGTGTGAAGGAGAGATTCAGGAGAGAGGGAGAACTATAGCGTAGGCCGACAGGTGCTGGAGCTTAGGGTCAAGCCCATCTGGGCTTTTGCTTTTGTCGGGGTTAAGGGCCAGAAGGGCTTGCAGGGTGTCAAAAGGGGAGACTGGAAGGAAGAAGAAAGAAGAAGCAGGGTGAGGAGGAGGAGGTAGGTGAAGAAGAAGCTGGAGGAGGAGGAGGGGCTGAGGGGGGTAGAGATGCAAGAAGGGTGAAAGCACAGGTGCATCATTGGCACCTCCAGGGAATTATGCCAAGACATTGATGATTCACTCTATGGCATTACACAGTGCTGGGAAACTGATGAACTGGAAGCCCTTTCTATTCAGGTAGGCCTCCACCCTTTTCCATGGGGCACACAGATGGAATCATGGATACAGACAATGGCACCTAAGATGGCTAGTAGGTGTGCAACCTGATAGAATTGCAGCATGGCGTTGTTAGCTCTGCTAGTGTGCTGAGGAATATTTTATTTATTGAAATGTTTCACCAGGAAGGTACACTGAGCAACAAGTCGCCCGTCTCCCAGTGCGACCTAAGGGGAAGGGGTACAACTGGAATGAGACATTATACATTCAAGTTACAAGATCAACATTAACATACAGTTGTAAGGCAGGTGTTACAAACAGTGTTACAACAGTGTTGCGCATAACATGTAGAAAGAGTGGAGAATAATAAGTGCCGGGTTAATAAGTAAACAAGTGCTTACATGAAAGAAAAGGGGGAAAGGGAAGGAAGGGGTGAGGTGAGGGAGGGGGGAAAAGTCATGCCCCTGGAGAACCCTTCAGGATGCGAGGAACCCTGCAAGGGGACCGAGGGAACCAGAGAGAAGAGGATAAGGCAGTATCCCAGAGAGACCTCTTTAAGATGGTGGGGGAAGGGACTAGATGAGAGATACAAGTTCCTGGGGGGGTAGGAGATGGACCCATGGAGAGCATTCAGGGTCTTTACATTCTGTCAGAGATCAAGGGAGGCCAGTAAGGGGAGCAATAAGGGGGAAGGGGAGAAGGGCTAGAGGGGGTGAGTGTGCACAGGGTAAAATGAAGGAGGGTAGGGTTTGTCTAGGGGTTTAGAGGAGAAAATTAGGGAGGAACATGGCAGGAGCAGCTAGGTGCAAGGTAATTATTGAAGGCAGAGCTGATAGAGTAGGTGGAAGATGAGTGCCGGATTTGAGGGGGAAGGGAATTCCACATTTTTGGGAGGCAGTGAGAGTGGATCTGCAGCGGACAACCACTGTACAGGAGTCGGTTGATATAAGGGAATGAGAGGGTGGGGGGGTTATAAAGGAGGAGGTGAGGTAGGAAGGGAGCTCACCCAACCAGTGCTTGGATGTGAATTTAGCTCAGTGGGAGAGTCACGTATTTGTAAGAGAGAGGAAGGATAGGGCACGATAAGATCGCAGTGATGGGTGCGAGGGGGGGCATCCAGGGCAAAGCGGCAGAAGGAATTGAAGAGGGTGCCCAGTCTGGCCAGGGAGGACTTAGTGGCAGCAACATAGATCACATCACAGTAGTCAAAAATGGGCAGTATCATCTTCTGAACAAGTTCACATCTAGCCGTAGGAGGGATGCGACTATGGTTCCTGAACAGGGCACCAAGCTTGGGGCACAGTTTTTTCTGGATGGCGTCTATATGTCCAGAGAAGTTCAGGTGTTGGTCCAACCAAACACCTAAGTACCTGAAGGAAGATGTGTCCTCAAGTAAAGTCCCCTCAAGGGTGCGAAAAGTGGGTAGGGAGGGAAGTCTTGAGAGTCTCTGCCTTGTGCCAGAGGTCATGGAGACCGTCTTTTTGGCATTGAGGAAAAGTTTATGGTTTGTAAACCAGAGCTGAACCATGTCAAAGTCTTGCTGTAAGCTGGTTGTAACCTCAACAGGACTGGAGCCAGATGCATACAGGACTGTATCACCTATATATATATATATATATAGAGAGAGAGAGAGAGAGAGAGCGAGCGAGCAGAGGATGGTGAGCAAACAGAGGGAAGGTTGTTTAAGAAGATGGAGAATAGGAGGGGCCCTAATACAGAACCTTGGGGGACTCCAGTGCTAATCGGGAGAGGAGGGAAAGTGGCATCCAAGATCTTAACTGATTGGGTTCTACAATAAGGTAGGCCTTGAACCAGTTTGTGGCAGAGGGAGATAGGCCAGCTGCTGGGAGTGAGTTGAGAAGAAGGGAGTGAGAGACGAGCCTTGGCCAGGTCAACAAAAATTGGCAGAGGTAATATAATGAAATATAATGAACTCCCCAGCATGGGGCAGAAGGGCATCTAAGAACTGACTTAGTGGCCATGAGGTGGCACCTTGTATGATACTGGTGGTGTGACCCACAATTATCTGGCAGCTTCTGGTGGCCAGGAAGCACATTGCCACTGTCACCGTGAGCTCAGTAGACAGTGCATGACTGCTGTGTGTGTCAGGAACTCCCCATGCAGCAGCTCACATAGCCACATGAGCATTGGTCTGTTGGGCAGGTACATTCTGTTTACAGCATAGTGCCTCTGCAGTCCGCACTGTGGCCCAAGGTGGACATTGTCCTCATCAGTCATGACAGCCTCAATCAGGAAGGTGATGTGAGCCATTCCTGCTGTACTCTTCCTGTGTTTGCACTTGGTTAAGGTTAGCCTTCTCCTGTGCCCAAATAGTGCTGCGCAATGTTGTGCTAATAGCTGTCTGAACAGCACTAAGAATTTTAATATCACAGTGCAAGTCATATTTAGGTGATTTCCCCCTGTATCTGTTCTGCATACATTACCCCTGTGCAGTTGCGCTATTGCCTTTGGGGATAACAGGGGCACAGGGATCATCTGCATATATATGTATAGTGGAGGATGGGGAGCATACAGAGGGAAGGTTGTTTAAGAAGATGGAGAATAGGAGGGGCCCTAATACTGAACCCTGAGGGACTCCAGTGCTAATCGGGAGAGGAGGGGAAGTGGCGTCCAAGATCTTAACTGATTGGGTTCTACAATAAGGTAGGCCTTGAACTAGTTTGTGGTAGAAGGAGATAGGCCAGATGCTGGGAGAGAGTTGAGGAGAAGGGAGTGAGAGATGGTGGTCAGTATCACAGCAGTGTCAAGGGCATAGCTAGGATTTGGTGGAGGGGTTCCAAATATTTCTAGGGGTGTTAGGGGACATGTTCCCTCTAAAAAGTTTGAAGATTTAGGAGTGAAATGGGGCAGTTTAGTACATTTTTAGGCAACTGTTGAGTTATAAAATGCATCAAATGCAAGCTGCCAGTCTCATCCCACCCCCACCCCAGATCTATGAGTTCAACTCAAGATTCTTTTCCTCCGTCTTTCTCTTCTCTAGATCCCTTGCCATTCTGTTACCATCCCTACACCACCTTCGCTGTTTTTCCAGCTCTTCAAGTTTTTTTAATTTTCACTTCCCCATTCAAATTTCTGTTTTCACCTATCACCCTGCCTTTTATATGCCACCTCTCCCATTGCATGTATGTATTTCCCCTTTAATTGCCAACTTTCTATCTTTTCTCTTTACATTAGTCACCGTCACTTTCTCCAACCTCTTCCTATATTACTGTAATTTGTGCATACCATAGTGCAGTACAGATTAGTGCATTAATGCTGTGCTATTTTGTGGTAATAGCTGTCTGCACAGCTATTAGATGTAGGGGCCTCCTGGCGATTCCCAGGGCAAGGCTAAAAACCACAGGTGACAGAGCCTTTAGTGTGGCCGGCCCCATCCTGTGGAATTCGCTTCCTCCATCTGTTCGGAAGGCCCCTTCGGTTGTGGTCTGTCAGGCCCACCTCAAGGCCTTCCTGTTTAATCAGGCCTTCCCAGATCTGGTATATTAGTCCTCCCTGAGTGCCCAGTCTTATCTCTCTACAGTTTCAGTTTTAATATAGATACACTTAGTAACTGTATTTATTTATGCTGCCATGTTTATTGCTTTATCTGAATTAATTTATTTGTATTGTTAGTATGTTTTTATTGTGCGGCGCCCAGAGCCTCCAGGATTGGGCGCCTGAAAAATAAAATTTTCCTTGCCTTGCCTTAATAAAAATAAATAACGGGGCAGCATTATTTTTATTTGTCCACTATCGTTATTGCTGCTGGATCATGACATAGTTACTTCAGTCATAAATAATCTCCCATAACATTATCTGTTATTTCACTAATTCAGAGATACATGAATAAATGGTATAACACTGGTGAAAGGTATGTTATAATTGACCTTATTGTATTCGCTATTGAGCTTGCAGAATAGGTTCCCATTCACTTCTCTAGTGCATATAACATTGCATAGGACTGGTGCCAGCAAGTGTGGGCAGCAGGTGTATCAAACATCACATGGGTGTTTTATGGTACTTGTGAGTCATCTAGATCCAGTTTTTCCTGGCACCGCATCCTTTAGTCGTAACTCATGATCCTGCAGCCCTTAAGGACACTGCAATGTTTTTTTTCCCCCCATCTCCATTCTCGCACTTGAGTCACTTACCTACTTTGTTTTTTTTCTGCAGCAAGGAAGATTTATGCAGACACTAGTTGTCTTAAGTAGAGATCAGGCAGACGTGACTTTACACAGGGTAGAGGGCACAATTGGAACTCCTTCTCTAAAACTGACATTGCTATAGTTTCCAAGTTCCTTTAGTCCCAACGCATGATCTCACAGCCCTTAAGGACACCCCTTCCACCCATCTTTATTCTGACCCTTGAGTCATTCATCTACCTTGTTTTTTTTGCAGCAAGGAAGATTTATTCAGACTGTCTTAGGAGACAGATGTGGCTTTACACGGGGCAGAAGAAGGCACGATTGCCACTCTTGCTGCTACTCAGACAGTATGTTGCTGCCACAGCCTGGCCTAGATGGGATTAATTAAGGGGAGCTGCTTGACCATTTCCCAGCATCCCCCTTCACAATCTCCAAACTGACAGTGACTGACCACTCACTGAGGCCGAGCTGACTAGGGTGAGAGATCAAGTCTGACCCAAAATGTCTTTTTTGTTTAATTTATGCCACCACACTGAATGATCAGTGAGAGCCGAGAGGTTGAGAGCTGGAGACAGTTCATTCACTGACACATACTGGTGGGAAAGTGACTGTCACAACCACCAAGTGACCTTGCAGCAACACAGATCATGTGAGCAGTCAGCGATATATGCAAGCTGTCCTGCCCCAGAGGGGGGCGGGGCTTGGCTGCATATTGATGAGCTGATGCCCGCCTGCTCCATCTCGCTACCCTTTGATTTCCCTCACCCTGCAGCTGCATGTCTGACAGTGCAACCCTCAATGCCACAGTTTTTAACATTAAAGGCAATGGGGGGGTGTGCAACCAGGGACCCCCCCCCCAAAATGCCCCTGAGTGTGCTGTTTGTTGTTTGCATGGTGCTAATTCGTTTAGTGCCATGCTAACCATTTGAATATGGGTGCCTATTTGCATAGTAAGGATAAATATCTTAATGAAGATTTGTGGCCTTTAGATACCTCAGTAATCATTTTATTTCTTCACCTTTTCCTTATTATTAAGTCACAAAAGCTTCACTAGATTGGCAGTTTGGCACTTAAAGCATCCAGAAGGGAAAGTGGCTTTACAGTACTGCCTCAATTAAATGGACATTGTGAGTGAGAGCCTGTTCTGGGACTGTTCTATCTGTGGTTTGGGTTGGGTAAGGGAATTTCACTTTTCGGTATGAACAGAAGTTTTCTTCAGCTGGTATCATTGTGAATAGAAAATATATATGTCTCGAATCCCTCTGCATGCGCATTCTACTTTTTCCTTCCTGTAAGGAAGGCGTTGTTTTTTTGAACAGTGCCCTGCACTTTTTGGTCCCAACAGGATGTTCCCTAAGAATGTGACACCAGCGTATAGGACAGTAGCACACAACACTGATTCTGACAGTAATCACGCTGTCACCTTTTCATTATTTTCTTTTCATTTTGATAACTACTAGTAAAAAAGAATCAAATTAAATTCTTGCACTATGAAGTCAGAAAATATTGATTGGAAAGGTTAGCAGTCCATTTCAATGAGAAATTCCACATGTGTTTGCAGTCATTTGTAGAGAAACAAAGTTTTCTTCCACTAAAATATTACAGATTAAATAAAACTATAATAAAACTATGTTATTTTTTTTTTTTGATAAGCTATGCTCTTTTGTTATGATTTGGCAGGTGGTATTTTCTTGAAACCATTTTACTTGGGGAAAAAGAAAACAACTCAATTACTTAAAAAAATTGTAAAATCAAACAAATAGCCTACAATATTATAAAACATATGAAAGGCACAATTTGCTGCAGATAGATATATATACTTATAAAATGGGTAGGGAATTTGCAGCAATATTATTGGCTGAACAGTGTCACATGACCATGTGTATATCAGAGCGCAAACGCACACCTGTACTTTTACCTCCCTTTAAAACAATTTTGACATTTTATAAGCTAGATAAACCACTCTGAGGTGTGCGGTCACGCTCTGATATACGCACACCTTGGTTGGTTGACGCACTCGGCCTGCGGCCTCATGCGTAGCAACGCACACCAAGGCGTGCATATATCAGAGCGCGACTGCACACCTCAGAGTGGTTTATCTATTACATATATATATATTTTTTTCTCTTGAAAAAGAAAAATATTGTTTCTCAGTGAAATACACCGAGCTCCTTAGTAGTTGGGATTTCCCGACATCATTCTACCAGAATTTTATTGAGTTCTTTTTGCTAGCAGTTTGGAAAGTAAAGGTGAAACCCCACTTGTTTCACTGCACATTCATGCGTTCGTTTCTCATTTCATTTAATTTTATTGATCGACAACGTCTTTTCACATGCGAAGTAACAGGACATATACAAAAAACATTAAAATCAGACTTAAGACATATAATCAAATTTGAATTATTTTGCAAGTTTACAATATGACCTCAAGATATCGTATCACTGATTAAAACAACGTCAGAAACAGACAATCAGGACACTGTGAAAGTCAAACACACATAATGCTTTATGTACAAATATAAAGAGGAGAACAATATGAAAATAGTCAGCCATTTGAGGATAAATAATTCATAAATAAGTCACAGTATATTGTGATACAAATTTTGTAATAGTTTGTTAAATATCATAAGATGGTCTAGAGCAATAGACAGATAGTTTTAGCAATACGTATTCAATCAGTACCTATCTTTTATCTATCCTGAACCAGGAGTAAACAGGACCAATTAGGCTACGTGGGTTTGGGTCTGGTTACCTACACCCCCATCAAGGCTAATACCTGTAATCTCAAATTCCCATATGGGAGAAAAATCCATTCAAGGCATATAAAAAGAGAGATACAGATGTATTGCATATATAACTTAAATTTGTCATAATTTAACAGATTACAAAAAGGCTACTAGTCTACTTAATACAAATGGATCGCAAGTATTATATAATTCACAGATTAACTGATCTGGTAAACTATAAGTTTCTGCCAGTATGGGTCCTAACCAATAATCTCTATTCTTGTGATATTTAGGACAAAATAAGGTTATGTGTTTAAGGTCATCAGATACTTTTAAGCCACATCTACAATGTTCAGATGAAGTACCCGAGCGTTTTTGTCTAAAATGAATATAATTAGCGTTATATAGTTCCATTCTCTATCTAGTGATTTTCCATTGATCCTTTGGGTTTAGTAAATGGATCAGATAGTATTCCAAGGCATGATTTAATTTGATTTGCCTGTACCACTTGAAGAATTTCAACGGGGAAATACATGAAAGATTCTGAGCTATAGTGTTTTCTTTAACTCATAATTTTATTCAGAGATAACATTTAATTTTGGAAAAAGGTAAATGTCATATAATAAATCTCCCAGTCCAAGAGGTAGACATAGTTCCCTAATTGTTTGATTGCAGGGCAGAGAAAGCCCTTCATAATATAATCTAGTTTCACTGCAGAAGCAAATATTCTATGATAAAATAGAAACGAATTACTAATACATTTGCTCTCAGTAAATCAAATAGCCAGCTGTGCAGTTATCAGAAGTGAACACATTCTCTTCAAGTGGGCTAGGTAATAAGCTAGCTCTGCCCCCTGGGAAACAATGTGAACCTGCAAGGCTCCTTACTAGTACAGCCCACCCAATTCCCACACAATGCAATTCACATTTTGGCAAAAATCAACATTTTAGAAATTTACAGATAATATGCTCATGCACATAATAGGGTCATGAGTCAAGAATATCAAACAGATATCAACGGAGTTTATTGGAGGATAATTAACAAGCAGAAGGAGGGAGGTACTGATGCCTCTTTATAAAGCCATGATGAGGCCACACCTGGAGTACAGGGTGCAGTTCTGGAGACCTCACCTTTGCAAGGGCATAGATGGGATTGAGAGGGTGAGGAGGGCAACCAGATGGTGCACGGTGTGCAGGGGGAGTCATATGAGGAGAGAAGGAAAGAACTGGATCTGTACCCATTTTTTTTTTTCACTTGTTTAACCAGGAGTAGCACACTAAGCTGAAAGCTTTTTTACAGGAGCGACCTGGGAGCACAGGGAAGTTAAGTGACTTGCTCAGGGTCACACAGTATGCAAGTGGAAGCTGTGGGATTCAAACCCAGGTCTGGTCTGCTGGATGTCACCAGATTTGCAGCTCAGAGCCTTAAACCACTGCGCTATACTGCCTCCCATTGGAGACTAGAAGGGGAGAGGGGGGGCATGATAGAGACATTTAAGTACATGAAGGGGATCAATAAGGTAAGGGAGGGGAGCTTATTTAAGAGAAAGGTGAGGGTTAAAACTAGAGGGCATAGTCTAAGATTGGAAGGAGGAAGATTTAGGGGCAATGTGAGGGGGTGTTACTTCACGGAGAGGGTGGTGGAGGCCTGTAATAAACTACCAGAGGAAGTGGTGGGGCAGAAATGGTGGAGGGATTCAAGAGGGCATGGGACAGACATAAGGGGTTGGCAAGTGGGGGGGAGGGGAGGTCCTGTGACATAAATAATGACTGGGGGGGAGGGGCAGACTTGATGGGCCAGAGGATCCTTTTCTGCCACCAGATTTCTATGATTCTATGATTAAAGGAGACAATTAAAGATGAGTAAAGGAGACAGTTAAAAAGGGAATCCTGACAAAATATCTAACATCAATAAATTAAGAATTTGGATCATCATATCCCCAATCAGCCTCATGCCAAAAATAAGTTACTTTGTTGAAGTTACAAGCTGTTTTGTAACCCTAATTTCACTATCGTTCACAAAGTCAATTTCAGTCAAGAGCTACTTATGATGTCATAACCAGACCTCACATCCAGTTGTCCTCCCTGCAAGCTACCTTTTAGGACTCATGTCTCCCATGTTACATAAAACTGCAGTGTAGTAAGCATTTGAAAAAGGAAAGCTGACAAAGGGTGGGTGCAGGGCATGCATTTCCATAATGTGCAGATGAGGGTATTCAACAATGTGATGGGGTCTTGGAATTCAGTGGCAAACGTGGCTTTAGAATGTCAAAATTGTGGGCAATTTTTGGAATACTTCAGGGGTGAGATTTCAGAATTCCACCAGGCTGCAATTTTGGAATCCAGCCATAACACAATCTCAGAAAGTGGTTAGGATACACAAGTTTGGAATGTGGCAGGGACACTGAAATTCAGAATGTAGTGGTGTCACAAATTTTTAGAATTTGGCAGAGACACACACTTTTAAAATATGGGAAACATACTTGTGGTACGTGGTAGGAATATGCAATTTCCTGATATGTCACGGATGGGGATGCTTGATTTCAGACTGTGGTGGTAACATGCAATTTCACAATGTGGCGTGGACGTGGAATCTCAGAATGGGGTGGGGAAGCACAGTTTCAGGATGTGATGGTATTATGCAATTTCAGATGTGGCAGAAATGCACATTTTTGGAATGTGGTGGGATGTGTAATTTTGGAGCTTGGCAAGGAAATGCATTTTTGGAATGTGGTGGCAATGTACAACATTTGGAATGTGGTGTGGATGCAGACTTTCTGAATGTGGGAGGGATGTGCAATTTTAGAATGTGGCTTGGCAATGCAATTTTGGAATGTGGCAGGGACACTCATTTTCAGAACGTGGTGGGGATGCACAACTTTGGAATGTGATGAGGATGTGCATTTTCGGAATGTGATGAGGATGTGCATTTCCGGAATGTGATGAGGATGGGTAATTTTGGAATATGGCAGTGACACACAATTTTGGAATGTAGCAGGAAGGTACAATTTCAGAGTGTGGCCGGGACACACAATTTTGGAATGTAGCAGGAAGGTACAATTTCAGAGTGTGGCCTGGGCACACAATTTTAGAATGTGGGTGGGGGGATGCCCAGTTTTGGAATGTGATTGGGAAATTCATTTTCAAAATGTGGCAGGAACACATCATTTTGGAATGTGGTGAGGATGAGCATTTTTAGAATGTGATGGGGGTACAGAATTTGGGAATGTGGTGGTGACAAAAAATTTCAGAATGTTGCTCGGACATGCAATTTCGGATTGTGGCAGTGATGGGCAATTTCTGAACATGGCAGGGATGTGCAGTGTTGCAATGCTGCTCAAACGCATATCTTTAAAATATGGTGGGGGGGACACACAGTTTTAGAATATGGTGGGGTCATGCAGTATCAGAATGTGTTGAAAGCAACAGGATTAAGTGCACACTTAGCCACTGAAGGTGCTGTTCCTCAAAAGGGTAAACTCAGAAAATAAAGAAAAAGAACGCGCACGCAAACTGAGAACTATAATTCAGTTAAATGTATTTGATGAGAGACATGGAGCAAACTTTTGGGAAGTTCCATGTCTCTAACAAATAAATTCAACTGAATTATATTCCTCAGCTGGTGTATGCATTTCTTTTCTTCATTATCTGAATGTCAGAATGCGATGGGGACATCCACTGACAAAATCTGCTGAGAATGTGCAGAATTTTGTGGGGATGCATAGTTTCAGAATGTGGTGATACAATTTTGTAATGTGGTGGTGACATAATTTCAGAATGTGTCATTGACACACAACTTTCAAATGTAGTGAGGACATGACATTTTGGAATGTAGCAGGGATGTACACTTTTGGAATGTGGCAGGTATGCACAATTTCAGAATGTGGAAGTGACAAGCAACTTCAGAATAAAATGTACGTCCTGTCACATTTCAACAGCATGCATCTCCACTATATCCTGAAATTATCTGTCCCTGCAAATTCTTAGATGTGTGTCCCTGCTCTATTACCAAATTGCACGCCCCCACCACATATCGGGATTGTGATTCCCTGCCACATTCCAAGACTGCATGTCTCCCCCAACCTTCTGAAACTGCACACCCCCTTTGCATTCCAAAGTTATAGCCAACACAGCATTCGAACTCACCTGCTGCCAGATTGATCTCTTGTGACATCATAGTCCGCAAGACGAGGTAAAAACAATACTGATGAGGTTTGAAGGGGAAGATAACTAGATATGTCAGTCTCTAATGAAAGAATGGTTCTTTGCATCAATTAAAACTTTCAAGTAAGCAAAAGGAATGGAGAAAATGCTTCACAAATAGAAAATTACTTCTAAAAATTAACAATATTTTCTGTTAGTTTTGCTGTTATTATCACTTTAAAAAATTGATGCACATTTCCACAGGGTTTACTTTTTTTGCTCTTTGTGATTACTTTTTTACATTCATTTTCTGTGTAGTTTGGCTATTTTTTTTTCCTCATTCGGTCTGAAGCAAATGATGGCTGACAAACGATGGCTGATTTTACATAGCAGTGTGGTCCACCGGTCAGAGCACCGGACTGAAAACTGGGAAACAACAGGTTCAAACCCCACAAGAGCCATATACTCACTGTGGGTCCTTGGGCAAGCCACTTAACCTTTCAGTGTTCCTGTCCACTCAGCTCCAGAAATGGTTAAAACAGAACCTCACTGGAAATGAGATGTTGCAACTCAGTTGGTCTATTCGGGGTTAAAACATTGTACAATAAATAAATCAGTACATAATACATGTTCTGTAAGTGGTTGCACTCGTAACTTCCAACAATGACAGCCACGTAACCAACAGGCAGTGCGACCTGACCCCCCCCCCCCAACATAAGGGTGTTTATGATGGAAAATGGAGAACAGGGTTGCAGAGTGCTTAATGGAATGAAAGTGGGTTGGGGGGGGAGGAGGAGAGGGGTCTGTCTAAACATTTTTGCAGGCCATTGTACTTGCCTCAGCGCTTTTTGCTGCAGTTCACTGTATTTTGTAATCTTATGTTTAGAGAGACCCTCTTCTTGATCCCACTCTCATTCCATTAACTACCTTGCAGCTCCATTTGCCCACTTTGTATAGTCAAAACACTGTTTTAGGGGTGTAGGGCTACAGCGCTTGATGTCTTATTCTTGGCTTCTTGTCTGAACAAGCACAGACTAGTAAAACTGTTCCTTCACAAAGTGGCTATTGTAGTTGCTCAGGCAGGCAGCTCCGTGGCATGAACAACACAAAAAAATGGAGTGCCGTGTTGCACCTTGTAACCCAGAGACACTGTCAGTGAGTATACTGTGCTAAATGCAGAATGAACACAAAATAAAATGGCGCACTCAGAGGTATGGTGTGATGTAGAATTAAGCAATAAGGCATGACAAAGGGTTAGATTAGCAGTTCGTCACTCACCCCCTGGGGTATAATGTGGCATGAGGCACAGCCAAGTGCCATATTGCCCATAGAGGATATGAAAATGACTGTTAATCTAACTCCGGGCAGTGACTTATTGCTATGATAAAAACTGCTCCAAAAGAAAAGTTTTAGAAGTATATCTTTAGAGTGTTTCCCATGTTGAGAGAGATTTTTAATAAAAATAGTTCCTCCACCAACAGTTTACGAATGCTGGTTCAGAATAAGAATGCATCATTGCAGTCATTCAGTAGTGCTAGAAACTGGAATGCTGACAGGAGGAATTCAGGCGCCAGGTGGTCAGGCTGTACATAACAGATTTTTGCCATAACCGGTTGCACGCCTAATGAGAAGACTGATTAACAGTTTGGGAAGGTAGCCTGTGATGATGGCAACCACTATTGAGTGCTTTCAAAAAGGGTGACTCAATCATGGCACCTGTGCACAGTGCTACCAGGCAGGGAGGGTGACCAGAAAGGGGGTTCAGCAAATATAGCAACAGGATGTCGCTATATATACATGCGTGCAGGGAGGGTGGGAGGGACCACACCATGCAATGGGAGGAAGGGGGGAGAGGTTTGGGGTGTAGTGTGGTGGTAGGCTGCCGGGCTGGCCATGTGGCATTGTGGGTTGGTGACAGGCTGGGGTTGTGAAGGTGCCGGGTTCAGGTCTGGGCATGCTTGTTTTTGTGGCAGATCAAGGGTTTCTTATTTTTTAGTATTGCACCCCTGGGTTGAGAATCCTTTAGTAGGAGGGTGCGGGGCAAAGCCTCAAGCATAAAATGCAGAAACAAACTGTCATGTCCTTTTGTTTATAAAAGCACGAAAGTGTACATCACTGAAATTGATTTTCAGCGATGTACACCGCCAAACGGTGATCACCTTTCTGCAGTCGCCAGTATCACATGAAACCATTAATGACTGAGCAAAGGTTGAGCTGATATTTTGGGGTTTGTCAAATGTTTTGGAGATGTATGGCTGTCTCCATTGGCAAACTCACCATCAATCACCAGCACATTAACCGGGGACTGCACCTGATTTAAAGTAAGCCATTTTAGGTAGTGCATCTTATTTAAAAGGCATCAATTCAGGCAGTTACCATTTAGTATAGGGATCTGGCCAATGGGTGGTCCACTGTAATGTTTGGTGGCTGAGCTGAGAACTCACACCAGACCTCTGAAATGAACACCAAGAGACTGTCACTCCTCTTTGGGATGAAATAAGTACACAATCAAATGACACAGAAAGCAAATTGTAATATTTGAATGATTTGCCATGGGGGTTGGGGGGGGGTTGTGCACTGGGTTCTCTGCTTCAACTGTACAGTGCAACAGAGATTAATGTAAGGCTCTTGAAACGCTGACAGCCACTAAGATTGCAGCATTTCTGAGACCCTTTTTTATAACTTATAAGAAGAAATTCCAAAACATTATTCTAACAGCCAGCAAAATCAAGGTAAACGCCAGCTAGCTCCACCAATGTTTCGCACTGTTCTAGCATTTCCTCAGGGAGGAACCACACCTGCCCAGGGGTAAAAGAGCTCTTAGCTGCTCTTTATCATTGACAGCATTTGTCTGACTTACTATCTCTGCACTACATGGGCAACAACACTCGACAGGGTGTGCAATTGTTGTGAGATATAGACATGCCTTCAGTCTGTGTGCTGAGGCACAAGGCCACAGGTCAAGAGCTCCTCAACACACACCAAGGAATACCCATATTGCCAAATGAATGCAGCACCCTGGAGTGTTTTATTGCACTTATAAAATGGTTTGGTATTGGAACAGCCCACTGGCGCAGCAGCAAGGCATCCACTTGCAGTGCCGACATCCCGGGTTCAGTGACAGACTCGGGAGTCAGAGGGCCATCCAGGGTGAGGAGAATTTAAGTGTCTTGAGGATTGCTCTCCTTCTCTGGGGGGCACAGAGTGTCCGGTGCTTTATGAAACCCTGCCAGAGGTTGGGGGTACCGTCTCGGCTGGCGCCATCATCGGGTGGGGAGGACTCTTGCCATCATTGCACGTCCCGCTCCCCCCCCCCGAGGAAAGCATTCAAAGAAAACTGATGCCATCTCTTCATGTAGCCCATCTCTGGTGCTGCCAACCCCAAAATGCGACCACCACCGGGACAGTATCTCACTAAACAGCGACCCCCACAGCCCCACCTGGGGGAATAAGCCCAGGGAGCTGTACTGGTCATGGTGATGTGGACAGTAACCTGGATGTGTTTCCATCGGGGGGGTTATCTTGTTGGCCCTGCCTTAGGGGGAAGCCAGGGCAGATCACGGGTTGGGCATGGAGGGATGGCGATGGCCAGAGAGCAGGCAGAGGTTTGCGAAACGAGCATCACCAAAAAAAATGGTTTGGTATTACACATTTTTACTTAGAAAATGCAGTACTGTAGGTTCATGAATACATGTGCAAATTAATACAAAATGAAAATCTTTGGGAATGTGTGGGACTAGAAAGAAAGGAAACTGACAGAGAGACCAGACTGCTTAAATTTCAGTTAAAAGAAGAACATTATAAAACAAAAAGAAGGAGTAGATGGCTTAATTAGAGAGTGGTGAACCTATGGAATTGACTACTGGTGGAAGTGGTTGAAAATAGTTCACTGAATGCTTTTAAAATAGCTCTGGACAGATGCGTGGGAAATAACAAGATGTCATTCCAGGTATAAATCAAGTTGAGTCACAAAGGCCCATGGCTTACAGACTCATATTTTCATATGTTCTTATGTCCCTATGACCTGGTTCATCCAATCAGAGAGCAGTATTTGTGGCAGCCATTTTGATCTATTTTATTACAGTAAATAACTAATGTCTTGGCAAAGTAGTGTTAGATACAGGGTAGAAAAGCCAACATAGACAACCAAATTCTGTTCTATGCTGAAACGTGAAACTGGATATTTGTTTGCACAGTGTAATGAGTTTATCATCTGTCACTGCTTTGGCAAAGTTGGCAGGCAGTTCAGTGGAAGCCTTGGACTGAATGAGCCATGGTAGATGCTGTGGGCAGTATAGTCTGTAGGTTAGGGCATGAGCTGTGAACCTGGAGACCAAGTCGACCTGGGTTTAAATCCCCGAACCACCACTTGCATTCCGTATGATCCTGAGCAAGTCAGTTAACCTCCCTGTGTTCCTGTGTCACACCTGGAAATAAGCTTCAGTTCAGTGTGCCTTTCCAAGCCAAAAATTCTAAAATAAACCCCTCAGGATCAGGATGGTCCACACAAGTCAGTGTTGGGGACAAAGCTCATTAGTGGAGTAACGGGAAGACGCCTGCTGTGCCTGCCCTAACTGCAACTGACCTATGAATAAACAGAGGGCCTGCAGTCTCCTGTGCTGTCAATCACTCACCTTTCATCAGTCAACCATTCATCTTTCATCAGTACTAAATTCATCACAACATGGGGAAGCCTGCTACACTGTGTCTGCACTTACCGTGCCCAGCCTGTAGAAAAAGAGAGGGCTTCAATCTCCAGTGCTGTCAATCATTTGCATTTCGCAACTGCTAGCTTCATCGCAATGTGCAGATGACTGCCTTCTGCCCTGCTGACATTCGTAGAGTAGTGTGGGATGTCTGTGCTGGGTCTGCCTTTACTGTACCTGTCCTGTTGATAAACCGAGGGCTTCAGTCACAGTTCCTGACAGTCCTTCACCTTTAACCAGCACTTTAGTTACAGAATCACATTGTGGGGAAGCACGTAGTATCCCTGCCCTTAGTCTACCTGTTTAGGAGACTTTAGTCACTATTGTTATCGACCCTTGTAAAGTCAATTATATAGATAACCAAAAGGGAAGGTGGGACAAGGCAAGAGGATAAATCAAGGGACTAAGTTCAGCATCCACATATGCCCCTGTTTGTCTTACCTTCAATGCATTCCTGTTAGGTTATCAGTGTGAGCCCCTCCTAGTCTCATCCCCCTCCCAATGTTACTCCTTCCTTGTTTGGGTAGACTCAGAAACACTGCTTTTCTTGGAATAACCCCCGTACTGCCAGAGGTGTTAATTTCTTCTCCAATGTTACCAAGAGCTATTTTTGTCTCTGACTTTGTGAGAACCACATGCTGTTTACCTCAGTAACAGTAACTTGGCCCATGGATACGGGATCTACACCTGTTCTCATCTCTGCTGACCAGTCGGGCTGAGAAACTTTTGAAAAGGGGGGGGGGGAGAGAGAAGTAGTAATGATCATGAATATCACATTTGCTGGAATGTGAAAGCCTGAAAAATGGGTAGTCTGCTCATTTTGAATCAGGAGTTAACCCTTAACAGAACTGTCTTGTGTATTTATAAAGATAGCGCCAGTCTCATTCTCTCTTAGCCCCAACCCCTGCACTTTTGCAAAGTACTATGCAAGGTGAAAAAAGTGAAGGTCCATCCCACGGTGAATAACGTGTAGGGTTACACTGGAGTCAGGTCATAAATCATGCCGTAGTGTAGATGTAGGTGTGATCCTGGTTTTGTCTTAACATCAGATGAGCTCCTCGCTTGAGCTCTGGGGAGGTTGTGGTTTGTCATAATGCAAGCAACCCCGCCCCCTCAGCTGATAAGCAACAGCCTTGACTGCATGCATGAAAATGTACACTTGGTGACTGTCTGGGCCACAGATGGGGTGGGGGCATATCTTGGCCACTAGATTACTTGGGGGGGATTTAATGGGAGAAACAAAATAGGTGAATGGTCCTGAGGGTAGGGTAGGGGGAGCGCAGCATGGGAATACATGCCTTACTCCAATACTAAATCTCGGGCTTGGTGCCCTAGCTACCCCTTGGAGACAGATGTTCCCTGGTGGTGGACTGAGGCTAGAAAGGTTAGAGGGGGTAACCTACCTAAAAGGGTACAAGTAGGAGGACAAACATAAACAAGCATTTGTCAGTGCCGAAAGTTCATCGTGTGCACTGGTGCCATTTGGGGGGGGGGGGTTACAAACTGGTGTTATACTAGGATGTTATACTAGGAAGAGTTAGATGCACGGAAGGTGAAGTACCCATAGAAGTGCATCTTCCATCGAGCTGGAATGTATTACCAAGCTTGAAGTAAATAAGTGAACCTGTGTTGGCAACTTTCAACACAGGTTCATAATTTCATGTTTTTTTTATATTTTTACGCCACATGTTCAACATAGCAGTCTTATTATACCACCTCATGCAGAAAGGAAGAGTACAATTTCAACTCCTGTCCGAAAGGTACTTTCACGCAGTGGCTGCAAAATCACCTTTCAGGATGCAAAAATACATTTTGCCCAGGATCTGGAAAATGGCAGCTGTCACATTCGTGAGGTGCAGTGAAGAAATGGTTATGATGAAAATTTGGGGTCAAAATATTGAAAAGTACCAAAGGTAGGCTTGCATTTGTTAATTTAAGTGCACGCTCGTAACTTTGTTGTTTGTTAATATTTTTACACCAAATTTTCAATGTAGCATTCTTATGATCCCACCTCATGAAAAGTGCCACAGTCATTTTGTTCACTCATCCCAAAAGGTGATTTCACACAGCCACCATGCCATTCTGCGCCATGGGTGCGAAAACAGCAGGATGTGAAAAATGACAGCTATACTGTTCTTAAGGAGGTGTGAAATAATGGCAATGTTGAAAATCAGGCGTGAAAATATTAAAAAATGGCGAAATTAGGAGCACGCTCGTAACAGTCATTTTGTGGAATTTTTTCACCAAATTTGCAACGTGTGCTTTTTGGGACCCCATCTCATGAACAGTGGCACTGTTGTTTCATTAATTGGTCCCAAAAGGTGATTCCGCACAGCGACCGCGAAATCACTTTTCAGGACCGAGTAACAAAATGACAGTAACAGTGTTCAGGAGGTGGGTCACAAGAACCCCATGTCAAAAACTTGAGGACAAAATTCCTAAAAATGGCCACGATATCAACCTAAGTTGACACCCCCCCATTGATTCCTATTATACGACTTACCTTGAAATCTTCATTTTGCTGGTCGACTTTGAAGAGTGCAGACGTGTCCCAGTCCACAGAAGATCATTACTCCCAACCTCTGGAGGTAAGTATGGGTAAGGGTGGGTGCACAGTGGGAGGGTCTGGATGGGGCAGGGAGGGGAAAACAACGATGGACCTTTTTTTCAGGCTTAAAAAGATAGACATTGGGGACAGTTTTTACACAGAAAAGGATGTGTACATATGTGGAAACTGGGAGTGGGCTCCCCAGTGTCCGGGGGGGGGGGATAGGGAACGGAGGGTGAGAGGAGGACAGCAGCAGTGGGAGGAAGAGGGATGGATTTGCTGTGTAGGTGTGGGGGATTGAACAGAACGGAGGGTGTGGCAAGGACAGCAGCAGTGGGAGGGAGAGGAAGGGATTTGCTGTGTAAGTGTGTGGGGGCTTGAACAAAACCGAGGGTGTGGGGAGGACAGCAGCAGTGGGAGGGAGAGGGAGGGATTTGCTGTGTAAGTGTGGGGTCTTGAACAGAACAGAGGGTGGTGTGGGGAGGACAGCAGCACTGGTAGGGAGAGGGAGGGATTTGCTGTGTGAGTGTGTGGGGGTTCAAACAAAACGGAGGGTGTGGGGAGGACAGCAACAGTGGGAGGGAGTGGGAGGGATCGATTTGCTGGTGGGGAGCTCAAACAAGAACGGAGGAACTGGGAGCAGCAAGGATATCAGCAGTGGGAGGGAGTGGGAGGAAGTAATTTGCTGGCAGAGGTTGGGCTCGAACGGGAATGGAGGGAGCAGGAGGGATTGATGTGCTTTTTTCATGCACGAAAAAGCTTTTTTCTTGCACCCGAACTGACTTCATTTTAAGTAGTAAATGTCCATGACCCAGAACTATGGTGGACACTACAAGCACTCCACTAACTGTAAAGGTGCGGCACTGCACCTTTACAGTAAATGAAGCCCTCATAGTATCCGCCATAGTTCCAGGTTGTGGACTCTTACTATATAAAATTAAGTCGGTTAGGGCACGAGAAAAAAGCGCTTTCATAGATGAAAACCTAAACCGGAGGGTAAGCTTTTCAGGGGTGGGAGCCCTAGATTAACAAAGTCTTAACACAGGCTCAGCACGTTCACATCAGCTGTCATCACTGTAAGTGCTACGGCAGTGTGAACACACAACGAGGAAGCTAATGTAATGCAGGGCTCTTTACTCATCAAAGGACCGAGCCGTGCTACTATTGGTTCGGCTCTGTCCTTTGAAAACTTTGCCAACTCCACCCCCAAAACAGAAAGTGAGTCATCGGCAGCCTGCCTAATGATTCATCTGCCACAGACCTGCCCCTTGGAACAGAGCTCTCCAGTGGACGCACCCCCCACACACCTCTCTATTGCAACTCTCTTCTCAACGAGTTCAACTGCGCACAACTAACTCAAAAAGGAAACATGTGGGCAGATGATGTGTCGTTACAATGCAGAGGGTGATTTATTGATTTATTTTGCATTAATGACTTGTAAAGGCAAGCTGAGCCGAAGCTAGTTTTCAGGTGTAACCTGGGGAAAAGGGTAGTGACAAAATTCAAATCATACTGCCAATATTAAACAGATGAGAAAAAGATACAATTACAATTTCAAATGTAACCCCTAGATGGCGCTATCCCAGGGGCTACTACCCCTGCCTGATTTGCCACTAACAGGTTGAGGGGCCTGGATCCAATGGCGGGTGCCTCCACCCAGAGGTCAGGGTTTGCAATAGTTAAACTAACTTGGTCACAGCCCTCTGGGACACTGCAACCCCCCTTTCTTCCCACTAGTGGCCCACACAATATATCAGAATTACCTTCACAGTATACACTTACCCCCAGGACTGGTTCCGCACTGGGACCTCCTGTGAAATGAGATACAGTGCAACAATCACAGTACAGTACTTTAACATAGACAAATACCTCAGGCAGTATAACTTTGCTGAAACAAGCAGCTCTGATTTATTTAGGGGATATAACAAGGACAGGGGAAATCAGGTTAATTAGCTTATCACTCTAATAATCTACCTATGGCTCTGTGCACAGGCCTATCCCTATCAGTTACTGTCCCTGGGTACCCAAGCCCTAGTGGCTAGTCCAAACCTGTGGCAGCTGGTGGGGCCCTTTCACACAGAGAAAGGAAAATTAAACAGTCAGCAGTACAGTAATTCCATTTGGATTTAATGTGGCAATTCAACAGGGAGCGACCCTGAATTAGTACTCACGACCTCCAAATAAGATAGGGTCCTTCAATGTCAGCAGGGCTCACTTGAGGTACACAAACCTCTTCACACATTTATATAAAAGAAAGCACTATACCAGGCAGGCTGCATCTGTATCCCGATGCAATTACTGCACAATACCCGGAGAACACACAGCAGATTCAGTTCCTGACAGACCGAGTGCAATTTTCAGCAATTCTTCCAGTCTTCTACAGGGTGAGCCTGGTTTCTACTCTTCAGAGATCCTTTGATTCTTTTCACAGGACGGATTCAGTCCTAACAAGCTGCAGACCGAACTCTGGGCCTTACACACGTTTTGACTAAAACTGCACACTGAAAAGCACAGGGCTCCTTCCTTCTTCACTGCCAAAGCTCAACTGAAGCTCCAACCGACAAAACTGGCACTTCCTTTGAGTTCCTCCCAGTTCTTGACTGGATTGGCTGTCACTCACAATAGACTGCTGCTGTTGGTCCAAAAAGGCACTGAAGTCTAAACTACATCTCCCAGAGTCACTGCCCATACAATCCTCTTGTGGCTGGCTCAGATTATGAGTCCAAGTTCTGATTCGTCTAAGGCTACCATTTTAGAGCTAGCTTACTCCACACTGATTGGTCCAGTTCAGCAGTTCAAACTAGAATGGGGAACTAGCAGACACAGTTCTGACTGCAAAGAAAGCAGGTTAGACAAACTGTAATTTCATTATTACTCTAAATAATTTCTGGCAAACAGTTACATCTTTCAGATAGGTTCCCTTTGCACTCCTAGTGACTGCAAAATGAAGTAAATTGGCAGCCGTTCGAGTGGTACTCAAACAGAGAAGCACACAGTCCCCATACAAACTAATTATGTCTGCAAGCAGACAGCTCTTAAAGAGACAGTGCCAGAGGTTCTAAAAACACTCACTGATAAATGGCTTAAACGCCAAACACCATTCAGGCTTGGAGCATTCAAGCAAGCTCCTGGAAGTCTTTTGGGAACCCCCATTTGCAGGGGGGTTACACAAAGAAACTGCAAAATCATAAATGCAGACAAATATAAAGTTACATGCTGCTAAATATTAAATAAATAGCTACATACGTACATACATACATACAAAACAAGTTGTAAAGAAGCCAGACCATAAGAGCAGAAGGAGGGTTGCTGCAATTGATGATGTTGACTTGGGTCTGAGAATGAACCCAGGGCATCAGAGGGTCAATGGGGGGAGATTAAGACTAATACAGTGTCCCAGAGGACCCTCTATGGAGAAGGCTGATATCAGCTAGTGCTGGAACACTGCCACCTAGGTGACCATAGATGCCATGCAAGCTGCAGCAGCTAGGCAAGTTGGGTGGCCTGCTGGCGCTGCATGGCATCATCCAGTCGCATGCATGCATGTGTGTGTGCAATGGAGCCCCTGCATGCATGCGCACTTGGGAAGTGAAAATAAAAAACAAGAGGAAAACACCCTGGCCTGCAAAGTGAAGTTTGGTACATTTGGGCCTCACACAGCTCACTGTATCCTTTTCTGCGACAGGGTCTCCGTAAGGGGGGCCACCCCACTGTGGGCCTACCTTGGGGGGGGGACAAACCAGAAGGGGTATAAGGTGAGGGTATTACTTGAGGGGGGGGGAGGGCTAGGTGGTTGCCAGGAACTGACAGTTGCAGGTCCAGGATGGAAAATGTACAGATTAAAAAAAAAAAAAGATTGGAAGAGCAGTAGTAAATACGGGAAGCTGTCACAATACACAGTAATTGAAATGGTACTGCGCTAGCACAAAACCAAAAAACACCGGGCTAAATGAAATGGAAGAGGGAAGGTGCATAAAAAGACGAAGGAGCAAGAGGGAGAGAGAAAGTGGAGAAAGGGGGTGCAGGAGGGCAGAAAGAAGCAGAAAGGCAGCAAAGAAGAAAGGGGTGAAGAGATGGGAGATGAGTAGGACAGATTAGCTTGCACAGACCTAGCTCAAAGTTACACTCCTAGTTCCTTAGATGTAGTAGTGATATGAAAACAAGCAGATGTGCCCTTTAAACAGCAGGACGTAAGCATTGCCTTTATGCTAATTACAGTGCAGTTCACATTAAACTTTTCTGCCAATGAGTTGGTTTAGCGTTGATTTTTAAATTCTGCAATACTCTGGCAACTCATATTGCTTTTCAGCTTTTAACCAGTTTCTGAGCAGCTGTTATAAAATGTTTGGGTTTTTTTCTACTCAACTGGAAAACATCCTGATGTCACTATTCAGCAAAAACTGAGATGCAGCTCATATTCAACAGTTTTTGTGAGGCTTTGTTCTGGATTCAGCAGCAGTTATGCAGCTCACTGGGGCGTGTAAAAGCAATTGGTGAGACAGTTTAGTGTGAACTGTACTGTAGGTCCAAGCTCCACAAGCTAAGGCTGACTTGCTCCCTGGCTTACAAAGCCCAACTCTCTCTTGTTTGAGAGGGGAGGTATGTGGATAGAACGGAGTACTATTTATTCTTTTTCCCTCCTGGTCACGATCCTAGGAGCCTCTCTCAGGCATCCAACCTGAATCCTGCCCTGCCTGAAGTCCCCTCGACCAAGCCTTCCTCTCCCCTGCCCTGTCTCACATCTGGCACCCCTGGCTTAACCCCTCCAGGGTGGGGCCACCCCTCCTACCTTGGGCGCCCTTGCACACATAGTCTCCAGCTGCAGACGTGAGCCTCGGGCGGAGGATCCATGAAGGTCGACCAGGACGGACCTGGCAGTGGGCATGGGGATTGTTGTTGTCACCTACTCCTAGGACCGGGTTTTTCTGTGTTCTGTGTTTCTTCCCAACCCCCCATGCATGCATGGGCACACTCCAACGCTCTGGGGCAAGGCAACCCTGTCTGTGTTGGCCACACTATTACATGCTGCCTGGCTTGCTACAGTACCCCCGGTCTCCACCGGGGGTCACTGGCTTGCCAGGCAAACCCATCCCCTTGGTCTGGGGAGGAAAGCACCACACACGGGCACTCAGTCTTCAACCCTTCCCCTGCCGACCCACAGCGCCCGAGTCCGTTCCCGAACCAGGGCCGCCGGCACAGCGTGGGTGTGGCGTCCAGTGCCACAACCTTCTGCGCCACTGTGCCGGCCCTGAATGGAGTACTATTTAGATTTATGTATGCAGCTTTTATACACAAAGCATCTCAAGGCATTTTATAAAGCAACATGTCATCTATTGGTAGCTCAGCAGCTGTATACAGGCAAAGCAAGAAGCCATGATGATGGCGCACTCAACAGCAGTCATACCTAGCCATGGGCCACTGAACTAGAATCCATTAGACTGAGGGAGATAAGGAAGATGGCGCAGAGGGTAATCCCCTAACCTATTTCTTGCCATGGGACCTGGATATCCACCAGAATTGGACAGAAAGGACTTCAATTTAATTATTGCCCCAAGGACAAGGATTGCTCCTGAGACATACAAGATTACACAAACACCACTAATTCAAAGCATCGTGGGAAGTATATGCAAATCACCAGAAAAGAGCTAAGACTAGTTCTGACAGTCCTCTTTACTCCTGAGTCCTGCCTCTCATCCCCTCTCATAAAACTGCCCCTTTGAAACTGGCCTTGAATACATGTGAGCGGTTGTGGTGATGGTGGTGGTGTTTGGAGATTTTGCTGAGTGCCTAATCCCTGCTCTATTTGCACACAATCACAACATTAGGAGCGGCTAAACCTGCCTGTGATGCCAATTACCTGGATTCCAGAATGAGCTTGGGTTGTCGGAGGGCCGATCGGGGGAAGATGGTTAAGTGTCCCATGGATGCTTGCCTCCTCGGGGGTGGGAGGGAGTATGGCCTCTGCTGCGACACTGCCACCTGGGTGATCACAGGTGGAGGTGCAGCTGGAGCCATGGATCAAGAAAGGAGACATCAGCAGCATGACTCTATGTGTCAGCCAAGGCCTTCCCGATGTCAGTGGGACAGAAAAGCAGAAAAAGCCTGACCAGATGCAGGATGCTGTCAACTGCCCACTGCTTTCAGCAGGGCCTGCACTGCCAACTTGGTTCTCTGCCTTGCTGACCAACACTTCATTGGTGCCCGCGGGGGTGTAAGGGCCCAGACCCCCCCAACAGCCATTCCCATGGGGGTTCTCCATGAGGGAACTTCGAGGTCAAGGGAAGCCCTAGAAATGGTGGGTGATGAGGCAGGGCAGGGCAGCTGGACCAATTAGGGCCAGCTGAGATGCAGGCAGATAAAAAGAAAACTAAACAAAAATCAGTCCAAGACTGTGTATGAATGGTACTTTCGAACACCAAATTCTATTCTGTATTTTTTTTCTGTTTGAAAGTTTATTAAAAAAAATGTTGCAACATACAAAAAACATACCTCATATTGGAGAAAACCACAGCACAGATAATGCATTCAATGTGCAGGGTATTGATTCATCAGCAAAGGAAAAAAAAATATATATATATATATATCATTGAACATTGCGAGCATATAAAACAGTGAAACTTCCAGTTACCCTAGATAGCTATACACACATTCCTCTGTATATTTGTAAAGCTGTGTCTGTAATTGTCATGTACATCCTTTATGTATGGTATTTGCTGTAGTTTGAATAATAAAAAGACAATAAACCATTGTGTACAATTTAATGAGTCGTACATCTGTGAATCTACTGTCTAATAGCTCACTGATGGGGCACAGGAGTCTAATCCTATTTGGAATATGTTTCTCATGTATGCCATGTTATTTACGAGCTAAGGTTTTCGCCATCATAGTTTAGTTTAATGCACATCTCCTCCACTATGTGTATTTGCTTAACTAAACCTATCCGTTCAGTCTTTGTGGTAGCTGGTAGGGTTAGCCAGTGCCTTGTAATAGATTTCATGTCTGCTGCCACAAATATCCTGAATAAGTATTTGTTCTGAGGTATATTAGCTCATCTTGGTAGGATGCTCAAAATCAGGTTTTGGAAATCCATCGGTTGCCAGAATTTCTGAGATGGTTTGAGCTAGGTCACCCCAGAATGTCTGTAGCCTGGGGCAGGACCAGAATATGTGAACGTGATCTCCTTTTCACCACAGTTTTGCCAGCATCTATCAGAGCCACCTAGTGCAAAATGTTTTATTATTGTAGGTGTACAAAAGAAGTTGAGAACTTTCCATTGGAAGTCCCGCCATTGGTGGGAGTAAGTTATTTTTTGTACCTCTGTCCACACTATATGCCTCATCCTTGGTTGTATTACTCTGTTCCTCGCCTCCTCCCATTTACCCCAGTTTGGATGAGCCTCTTGGTCTCATTAGCTTTGTAATAGGCTATGTCAGAGAGAAATTTGGTGCGATTCTGTCCCTATGCTCCTTTCCAATTACACATATTGCTCCAGGGGTGTGGAGCAATCTGTGCATCTCCTATGCCACTTCTGTGGATGATATGTAATTTCTGATTTGTAGGTACCTGAAGTGATCTGTTCTTGGCAGGTGGTATTTGATTCCTGTTTGTTCAAAGCTTATGAGGGTTCCGTGGTCTATTAAGTGTCCTATGATATGAATACTCCTGTGTACCCATTGTGCACAGCCTGGCTCAGAGATCCCTGAGCTGAATTCTTTGTTGCCTCTGATAGGTATTAACTGTCCCAGTCAATGTGCTTCACCCACCATTCTCCTAAACATTCCCCATGACTGGAAGATGTGTCTAATTCAGGAGTTTGGACATTTTATTAGGCTGAGTTTCATCAGAGTCAATAGGGGATCCAGGTGTAAGGGGTTACCCGTTAGTTGCTCTCTCTCTCCCTCTATTCAGCCTGTATCTGTTTTCCAGTTTAAAATGGCCAGTACTGTGGGGATTTGGGCTGAACTGTAGTATTTCTTTAGATCTGGTAGAGCCAAGTCTCCAGTGGCCTTGCCTTTCTGCAGTATACATTTTTTAATGCGTGGGTGCAGTATACATTTTTTAATGCGTGGGTGCTTACCATTCCATATAAATTTAGAAACTGCCTGCTCTACCTGCTTCCAAAAACTATTAGAGGGGTTGTACTGGAAGCATGCGAAAAACATAGATGAATCTGAATGAAGTATTCATTCTAGTAGAGTTCATCGTGGCCCCCAGAGATAAGGGAAGGGAGCTCCATCTTTCCACATCTTGCTTAGCTTTAGCCAGGATCACTTTATGATTCTTCTCATACAGCTGCTGCATAGTTCCTTATGTTTAACCCCAGGTATCAAAAACCATCTCCTGCCCACTGGAATGGGAAAGGGCTATTTTCTAGTGGGTCATATGTGCCACTAAGGAGTAGGGTCGTGGTTTTGTCATAAATTATATTAAAGTCTGATATTGCCCCAAACTCAGTAAGTGTATCTAATAGAGGGAGAAGAGAGAACTTAGGGTCCTCCGCAAACAACAAGGTATCCTCAGCGTATAGGGCAATTTTGTGTGTTGTGGCTCCAATTTGCATGTCTTTCATATTTTCATTGTTCCTGATGCTGGCTGCCAAAGGTTCCATACCCAGGGCAAAGAGAGATGGCGACATGGGACAGCCTTGTCTCGTGCCCATTTCAGTAGAAAGGTTTGGGAGAATCCATCATGGGCTGCCATGGGCTGGCAGTATAGCCTAGAGGTTAGAGTAACGAGCTGTGAACGAGCTTGGTACATCCAGCAGACCAGACCTTGGTTTGATTCTCACAACCTCCACTTGCATACTGTATGACTCTGAGCAAGTCACTTAACTGCCCAGTGCTCCCAGGTCGCCCCTGAAAACAGGCACTTGTGCCTAGTGGGTCTTACCCGGTTACCAAAGACAAAAAATATATAATTTATCCCTACTCATTCTGTAGGTCCCTGATAGAGGGCTGACAAGTTTTCTGCGAAATCCTTGCTAAATCTAAAGATGTTCAAGACCTCTACCAAGTATTGCCAGTTAAGTTTGTCAAATGCCTTTTCTGCACCGATTGTGACTGCCAGTGTTTTAGATTTACAATTTGTCATGGTTGTGATGACATTGAAAAGGCATCTGCCATTATTATATGAGTTGCAGTGTGGAATAAAACCTGTCTGGTTATGTTGTACCAGTTTGATTATCTCTTGCATTCTGTTTGCCATGATTTGGGTGTAAATTTTGGTATCAATATTTATTAAGGAGATGGGGCGATAGGACCAGCATTTTTCAGGATTCTTCCCCGGTTTAGGGGTCACCATGATCAGGGCCGTTTGCCATTCTTTTGGAAAGGTGTGGCTGTCAATACAATATAACATTGCCCTTTGTAGAGGTTTATCTGGTGTGTCAGTGAATTGTTTATAAAATTCTGCTGGAAAGCCATCATCACCCACTGCTTTCTTAGTTTTCAGGGATTTAATTACAACTTTGATTTTTTCCATTTATATGGGCCTGCCTAGGTATTCCCTTTCAGCCTCCATCAGGTGGGTAAGTTTAAACCCTGCAGGAACTACTGAATCCAGACTGAATATTTGTCCAGTTGTACAGGGTTGTACAGTGTCTAGTAAAACTGTCAAATTCCAGGACAATGGGCTACATCTTTAGGGAGTGTATGAATGTGGTTTCTGGCTCCTTCTGGGCTGATCTTGTGAACCACCCTAGAGGACTGCTCTTTTCTCAGTTGAAGGGCTAGGAGCCTACCAGTTCTGTTTCCCTGAGCATAATATGTGAAATTTGTATGTCAGAGCACTGTCTGCTGCTCCCATTGATATATGTAATAGATAACCCACTCTTAGGTGTGCGGTCGTGCTCTGATATATGCACACCAAGGCTGCACGACTGTACACTGTATAGTGGGATATCTATCTTATAAAATGGCAAAATAATTTTGGAGGGGGGTAATAGTGCAGGTGTGCGGTCGCACTCTGATATACACACGGTCATGTGATTTGTTTTATCCAACTAGGATGCCATTATTAATTTGATTTTTCCTACCCATTTTATAAATATAGATATAGATACCATATATATATATATATATATATATATATATATATATATATATATGAGTTTTATCCTCCTGGCAGGATTGGGCAGCTGTTTAGCCCTGTCCCCACCAGCCGCAGCCATCCTGTATCTCCTCTGGTGCCAGGGACCCTTATCCCCCACAGATTCTCCCCTGCGGCAGGGCCAGGAAGGGAGGGTCATCCTTCCCAACCTGGGATACAAATCCAGATTGGCCCTGGACCAAAGAGATTGGGGGGGGGCTTCATATAGCTTTCCTCCATTTTTCCTCCTATTTTCTCCCCTTGGGCTCTGCAGATGTGCAATGAGCATGATGTCCATGCTCTGCCTCCATGGAGATACGCCCGGCACTCTGAACGCAGGCCCTTCCCCTTTCTATGAGACTCACATGCACCACCACCTGGATTCCTCCAGGTGCAGTCAAGCAGCAAGTCATGGAATCCCCTTCCCCGAGGGAAGAAAGCAGTCCTACAGATGCTCAATCCTCTCTCTCCCAGCCGACCACCACCACCTCCGAGTGACCCAAGTTCATTCTCAAACCTGGGTCGTTGGCATGGAAACTGGTAAAGCGTTCACAGTGCCTCGGCCCTCTTTGCCACTGGGCTGGCCCTTCCATTGATATTTCAAGTAATTGGGCGCTCATGTTTTTAATCTGGCCCAGGTGGTCCTGTTCTCCTCCTCTTGTGTGCATATGTTCCTGCTCTCCCAATTTACTCTCAGACTCAAGTCTTTTCTTAGTGCCCTCTTTTTTGGATGGGTGATATAGGCAATAGTTTTCTCCTTAGTACTGGTTTCATTGCATTCCACAGTGTTGTGAGGCTAAACGAGTCATCATTGTTTATGAGAAAGTACTCCTCTGAGGCCTCATTAATCACGTGGTTAAAGGTCTCACTTGCTAGTACCCCCACATTTAGGTGCTACATGCCCTTCTGGGCTGGCTACCCAGTTCTAGCTCTCAAGTCACTGGAGTGTAGGCAGACAGATCAATTGTTTGAATCTTGGTGGCTGTAATAAGATATAGATATGGGACCGCCAGATACCACCTGTCTATACAGCTATAAGATTTGTGCTGGTTAGAGTAAAAAGTGTGATCCCGTTCTGTCGGATGTTGCCATCTCCACTTATCTTGCATGCCTGCTTCTACCACCAAGGCTCCAGTGTTTTAGCTGTCGGGGTTTTCCTCTGTGGCCCTGTGTGCATTCTGGAAGAGCCCAACCCTGGGTATAGTACACAGTTAAAGACTCCCCCTACAATGCACAGCTCGTGTGCTTTTTTCAGCTACAGTTTGAAATACATCTTCAAAAAAGGTGTGAGAAGCCACATTAGGTGCATAAATATTTAAGACTGATATGAAAGTGTTTTGGTAAGACCCATTTACAAGCACCCACCTTCACTGTCATCTTCTCAGTGCCTCTCTAGAATGAACAATGAGTTCCTTACAATGAGACTAGCCACCCCACTTGCTCTCCTTCTTGCATGGGATGTAGCAAGCACCTACTGCACACACTGTCTATACAGTTTTCTATGTTCCCCCTGAGTCAAGTGGGATTCTTGGATTAATGCTATTTTTGTATCCCATTTTTTTTTTTTTTGATGAGATAGCACTTGGATTCTCCTGATAGGGTTATTCGGACCCTTTTCATTATAAGTAGCAAGCTTTATTGACACCATAGTTCATTTTTGGGCCAGCACTTTCCATTACAAGGCACTGGAGACTGGCTAGTGGAACCTCAGAGTTTATCCTTGCCCCTGTTATTGAAATGTTGTCCTTTTCCTGTGTTACCTCATAGGTGTAATACTGATACTTTGCAGAGAAAATTGTGACTGATATCCCTGGACTGTTCCACATTTGCACCACTAGTTGACTAGAATACAGATAGGTCAGTTTTAGGAATGTATCGTACCTGTATTGTGCAGTCAAACCTGTATGCTGTCCCAGGATGTATCTGTCCCACCTCCCCTTTCATTTTGCTTTACTCCTGTCTTGTATTTATATGACATTTGATTGAAAAATCACCATTTGTTTGTTTTTCATATGCTGTAGCTTTCTTGCCTCCCTGAGACATCCGCCCATGGCTGGATTAACCTGTATGCAGATACGCCATGGCGTAGGGCCCCATGGTTCAGCAGGGCCCCCTCACTGTTTAATGTAGCTTAATTTATTTCCTTTTTCCCCACCCGGCAGACCACAGCTACCAACCTCGGACTGGCCATACTTGCTGTACTGTCAAGCGGCTGTGGGATCATCACATTCACAGCATTGCCAAAAAAGAAAAGCACCCCCTCGACTCAGGTTCCCCCTCCCACTCTGAGCGAGTCTCTCAGTTTCTCCAGCTCCACCTCTCGGGGGTGGGGCGAGCTGCACAGCACAGAGTAGTCTGCGATCCATCCACCCTGACCCCACCACCACAACCAACCATGTCTCAGAGGTCCTCCTGGAGGTGTGTCTACTAGGAAGCGGAAATCTGCGTGCATGTGAGCGGTGTCCGGGCATGTGGCCGGGCAATGAGGAGTCAAGGATGAAGGAGGATGAATGTACAACGGTCAGTCGGAGATTGTCTCGCTCTCAATCGAAGAAGACTACAGACTACTAGTAGAGAGAGCGGGCCGGGCCGGAGTAGACTGATCTGCCACCGTCCAGTGCTTCTTTTCATTGGATGTTGATGACGACTCTGACTCCAAGAGTTGGAGAGATGGCGTACTGCTCATCGTGTGCTGGTGACTGTAGTCAGTCAGCGCTGCTGCTGGGCCTCTGGTCCTGTGAGGAGTCCCGGTCCAAGTCCGATGATTGACCAGTCTGTCAGGGCAGGCCACACCACCAGATATGTTGTTACTTACACTGTCATGTTGACTTTCTTATTTTGTTTTGACTTCAGTGATTTTTGGATTTGGTGGATGATTTGGTTGGATTGGAAACTGCGGGAAGACAACACTTAACAGCAGTTAATTGAATTGAAGCAAAAAAATGACTGAAAAAACAGAGAAGACAAAATAATTGCATTTACATGGGGGTGAGGACTGCCTGCTACTGCTGCTAGCCTGGGCTCAGGGGGCTGCAAGATTCTATAGCCATGGTGGGGCTACCTACTATATTCACTGTTTGAATTAAAATTATTTAATGCATCATTTATCGGAAATCTGGGAGCAAAACCACATTGCTCTGGAAAGATTCTACTTAGCTTCACCACTAAGCTAGAGACTAATTGTTAAATTGATGAATTGCTGGAGTTAACAAGGTTTCTGCGTGCCCGGCGCCACAGAAGAGTGGAATGTTGGCATTTAGGGGCCCCCCCGGGTCCCAAAATATGACTTGGAGTAGGACCCCCACATCCATTAATCTGGTCCTGCATCCGCCCAGTCCTCTGCCTGTTGCCATGGTGACTTTATTGCCAGCTCCAATTGCTGCTGCCCATGTGAGATCAAATGGGTGGGGTGGGGTGTCAGGTTCACATGGCTTGGACCTGAGAGTGGCAGCAGCCATCACTGATACTGGCTGTTGGTATTTCTGCTTTTTCTCATGGTATCCTTCGAACCTCCCAACTCCTGAGCTGAGCCATTGGGTATTTTTATATGAGATTCCACAAGAAAGATTCCACTCAAAAAATGTTCCTATGCTTGCAGCCCATGGGTGGCAGTGTCGCTGTAAGAACTCTCTCTTCTGAGCCAAAATGTTAGGGGTTCAAGTCCTGCACCAGCTACTTGTACTAATACCTATGCAGCATTTGGGGGCTGGAGGTGGTGGGAGAGATGATGGGCTGCCCTGTTGACTGCAGTGCCAACACACCAGTAGGGCTTGGAACCCTGTCTGGTACTGGCATGACTTTCCAGCATTCTGGTCTAGGTGCCAGAAACCCAGTATCTACACCAGCATGCTGATGTAAATGTCAGGTTTCTGGCACCTGTCTCAGTGTCAGCATGCCAGTGTAGATGCTGGCAAGCCAGTGATGTCAGGTTTTTGGCACCTGGACTGACATTTCAGCAAGACATCTGGTGCCAGAGCTGTGAATGAATGACTAAGCCAACATATTTGTTAGCGACTCTGAGAAGTACTGCAATCACTGAAAACTGAAGTTAAAATTAGCAAGCCAGCACAAATTAGTTGGCACAGAATCCAGTTCTCTGCACTAATTTGCTTTCATTTTGGGGAAAGATGCAACACAAAGAACACAGATCTTTTATTCCGGATTTTAAAACATCACTTAAACTATTAGTGCTTTTCTGTGTAAAAACAGCACACTACTAGATGCTGGCAGGGTGGTGCTACTTAAACGATGGCATTTTATCTGATTATGCATGCATTTTCTTGGTAAATAGTTGCAGTTAGTTCTGGATAAAGGTAACAGCAATCAACTTAATAATAGCATGGTGGCATAATCAGACTCAACACCAACACTTAAAAAGCAATATTCCCACCTTTTCAGGTATCCTGGCATCTCTGGATGTCAGTTAGCGGCGTGCCAAGGTGCCAGAGATGCTGGCACGCTCCATGTTTTCCAGCACAATGGCATGCCAGCAAGTCAGCACGCCATATTAGCAGTGCTGGAATTTAGGTTTGGGGGCTTGAAGGGCCCATAAGGGTCATATCTTTAAACTGAGTCCCCCTTCCCATTGTATGTCAGTGGCAGTGATGTGTGAGCTACCGGAGTTCACTTCAGAGCTGGGGCTGGGGGCTCAGCCCTGGCATGACCCCCTGTAATTCCAGCACTGCATTAGGCTTCAATACCCTGTCCATTGCTCAGAAGAAACATTATGCTGATTTCTCTTCTTCCCTCTTTGAAGATTGCTCAGGAGGAAGTTTAAAATCCAGTGGTCCTTTTTGTCGAAGTAGGATATTATGTCCTTGATGTCTAGACAGAATTTTCTTCTCAATTCAACAAGTCCTAATGCATTAGCCTCTGGCTGTGTGTACGTTTTTGCTTGTTTTGATTGACGATGTCAACCCACCAAAGGTTAAAATAATGTGGGAGATTGACAACACAGAATGTTTGATTCTATCAGGGCCTTCGTGGGATGTCTCTTGTGGTATAAGAGACTCAGAGCATGAGGGCTGGGCAAAAGGACTGTGGAGCGAAGCTGAGTGGTTCTGTGTGCCCAGACCTCATGAGAGGAATTTCTTATACCATAAGAAGCATCCCTCATATTATCTGATTATAAATCACTCGAGTTTAGCATGAGTGATTTCTATTAAGTTTAGCGTATTATTTTCTTATTTTATTGTATTGTACTGTCCCCCCTTCCTCCTTCCCTCCGACACCAAAGTGTATCACTCCCTCCTATCAGTCCTGCATGAGAGCACACTGTATTTAGAATAAGAGGTGCAGTGGCTCTGCATGCTGACTGGGTGGAGTTGCATTAATGATTTCTGTGTAAAACATCTGAATGTGATCTCACTCTTTTTACGTTGTTTTGCACAAGTGCAAGCAACATCTTGCAGTAGTAACACATTTCAGAGGTGTGTCAGTGTTGGCCAATGCACGGAGTGCTTTAGTAGGTGCATCCCTCAGACCCCAATTAGCGGGCTTGCTAACGCTGACGTGGAACTTCAAAGAGTGCCAATACCTTGAAAGAAAGGAGGAGGCAGTATAGCGCAGTGGTTTAAGGGTCTGAGCTACAAACTTGGAGACCTGGGTTTGAATCCCACAGCCCACACTTGCATACTGTGCGAACCTGAGCAAGTCATTTAACTTCCTTGTGCTCCCAAGTCACACCTGTAAACAGGCTTTCAGCTTAGTGTGTCTCTCCTGGTTAAACAAAAACAAAAAAAAAGAATTCTGCCGCTCCAATGAGGTGCAGTTACCTCATTGAAGCATCAGATGACATGGCTCCGTTACATGCCTTTCCTGGTGAAACACTTCAGTAAATATGATGGCTCCTACTGCCTGCCACACACAATTCCCACAAAGTCGACATTGAGGGTGGCCAGTCCCTGTGATGGCATGTTACCTTCCCACACACACTTTCTTTGCCAATGGGGGCCCAATCCCCGTCGGCATCATGTTCCCCACCCCACACACTTTCTTTGCCAATAGGGGCCCCAAACTCTGTTGGCATCAGTCCCCCACAAACTCATGGGGCACACTGGGAGCCCACCCCATTGTGCCCAACATTTTTTTTGTATTTTACCTGTAAATAAAGAAAACTGTCCCCTGATGTCTGCTGTGAGAGAGAGAGCAAGAGAGACAATGTCCCTGTAAACAAGAAACAGTCCCTTGTCATCCCCAGCATCCCCACCCCAACCCGTACCCACCCTCTGCGCACCCACCTCCCAGGGGCCCCCCACCCCATTCTTACCTCGGAAGGTCCAGCGCTGTGATCTTCTGTGGACTGGAAACACATCTTAACTCTTCAGAAGCCGACCACAAAATGAAGAAAATCACAGTAAGCTTTATAATGGCATCAATGTGTGTGGGGGGGTTCAGCTTAGGTTCATATCTCAACCATTTTTTAGAATTTTGGCTCCAAATTTTCAACATGGGGTTCTTGGGACCCCACCTCATGAACACATGCACTGCCATCTCGTTGCTCAGTCCCAAAAGGCGATTCCATGGTCACACCATAACGCCCCACCCTGTAGAAACTGACAGGCATCAGGGGTGTGACTTGGGATCGTCGGCTGTAATGATCATACCATTCCATACCCACCCTACCACCCTGCAACCAGTGACAGGCATTGAGATGTGCCTTGGAGTCTTCAGCCCCAAAGTTCACCCCATTCTCTTATACTGCACCCATCTCAGCATATTTCCTTATGGAATGTGGTGAGTCTAAGGCCCAAAGACCCCAAGACACTGTGACAGGTATCGGTGTCTGCAGGGTACGCTGAGGTGAAGTGGCATGAGCGTTATGGCCGCGACCCAAAGGCACACCCCAACACCTGTCTGTCTCTGCAGGGTGGGGGTGGGGTTGGCGTCACTTCAATACTTCACTGCTATTCCTATTATGTATCTCTCTAACTCCTGCACTACCAATGCCAATGCCAATGAGACAACATTCGGCATTGACAAATGCTTGTTTTGGATTATTATTATTAGTACAACAGCATGACGGCACATTACCGGGATTGCTTACGTGCTTGGAAGTGAACAGGACGCCTGTTTTCAGTGTTACCACGCTGATGTGGCAGCCGTGCAATTTGTAAAAATGACTTTAAAAGTTAGACCTTGTTGAGAGTTATTTATTTTATTTATTTATTTATTTATTTAACAAATCAGAAAGACCTTTGAGCCAAGGGCTCTTTTACAGAGGTTCCACGTCAAGTCACAAGACTAACAAATTACAATGGTTTCAGTAAGTCATACAACATGAGGAAAGTAAGTATATAAACAAAAGAACAATATGGCAAGATAAATATTGTGTCAAGTGTAGCCTGTGGCCTTGTCTGAAGAGGGGTGGAAGGGATTACAAGGAGAGAAGGATAGGGAATGGGTGAATGAGGGGGTGGAAGGAGCAAAATGAGAGCAAGAAAGGAGCTGCCATAATATAACTTATGTAGGAAAAGACCCACGGGGGGTAGAGGGAGAGAACAAGGTGAGGAAACAGAGGGGAGGGAGAGGGGAAGTGGGATTGTAGGGTTAGAGGAAGGGGGGATGAGGTAGGATGAAAAGAGGGCAGGGTTGGGGATGGGAACGGGATGAAGGAAGGAAGTGCTGTATGTGGAATAGCGCAGCAACAGAGTAGGGCTATATAGGGGCAAACAATAAAAGAAGGAGGTCCCAGTGCATTTAGCTGTTTGCAAAGATTAGGTATAGCAGTCACAAGATGCTCTGGAAACTAGGAATTGATGCAGCTTCCGCTTAAATGGTCCTAAGGTTGCAGTCGTCGCAATCTCAGGAGGAAGGGAATTAAACAAATTAGCTGCTCTAACTGCAATGGATCGCTGTCACAGCGAGGTTTGACACCGAGGGACAGTAAAAGTTTGACTCACAGAAATTCATGTGTTACAAGTTTCCCAGAAGGAACTGAAAAGCTGAGGGGAACCTGGTGGTAGGAGAGCTAGAGCTGCCTTCTTAGCCAGAAGGCAGGCTTGATATTCAATGCGAGCCAGAAGTTGAATCCAGTTTGCTTGTCCGTAAAGGTCTCAAGCGTGAGTACGATACACTGCACCCGTTAGTAGACATCATGTCTTATTCAGAGCTGTGGTGAGCCGCCGTAGGGTTGTGTCCATGGTGGTACCAAAACTGACCAAACCATAGTCAATAACAAGCATAGGATTAAGTCAGTGCTAGGACATTATCAACCCCTTTGTGTACAAGGGCCAAAATGGGCCAGTGGGGTTGGGGGGCGTACAGTGTCCCTTAAAGGTCACAGGTAACAAATTAAAAAGCACATATGAATTTAATTAAAATTTGCTGAAGTTTTTTTTAGATTATTATATTCATTACTTGTTTAATCTTGCACTGTGTGCTATAGGTTCTCTCCCTTTGCTGGTTATGACTGTCTGCTGTAGTGCTTCCAGGATATTCTGTGTTATCAGCTCTCACTATCCTGCAATAAGTAGTTAACACTGTGGAACTATGTAAACCAGGACCCATAAAGTGTCCAGAAAATCTAGAAACTGGCAGTGTAGACACTGAAGAAGCAGAATACAAACTAATAAATTCTGCAACTGTAAATAACATTTAAAACAATTTTTTTTTTCTTTTACATGTTCTGCCCCAACTGCCAGCCATGCTTCCTCCTCTCAATTTGTTCACAGGCCAGCCATGTCCTTACAGCCAGACCCACAGGCAGTATGGCCTGGAGGTTAAACCACCATGCTGTGAACCAGGAGACATGGTAGACTTGGGTTTGAATCCAGGGTTAGAGCACCATGCTGGGAACCTGGAGACCCAACAGACTCAGTTTTGAATCCAGGTTTAGAGCACCATTCTGTGATGCTGGAGACCCAGTAGGCTTTGGTTTGAATCCCACAACTGCCCCTTGCATACTGTGTGACCCTAAAAAATTCACTTAACCTCGATGTATTCCCAAATCTCACCTAAACACATTGCGTGGTCCCCATGACATCGGATGCTTCCTCCGGTCCCTTCTTAGTAGCTGCTATAGAAGTCAAAGTTCTGACATCCTGACACCCTTCCCTGCTGCAGTTGGAGGACACTGTCTCTGCAGCATGCGCAAGACTCCATCAACTCAGAGCAGGTTCATGTACCGAAACCTGGTTGTACACGTGAACTCTATGTACTCCACTGCCACTAAACTGAGTGAAAAATCATCTTTTTCTTCTATCTACTGTTTCTGTTTCTGCTCAACAGGGCTGCTGCTACCCAACCAGCCACCCCACCCCCATAACCTCTCATTCCCAGGTACTTCCCCCAACCTCTAAGTTCCCCATGGCAACCCTCATGTTGAAGCCCCCAAGGGAGTATGCTTCTGCTGATCAGAACGAGATACTTTCAGAGGGCTGGGGCCTGCAAGGTGCCAGTCACCATCTACCCCTGCAGTTGTTTTCCAACGGTATTTTCCCAGGGGACTTCCAGTGAGCAACGATGTAGCATTCTCATATGCCTTTATGTGCAGCACACACCGGCACTAGCAAGAGTCCCCAGTCCTGAGGCAGCCTCCGCAGCAGTTAAGCAACGAGGGACAGAGTGCCCCCTCCCAGAAGGAGGAGCGCTGTCCAGTGGGACAATCATTGCTTCCTTCCCAGCTGGCCCCCTGCAACCTGAACAATTCTCAAGCTCGGTTCATTGGAGTAGGACTGCACTGAGTGGATGCCTTGCCACTGCATTGCATGGCCAACAAAAAAAACTTTGGAAGGACAAAACTGCTAAAGTATAACTTTTACTCATTTCTAAGTAAAAATATTTTAATTGTTTTCTTATCACCATTAATAAAGGCTGACTCTGTCTCATTATTCCTGCTCCACCGGTATTCAGCTTATTGCTTTGCAAAGCCCTCCGAGCTACTTGTTTTTTACTGTTTATTAGCAGGCAAAACAAACATTTAGTGCAAAACTGCAGTATAAAAGGAAAGTTTATTCTAGTTCCTCTGTTTGGGAGGGTTGCCCCATTTCCAAGGAAATTTCAGAGATAGCAAAGGGGAAACACCTGCCTGTCCCCCAAAATCTCATCTTCATGTTGTTATTTATATATCAGTGAGGTCACTGCATTCCAGAGCTCAGCAAAACCCCCGTTAGTATTTCAAATCCATGTGTTGTCCACTGTGAGGGGATACCCAGCAGGACTGGATCAAAGCCTAATTTGGCCCTAGACACACTATGAAACTGAGCCTCCTTCCCCTGCATATACATTACATCATAGTGCCGAGCGCAGGACTTTTAGTGGAAAACAGCATAGCAGTTGATGGTGAGTACACAAGCTGTTCTCTCATCGTGGAATCACCATTATCTAATGAAAAAAAGCATTCCTTTTGCAGCCCTATGCTGCTGACCTCCATGAAGTTGCAAGGATTCTGAGAAGCCAGAGTCACTAACCTGTTGGCTTTGCTTACTGGTAATAATACTTTCACCGGGCAGCATGTTGTTGCAGAATGTCTTCTTCCCACTCCTTCTACAGGAGCTTAGAACATCCAAACATTTGACAGGGGTGTAGTATAAATTATTTTCTTCTAGTCACTCAACTAAACTGGAAGGGCAGCCCCTACTAGACCTAGGATACCTTGCCAGAAGTTCCACTGACAGGCAGAATAAGCTAGCAACAAAACTGCAACCCTGTGGTAGAGAATAAGAGAAGGGATGATATACATCAAACATTCTAGGAAGGAAGAAAGGAATTTGGTTTTATATAGCGTCTTTCATACAAACTGTATCCCAAAGTGCTTTACAGTCCATGAACAGTTAGCAGCAGCCATTAATGAAATGACTTTGGTTTTATGTAGTACTTTTCATTCACACTGTATCCCAAGACACTTTACTATCCATGGACAGAATTAGCAGCAGCCATTAATGAAAGGACTTTGGTTTTATGTAGTACTTTTCATTCACACTGTATCCCAAGACACTTTACTATCCATGAACAGAATTAGCAGCAGCCATTAAGGAAATGAACTGGATTTTATGTAATGCCTGTCATACAAACTGCATCCCAAAGTGCTCTACAAGTCATTAACAATTAGCAGCGGCCATTAAGGAAAGGATTTTTATCTTATATAGTGCCATTCATACAAACTGTGCCCCCAAAGTGTTTTACAAGCCATTATCACTTGGCAGCAATGTTTGAGGAAAGGAATTTGGTTTTACATAGTTCTTTTCATACACACTGTATACCAAAGCACTTTACAGTCCATGAACAGTCAGCAGCAGCCATTAGTGAAGGAAACAGGTTTTATATAGTGTCATTCATACAAACTGTACCCCAAAGTGCTTTACAAGCTGTTATCACTTGGCAGTATTTGAGGAAAGGAATTTGGTTTTATATAGTTATTTTCGTACACAATATATACCAAAGCACTTTACAATCCATGAACAGTCAGCAGCAGCCATTAGGAAAGGAAATAGGTTTTATATAGTGTCATTCATATAAACTGTATCCCTAAGTGCTTTGCAGTCCATAAACAGCAGCAGCCATTAAAGAGCACCTTTCTCAGTGCAGCCTGAAAATAGGAGGATGCCTCTTCACCTCTGTGGGAGCTCCTCTGCACAAAAAACAGTTATTGAAATTATGTCCCCTAAAGGAAGGTATCATAAATTGCCCTCAAGGGGCTAGCAGTATGATCCCTTTCCACGTCCCTGTTGCTGGCCACATCCCACGCTTCGTCATTTTAAGAAGCCACAATAGGAAGAGCATGGGGGTGCATGCCATTAAAGTGTATGGTGTGTGATTTTAAAATACAGTTTTTGTCCATTTCAGTGGACATTTGGTAAAACTGGAGCCAGGGTTCAACTAGCAATACTCTTGTTAGTTGAACCATGGCTCAGATTTTACCAAATGGCCACTTAAAAGGCTGAAAACTGTACTTTAAAATCATGCCCCATACACTTCAATGGAACGCACCCCCTGCTCTCTCCCTATTGCCATATCATAACATGGGGTGTGGCTAGTAACAGGGATGTGGAACGGGAATCATGCTGCTAGCCCCTCTGGGGCAATTTACAATCTCTTCCCTTCCCTCCCCTCGGGGGCATAATTACAAAAGCTGTTTTTGGTGTAGAGGAGCTCCCGCAGAGGTAAGGGAGCTTCCTGTTATTTGGGGGGGAGTTTTAAAATTACCAGGATTGGTTCTCTTTAAGGAAAGGAATTTGGGTTTTGTATAATGCTTTTTATACATACTGTATCCCTAAGTGTTTGGCAATCCATGCACAACTGTCAGCTGCTATAGCATGCATAGATAAGTGGAAAAGTCAGGGGGTTAGGTAGAGAGAAAGAGATCAAATCAAGCACAGGGAGGTGAAGGGATCTGTGGGATTCAAACCTGGGCCTCTAGGTCTTCAGGTTCACAACTCTGTGCTCTAACCACTAGGCACTTCTGCAAATTACACGTAGGTTGCATGTTGTGCATGTCTGCTGCTACAGTACTAATTTGCAACTGTATACCTGGCATGCACTGCTGTTTCTCTTTACAAATAGGCTTTGAGAGCTGGCAAAATGTCACCTACTGTCACCTGACTTGCTTTCAGTTCCCAAATGCTATGTGGGCAACTGTAAGACATGCTGCACTCTGCACATGTGCATCCAACAGTGGTCCTCCTAGGCATTCCGTATGTTTATTTTGCATTCATCACACCAGGACAGGATATTCACAATGTGGCAATATTCATAGTTTTCAAAGGGGGGGGGTCCTGGGAAGGGGGAGCGACAGTTACAGCCACAAGAGTTACTTGCAGGTAAGATCTAAGACAGCATTTATTACATGTACACAGTTTTACGTGAATGGTATCCACATGTGTACACTATTATTACAATACCCATTATCAACCAGTTAGGAGAGACGAATGTCAGAAAAGGTAAGTGTTGCTAGATGAATGTAGGAAGCACGCAGAGAGAGAGAGAGAGAGAAAATGGACAGCCATGACGGAGAGCTCGGAAGTTCCCAGTATCCACAGTAGAGGTTCGTAAGGGGCTTCATTGGGTGACAAGGTGTACATGGCATGGCTGAAGGCTTTTACAGTGGCTGAGGCACTGAAGCCAGTATGGAAGTAATTTCAGGTGACTGGGGCAGATATGGAGAAGACCTTCTGTATGACAGTGTTGTGAGCTCTGACAACAGAGAAGAGAGGTGTGGAATATGACCTGAGGGTGTAGGGCTGTAGCTGTATGGGCTTTCAGTTGGTTACATAGCAATATAGTAATTTAAGGTTGGAAGGGACTTGAGGTCTATCCTGTACACCCCCCCATACACACATACACATGCTTCCTAAGCAGGGATGAAATAGGTAAACTGTGCAAACATGTATCAACTTATAAAGATTCCCCACCCACTGAACTGTCTAGGATGTCCAGTGATTTCTTTGGTAAAGCAGCAATTTGTCTGGGCTTACCTGGAAGGTCAGGACTGTCTTCAAGGGGAATAGTCAGCACTAAGAGCCTCACACCCAAGTGTGGGGCTGGTCCCAGTTTGCACTTTGTGTGCAAATATCTGTCTTTTACTTACTGTTTACTGCAGCATAGTAGATTGTATCAGACTGATTCTATTGACTTTTAAGCTGACATTTTCTGTAACTACAAATCCCAGAATCCCCTGCAACTGACATCAGAGGAGAGCAGCAGCAGTGGTAGATTCAACAGCCTGCAGTGCATGTTAGAGGGTTTATAAGCTCTGATCTTTTGTTTGCTGGCCGTGCTATCCTGGGCTAGGTACAAACACAGAGGACTGTACTGAGGCCCTGTCCACACTACACTGCTCAGGCCGGTAACAGATGCAAACATTTATGGCCGGGGAACGGTGCAGTGTGTTTACACTGCAGTGGTGTCACTTACTGGACTGGTACTGCCGGTCCACACTGCGGGAGCCAGGTGACCGTTACAGCAGCACCTGATCCCACAATGCAGCTCACGCTGTGTTAGGGGACCGGTACCACACGTCCACACTATGGCCGGTAACGTTACTGAGGTATAACCGGTTTCATAACCGTTGCTGAAACCACCTCATATGTGGTTTCAACAACGGTTTTGAAAATGCCTTCTGTAACGTTACAGGTGTAAACACAAACCATTGCGGTAACGGTTTGGGCCTCCTGTAACATTACAGAGGTGTAGTGTGGACAGGGCCTAAGTGTGTGCACTGTGGAGGGGTGGTAGGATAACAGATGGACTAGACACCAAACTTCAGGTTCAACACACAGTCTCTGTGTGATGTTTATTCAGAATATAGGAAATAAGCTTCAGTAGTGGCATATTCCTTCTTCAGTACAGCAGTTTGCAGCAACAGACCATGAATGTCCTTTCTCTGCACTTAGCCACCACCTATTGATGCTGATCTCTGATCTAACCACTTTTCAGTGAAAACCCTTCATCCCTATGTGGGCCCTGTTTGCTTGGGTAGTGGGGGCTCAAAAGGAAAAAAAACAAAAAAAAAACAAAGAACCTTAGTGCAGAATCACTGAAAAAAAGTTTACCTCAAAGGGCATTGGCAACAAATCAAGTTTCAAAGAAAAACAACATCATACATACTTTGATAATGCAGAGCATCATGGGATATATGCAAATCACCATGGAATTTCAGACGTGTTCAGTTTACAGCAATTTACATGCATTTTTAAATAGCACAACTAACTTAATTTATATAATAGTCACCTAGTACTTTTTACCTTTATCAAAAACACCTAGTGCTATAGTATTTTCAACATTTACAGGTTTCATAAACATAAGGTATATATATATATATATATATATACACATCAAGGTATTTTGTGCTGTTACATACTAAATCGAACAACGATAAACACAACCTGTTTTACATACATTTGGAGATCACCACAATAACCTCTCTGTACGAGGAACTGAGCAGGAAAAGAAAAATTAAGGAGGACACTATAGCATAGTCATGAAAGGGAATGGGGTGCCCATAAGTGGCCAACCTTATGGACTAGAAATTGTAAAGGATAGATTAGGCTAAGAAATAGAAGAACTGTTGCAACAGATTTAGGAAAAGGTCGGTCCTTAAGAGTGGCAGGAGCTCCCTGTCACATGCACGGCATGTCTAATGTCAGTCTTTGCTTCACATAGCAATATACTGTTGTAACATAGCAATTTAAGATCAGAAGGGGCCTTCATTAAAGTCAGAAGGTCCATTATGTCACACCTCCCCCTTTACAAGCAGGGATTAAATAAGTAATTTATGCAACCACATACCATTTTATATGGATTGCTGGTGCACTCACTACACAAGGTACCTGGTGATTCCTTTAGTAAGCAGAATTTTGTCCAGGCTTAGAAGGCCTGTATGTCTTCATTCTTGTTGACTGTAAGATTCTCTCTCCTAATAAACTGTTTACTTGCACCCAGTAGCCAACTTATGATAGGAGAGCATCTGTAATGATTCTGAAGTGAATGAGTTATAAGGCCAGGCAAAATGAGCATGTCATATTCACAATTAAAAGAAACTGGACAGGCGGGGCGAGTATGATAACAATCTATCAAATCACAATGGCATGATGAAAAGGAGGTCACCAAGGGTCATTGATCTCAGAGATTCCAACTGAATTTGTAAGACCCTCCTCCTCCCTCTAGCTGGAGAAGATTATTACTAATACTCAATGCACATAGCCCAGCAAGGAGTTAATAAGCAATGCTCCTCAGGAGAGGAACTTAAGGTGCAAAAGTAGGAGAAGACTGGTCATTTGTGTGTTGATCCCCGGGGGTTCAGTGAGAAAGGGTTCCCCAGGGGCCCAGCAGAACAGTATGGCAAGGTTCTGTCCCTTGAGGGAGGCCTCTAAGGTTGCAGACACATGATGCTAGATAATCTCTAGAGGCAGAAAGGAAGATTGAAGTCCAAGTGAACTGTGTGGGGAGGAACCCCAGATTGGTGTCTGGAGTACCAGGTAGTAGGGCCTTGAAAACACATAAGGAGACTTTGGAGTTATTTCCCACATGAGATTTTTGGAATGGAAATGTTGGTATGCTACACATGGGTGCCAGAACATGGGGCAAAGTGAGAGGGGCTGAAGTTCAAGAGGACACAGAGTAAAAAAGGCAATTTGTGCAAATCATTGTTTTTATACACAGAAATTAGCACATTTCTAATACAAAGCACAAGAAATAGTGTATTACTCTCACCCACAAAAGCAAATCTTAAAATCATTTCAGGAGTTTGTGGTTCCATGAATACAAATGAAAGCAAATAGTCAAACTTTGCATTGGAACAAGGCAACTCCAGCAGTTGCCTTGACATCCTTGACATAGCAGTGAGCTTGACAACCAGACTGAGACCTCACTTGCTAGCCTACCAGGATCTTACATGTCAATCGGAGACTGGGATGGGCACACAGAATTGCAACCTATGCCATGGTTGCTTCTCTCCTTGCCTTGCATGCACCACAAAGGTACCTTGAAGACGAAGCACAAAACTGGGGTGCTGGCACCCTGCCCCACAAACCCATTGCTTCTGGCACCTATGCCAGCTCCTGCTAAAATACCATAAGTGTCCTTTTGGAACTGGTGCTGCAGTACCATCTGTAACCTAATTTAGTGTTCTGTGAGTAAAGATGATCTGATATGCCTTACATTGTGTAATGAGCTTAATTAGTAGAGATTGCCTTTAAACATCCTGCATGTAACCAGTTGTTTCTCAGCGAGAACCTACGCCCTGGTTCCAAGGCACCGTGACTGGATCATTTCAGGATGCAGAGAAAGTGCAGGAGGAGGATGGAGAGGCTGGGCATCCCGTAGCTGCGCTCAATAAGTTGGGAAACATCCCGGACCTAGTTAAGTATAAATGTTCTGCAGAAGTTCTCATCACTATGTGCAAAATAAGAGCACTAGCTAGGGAGAGGGCTTCAAATTGAATGGTTAATCTCAGCGCTGTAAGGCATCCCCTATAACTGAGCATGGGTCCAAGGAAAAGCAAAGTTTATTTCTATGGCGCCTAATCCTGGAGGCACTGGGCGCCTTACATGAAACATAAAACAGACAGGGTATTAAATAAAATCACATATCAAAAATAAAATAACACTGATAACGCAATAACACATCAGATACAGCATTTAAAACTAGCAGTTTTTGGGCTGGTCACATCACTATGTCAGGGGAGGCCAGGAAAAATAGGTAAGCTTTCAGGCCACTCTTCAACCTCTCAACCAATGAGGCCTCCCTGGCAGCATCTGGAAGAGAGTTCCACATGGTCGGTCCACTGAAGTTCTTAATCTGGTCCTGGGAACTTCGAGGAGGCCCCTGGTCGAAAAGCAGAGAGAGCGGACTGAGGTGGCGGGTGTCAGGAGATCAGTCAGGTAGCCAGGGCCGAGCCCGTGTAGGGCCTTATAAGTGAGTAAACTCATCTTGAAGATAACCCTCCACCTAACCGGCAGCCAGTGCAGAGGTAACTCCCAAGCTGAGTCCTAGCCTACCCTGGGACCCCCATGAAAACGAGATGCTGCATCTCATGGGGTTTTCCCAGTTGCGGTAATTTCAAATAAATAAACAAACACCCTTCCTAAAAATAATGCTGTCCAAGATATAATGAACCCAGATATGCTGCTACAAGTATGAATGGCTCCACAAAGGAATTTTAACACCACGTGGCCTCACAGAGGATAGTTGCTAGAAAAAGGAAAAGGCTGAGCCAGTAAAGGAATGCCTTCTCTGGCAATCTAAACTCTTAAATGTTAGATTAAGGGAAGGGGAGTCCTGATCAAATGTACTGAAATGGCAAAGGAAATACTAGAATAAAATACCTTGTATCCGAGTTCCGGTTAAGGAGAATTTTTAGGAAATTGGTTAGATATACCATTTATTTAGTTCTTATCTCCAAAACAGTGAATATGGATACAAACTAAATACAAACACACAAGAATACTGCATCATGTTTACCCACAAAAGTGCATCTAAGGGCCATTTCAGGAGTCTGTAGTCCCATAGATTAAAATTAAATCAAATGGTTTAGTTTTGCATATTGCCCAGGCATCTCTTATAGCTAAAAACAGGTTCAGACCGAAACAAAGTAACATACATAGTAACAGTAACTTAATGTCGGAAGGGCCTCTAGGTTCACAACCACCCCAACCCCCTTCTTCATAAGCAGGGACCAGCATGTATACCTGCTCAAATGTGTGTTAATTGATAGGGATTTACCACCCACCCTACTACCCAGAGTCCGCTGCAATTCCCTTGATTAACAGATACTTGTCCAGGCCTGTACTATCTTCATATCCACTGTTTCTGTTGAGAAGCTGTTCCTTAGGTCCGTTCACCTCCCTCTGGGAGAAGTGTCTCCTAATGTTACCCCTGAAGTTTGACCTTAGGGTGTGTCCCTGCGCTGCATCCTGCTGGAACACACAAGATCAAGCATCTCCATCTGGTCAACCTTATTGATATCCTTCAGAACGTAGAAGACTGAGATCATAGCCCACCTCAGCTTCCTTTTCTTAACGGTGAACATGTTAAGTTCTTCTATGCTCTCCTTAGAGCATTTATCCTTCATACTCCTGGTCACGTTGGAGGTTTTGTGTTACAGCCTTTCTACTACCTCAGTGTCCTTCTTGTGTTAGGGAGCCCAGACCTGCACACAGTACTCCAGAGGGGTCTGACCAAGGCTTCCTTATCTCCGCATGTCCACAGGGCGCTCCTCACCAAAATGGTGCTCCCTGTCTTCGGCCAAGTAAATGTGGTCTATGGCAGCACCTCTTCCACATCCCTCACCAGACTGGACACCCACTACAACTCCTGCAATTTTATTACAAATTCCCCCCTCTGCACCCACAATTGTTCACTGTATTCATCCCTATCCATCCTCCCTTTGTCCTCTGGTCACCTGGCTCATTGTACCTCATTCACATCCAAACACTGGTTTGGTCCCTTTCCCTCTTACCGCTCCTCACTCCACTTCCAGCTCCCCACTACTCCCTGTTCCCTCCATTCAAGGGACCATCACACTTTTGCCACTCCTCACTCCTCAGCCCCACTCCTGTGCTGCACAATTTGCCTTTTCCTGTCTACTTCTCTCACTCTGGAACAAACTCCCTTCCCCCACATCCCCAGGCTCCCTCAAGCACCAGATGAAATTCCAACCGTTCCCCACCTGTTCTCATTACTCTTCCTCCTACCTCCACAGCCAAGCCTCAACCATTCTGGCAAGAATCCAGCTGGGTCCCTGCTCCTGCCTTGGGTTAAGTTCCACACCACTACAGTATTCTCCCTCCATTATGAGTCTGGGTAATAACTCACCTCTCAGGTCAATCGCCTGTTATCAGTATTATGCTTATTCACCAAGTATTGTTGCCACTTCTGAATACGCACTTACTAGGCATTCTTATTGAGCAGTACTACACTTCTCTGCACATAAAAATGTTTGTATTTATTCTAATTTTGTACAAAGTTTTACTGAATGTTGTTCAAATGTTTTGCTACCATGTTTTGTGCTTCTGGTCTCCCACTGTTCGCTTCCCTCAGGTGGCACTTGGAAATGAGCCTTGGGTCACTGTGCCTCTCTTGGGTACCAGTTCTCAAATAAATAATTAAATTGTGAAGAGGTGAGATTACTTCCCCTGTCTTATTGGTCACCGCCCCTCCCCCTTGGTGCACCTCAGCATTCTCTAACCTTCTTGAGAGCAGCTGTGCAGTCCTAGCCATGCGTTAGCCCCTCATCTTCGATGACTTCTGAGTCCTTTTCCTCTTACACTGCACTAAGAGGAGCCTCACACAGTGTGTAGGTCCTACCTCTGTTTCTCCTCCCCAGTGTAGCAGGTTGGATTTGACTACATTAAGTCAAAGACTCCAGGAGTTCAACCAGTCACCCAGGTTGTTCAGGTCCTCTTGAAATGTGTCCTCATCCTCAAGGGAGTCCACCACCCTCAGTATTGTCAGTGAACTTAAGAAACCTAAGAGTCTCCAACTTCTAAATCGTTGATGGAAATGTTGAAAAGCTGTGGCCCCAGTACCGATTCCTGATGGACACCACTGATTACTCCTCTCCACTCAAAGTAGTGCCCCTCAACAACAACCATCTCCTTCCCTCCCCAAAACCAGTTAGCAATACGCCTTGTATATGCCTCATGTATACTGCACTGGTGTACATTGACCAGAAGCTTGCCATGCATCACAGTGTCAAAGGCCTTGCTGATGTCCTTTTCCCAGTCCCATTTCCTAATTACCCCTTTAAACAGTGTTATCAGGCTGTTTTGGCATGATCTGCCCCTCATTAAGCCACTCTGAGAGGGGGCGAGAACTTTGATCTCAGTTAATGGAGCCAGTGTTCTGTCCTCGATAACGGATTCTAGGTCTTTGTGCGGCACCATCAGGATGACAGGCCTAGGCCCCTGGGTCTGACTTTGCCCCCTTCTTGAGGATGGGAACAACACTGACCCCTTTCCAGATCTCTAGTACCACACCTGTACAGACAAAATCATGAATGATCATTGCAAGAGGCCCCCCCATACTGTTTCTATAGCTCTGCTGTAACCCTCCACCCTTAATCCATCCACCCCTTGAGGTTTACTTGGCTTGATCTAGGAAGTTGGAGGACCTTAGGGAAAGGTGAAAAGTTGACAAAGTGGGTGGCAAACTGGCTACGAGCGAGAACCTGAAGGGCGGTGGTGGATGGGAGCACTCAGAGATGATGGAGGTTACCAGCAGGGTTCCAAAGGGAGCAGTGCTTGGTCCAGTGTTGTTCAACAAGTACATGAACAACACTGTGAACAGTATAAAGAGCAACCTCTGCCTCTTTGCAGATGACATCAAGCTCTGTGGGAACGTGGAAAAGGAGGAGGGAGTCAGAAATCTGAGGGAGGACCTGGCAAGGTTGGAAAGATGGTCTGGGAACTGGTAACTGCGGTTCAATGCAAAAAAGGGCGAGCTGATGCACATAGGGATCAAGAACCCCAGGTCCAAATGCAGGCTAGGGGCTGTGACTGTCATAATGTCTGAGGAAGGGAAAAACCTGTGGATCACTGTCATAAGCAATCTGAAGCCCTCTGTGCAACTGTACATCGTATTCTATGTACAGTGTGTTTTTGTGCAGGAGCATTAGGAGGGAGTGCTCACTTCAGAGTTAGGGAGAGGATGGCCCAATAAAATAAAAAGACTGTAAACTTATTATAAATCATTTGAGCTAAACTTGTGTGATCTATAATAAGATAACAGGGCCTCCGAGGGATGTCTCTTATGGTATAATAGACTCCTCTCATGAGGTTAGGGCAGATAGAACAGCTCAGTTTCCTTTGCAGTCTTCTCACCCAAACCTCATGCTCAGAGTCTCCTATTACTATGACAGACATCCATCAGAGGCCCTATTAGCTTATACAATTAATTCCTAGTGAAGTTCTGGTTACGGTGAAACTACACCTATTCAGTACATTCTTATTTTTGTTTGCTTTGGACAACACACTGGCATGAAAGGAGAAAAATGACTGCAGTACTATGTGCAGTTCTGGAGGCCGCACCTTCGAAAGGACATTAACAGACTGGAGGTGGTCCAGAGAAGGGTGACTAAAATGGTGCAGGGCTTGCACCACAAAACTGAGGAGGAGAGTGTAAGGGACCTCAATATGTACTCGCTGGAGGAGAGGAGGGAGAGGGGGGACATGACAGAAGCATTCAGGTACCTTAAGGGCATAAACAAGGTGCAGGGGGAAAGACAGCTTCCAATACAGGAGAAGTACAAGAATGGAGGGGTAGGACATGAAATTGGAAGGTGGGAGGCTAAGAGGGAATGTGAGGAAGTTTTTCTTCACAGACAGGGTGGTAGACGCATGGAATGGTCTGCCACAAGAGGTGGTGGGAGCAAGCACTGTTACTGGATTTAAATATGCATGGTACAGGCATAGGGGAATCATAGAGGTAAATCAGAGGGAGGGTCAGAAGCCATAATCAAGTACGGGGCGTACGGGCAGACTAGATGGGCCTAGCAGTCCTTATTTGTCGACAGTTTCTGTGTAATCCTGGCTGATGGCTTAGTCCATTAAACAATAGTAGCCCCAAGCTGCGGCCCTATTCAAGTAAATAAAATGATGGGTGTTGCGGTACTTGTGGGCCTTGTTTGGTTACTCATGGTTACCCTGATGCTGGCATGCCTTCTACTCCAGCTGAGTCCTGGCTGGATATAAATGCTTCATCACGCAGTTGGATATTGCATTTCCATCTGTTCCCTCAGCTCTCCTCTGCTATTTGCTCTCTCTCTGACACCTCATGCAGTTTCAGGTGAGCTGTCACTGTCAGCCACTCAGAGTATATTAAGGATTCCTGTTCTTTGCAGCTTATGAAGTTGGAGTAATCAGTGCAGTGGCCTTAGGCCCTGATGGTTCCTTCTCCACTTGGACCACACCCATCTGGTAAGAAGAAAGTCTCTCAAGTTGAACACCGAAGCTCCACTGCAGGGTAACTTATCTTTGAAGGCTGAAACCACCAGCTGCAGTTTCAGTCTTTGTGTATGTTGCTGGCAGCAGTCTCCTTCTTGGTGGCTGTATAAGCACACTTCTCCCTCCAAAGTCTTAGTAGAGCTTCTTTGTCACTCACGCAAAAACTAGGACTGCTTCTCTTCACACTGCACAACAGACTGTGGAAATACTGAAAGATTTCTCAGTGAAAACTCAGACAGACTGCCTCCCCATTGGCCATGTCCTCCTGTCAGTTTCTTGCGTGGGTCTGTTTGGTGGTTATTCAATGGCTGATTGGTCACCTATCCCCTGAGTGAACTAATAAGTCTGTATCCTAACAGCCCTCTGTGACTCCATGGCAGGTTTTTGTAGCCTACTTGGATGCTGTGGTGACCGCTGACCCATTCCCATGGTGAGAGGGGCCAAAGAGAAAAATGTCTGCCTATTCTGTAGTCCATGAGGCTAAATGGGCATATGTAAGAAAGTACTTCTTCACAGAGAGGGTGATGGATGCATGGAATAGCCTCCCAGTGGAGGTGGTAGAAGCTAAAATAGTTACAGGATTCAAGAATGCATGGGATAGATACAAGGGGATCTTGGAAGTAAGGGGGGGTCCAGACAGAGTAAGGGTCTGTGGTGTTGCTGTGGGTAGGGAAAAATAGGGCAGACTAGATGGCCCATGACTAGAATGCATCCACCATCCTTGCTGATACCACCCCTGCTGACTTCTTCTATGTTCCTATGGGGCACTTGTCCAAAGTCCCTATTTTGTAAAGGGATTCTGCCTTTAAACAATTTATGTGTGCCCTAGAGTGTTGTATGTGATCACACCTGACAGTCTGAGCGAGTGGTTACTGGGGGAAATTCCCTGCTTGTCATGCTCACTGATCGCTCACTTCACTGACAGCAGCATACGAAAAGAGCCAGCAGAAGACCACCTGGTCTATCGCATCTGCTCAGTAAATGATGCAGGGTCCTGGCCTTACAACTTACACCAATGACTCTGACCCCCCCCCAAACCATCCCTTGCTCACCCCCTTCTCCCCTTCCTTGGTCCCAAGGGTTCCCTTTGTGTTTGTCCCAGGCCCTCTTGAATGCGTCCACCATCCTTGCTGATACCACCTCTTCAGGCACCTCGTTCCAGATGGGCACCACCCTCTCCATATAGAAATGCTTCCTTACATCCATTCTGAATCCCCCTCCACTTCAATTTTAGGCTGTGCCCCTAGTGTTTTCACTCATTTTAAAGAGGCCCTCCCTTTTCACTCTGTTAATTCCCTTCATGTACTTGAAGGTCTCTATCATATCACCCCTGTGCCTCCTCTCTTCCAGGGAGTACACCCACAGGGCTCCCAGCCTCTCCTCATAGGACCAATCCTGTTGCCCCTCAGTCATCTTGGTTGCTCTCCTCAGGACCCCTTCCAGCATGCTGATGTTCTTCTTAACGTATGGATGACAGTACCTCACCCCATATTTTTAATGTGGTCACACTAATGACCTGTACAATGGTAAAATAGCCTCGCTCCACCTACTAGTGAGCCCCCATGCAATACACCTTAGCATTCTATTAGCCTTCACCACTGCCTTTTTACACTGAGAGGTGTGTTTTGGGTCACTGGTAATCACCACCCCTAGATCCTTTTCCTCTTCAGAAGCAGTTACTGAAACTCTTGTATGTAATACTCTATCCAAGGGTTTTTGGCCCCTATGAGCATCACTTTGCACTTTTTGGCACTGAAACCAATTTGCCATATTCCTGACCATCTCTCTCTCTCTAGTCTGGCAAAGTCCTCCCTCAGATCTTGCATCCCCTCCTTGGTGTCCACCCTCCCACAGAGTTTGGTGTCATCCGCAAAGATGCCCATTTTGCCTTTAATGCCTTCCTCAATGTCACTTATGAAGACATTGAACAACACAGACCCCAGAATCAATCCCTGCAGGACCCCACTAGTGACCTCCTTGGTGCTGGAGAACTCACCTCCAACCGCTACTGTCTGGGTTCTACGGCTCAACCAGTTTCCAACCCATCTTACCACAGTCTCCCCCATCCCTAGGTACCCCAGCTTCATTGTCAACCTTCTGTGGGGTGCAGAATCGAAGGCCCTGCTAAAGTCCAGCTATATGATGTCCACCGTCTGGCCTATGTCCACTGCCCTCTTGACCCAATCAAAGAACTCGATCAGGTTCATTTGACATGATCTGCCTGCCACAAACCTAAGCTGTCTTTCGTCCTGTACACCATTCTCCTCTCTGCACCTTACTAGCCTTTTCTTTAGTATGGTCTCCATGAGTTTACATACTATTGAGGTCAGACAGATTGTCATCCTTGGGTCCACTCTTGCAGAGAGGCACCACATATGCCATTCAGTGCAGGGCTTCAAACAGGCATGGGATAGGCATAAGGGAGCAATATAAATGACTATGAATAGATAGGTCACTGACAGAGCAAAGGCCGATGGCACATTTATAAGGTAGAAAAAGAAATGGGCAGACTGGATGGGCATTGCGGTCCTTATCTGCCGTCAACTTCTATGTTTCTATGTTTCTATGTTTCTATTCTCCACTCCAGCAGCACCGCTCCCGACTCCAGAGATCTATTGAAGAGAACAGTCAGTGGCCTTGCCAGATCCTCCAATTACTCTTTTAGCTCCCTGGGGTGTATTTCATCAGGTCCCGTGGATTTGTCCATCCTCAGGGCCATCAGCCCCTCCCTCACTCTTTCAATCTTGATGACCCTTACAGCTTCTCCCCCCCCAATTCCCTCCCTCTTTCTCCCTGCATGTGGCACTTTTCCAGCCTTTTCCTTTGTAAAGACAGAACAAAACTATTTATTTAATACTTCTGCTTTGCTCCTGTCTTCATCAACCCAACCATACCCCTTCCTCAGCCTAACAATGTCATCCTTCTTGTCCCTCCTTTCGCTTAAGTAGCAAAAGAAGGCCTTTTCCCAATTCTTTATTTCTTCAGCTATTTAGAGCTCTTTCTGTGCCCTTGTCTGCTGCACCTTCCTTCTTGCCACCTTAACCAGCCTCCGGTATTCTTCCTCATCCTCTTCCTTTGCTGTTCTTCTGCATTTTCTACAGGCTGCCATCTTCTCCCTTACCACTCTAGCCACCTCCCCATTAAACCAGCTTAATGGTCTGTCTTTTGATTTCTTTCACCTCAGTTTGATACAACTGCTTGTCACCTTCTGAAAGCCCCCCCCCCAATGATGGCCTATAATCCATCCACCCCGTGCCCTCTTCCATACTCCTTAGGTTTTCCCTTAGCACTTCTCTCATCTTTTTCCAAAATTGCCCTCTTGAAATCCAGTGTGCTCTGGTCTTGATGTGGATGTCATCCTTGCCTGTGTCCAAACTGAACCACACTGTACTGTGGTCGCACAGAATTAATAGAGAGTGGAATGGAAGATTGGCAGCAGTGTACACTCACAGCTGTGGCTTATGCTACCGTGGCATGCATGGGTCCTGGCTGTGTGAGAGTCAGTGAAAGAAGAAATACATCTACCCGCATATTTAGAGGTCCAGCATACATGCACATCAGCCGGTCAAAGTAATAGGAGGCTTCCATTCAACTCCCCTATTCATTCTATGGGTGGCAACGAGTGTTTGATGTGTAGTGTGGAGCTGTGAAGATGGAATGGCACAGGAGACACTGGATATGTCCTCACTCGCTTATTCCCACTCAGATCCTTGCATGGTAGTGCATGTTCCCGGGGCCAAGGAAAGCAACAAGATAGGTGGTAGCAGGCTGTGCTGGCGCCACAAAATTTAAAGGTATGCTCCAGACTTGGTGGTGGGCCTTGCGATAATGTTAGTAAAGGAGTTCACTGCAACAGGAGCTGCTCAGATGACTAGAGAAAGACAGGGACACTGGGATAACTATGACTACGCTATAAACAGAAATTTGATCTATCAGAGTTCACTGCTCCTGGAGACAGACGGATGACAGGGGAAAGACTGAGACACTGGGAGACTTTCCCTGTAAACACACATTCATTGCATCAGCATTCACTAAAACTGGACTGTTAGTTCACTGAAACGAGTGGAGAAAGAATGGGGTGTTGAGATGACTTCACTAGTCAGAAATGTACTTAATCAGGGTTCAATTACATAAGTAAGAGTAGGAGTCTACTGCAATGACTGGGAGAATCCTGGAATATTAGGATATATGGTACTTCACAAGAAACAGAAAATAAATCCTTTAGTGATGAATTGCCCTGAATCTGCACGCCATTTTGTTTTTCTGTAGAAGCTGTGTTTCAAGTACTGGTTTACATTTTGTTGTTGTCCCATCCTTACTGGCCTTTAAAAAAATTCAGTAGGTGTTTCTGATCTTCACACTGGTCATTAGAACCATTTTATATGTTTATATGCACAGTTACTGTGTCTCTCTTACTGTTATTTTTTTTTTATTAATAACGTCTTTTATTAGATCAAAGTCAAATACAATAAACATGAATTACAAGTACACAGCAACGTTTACAATACAAATATATAATACAACCAAATAAATGTATGTATATATATATATATATATATATATATATATATATATTATATAGAACATACATCACAATCTCATCAGTAACAATAATAAGACTGTTTTTGTGAAATTGCATTCCTATTAGATTTATTACCATTTAAAAAGGTGAAATTTATTCTGAATCCAAAAAGGAACAGTCTATTTTGTAGCATTAACTATCTACTTCACACTATTATTGTTTGAAGCTGGACTAAATAACATTCATTGCCCTTCACCACATAGAGAAAGTAATTCTAGGATCTTAGCCCAGCAAGAGAAAGGCCCCCTTAGTAAATGCCTCCCATTTAACAGATAGAAGAGTGCATTCTTGAGTTTGTGGGTGAGAGAAGCTGAGCAGTTCTGGCTGGACTCCCAGGGCAGGGATATTCAGACTGCGCCAGGCTGGGGCGCAAGCAATGGTGCAGTGCAACATGGTTGAGCCTTGCAATAGTCCAGGCGATATTCAACAGTGCTGCGCCATGGCTCAGCACCGTTGAATATGGCACTGAGGGTGCATACACTGCGCACGGTGCAGTGGCACTGCACCAGCACAAGTGGCAGCAGAGGAGCGGGGGCTGCGCCAGCGCAAGTGCGGTTGCGCTAGGTGCAGTGAGAGCGATATTCAGCCATGAGCATGCAAATGAGGCCATTATATATGCAAGGTGAAAATAGGGCCATTTGCATGTCATTATGGCCCCATTTGCATGCGGTGCACCAATCCCTGGCGGCTTGCGCCTGGTGCCCTGCCAGGCTGCAGCCATCGGGGACTGACAGCCCCTACCCCTCGGCGGGCAACGCGCCTCATAGCCTGATCATGGGCATAGCAATAAAATAACCCTGGTGGTCCAGTGGACCCACTCCCCTGCCTGATCACGGGCATATGAATATAATATCCCTGGTGGTCCAGTGGACCCGATCTCCTGCCAATTGCGGGCAAATGTAAAAAATAATTCTGGTGGTCCAGCAGTACCTCCCCCGCCCACTGAGCCCCACCACCCTGCACCCCCCGTCAGCAGCGGGTGACAGCTCCCCACCACAAGCCGCCTGGCTGCCCACCGACTGACAGAGTACAGTACAGCTGTATGCATATTGGTCCACCGCATGGGCCAATAAGCATGCAGACCGTACTGTACTACACAGTCCCAAATTGTGAATGGTTCATTCACAGTTCGGGACTGTGTAGTACAGTATGGTCTGCACACCCATTGGCCCACACGGTGAACCAATAGGCATATAGCCATAATGTACACTGTCAGTCAGCAGGCAGCTGGGTGGCTTGTGGTGTGGAGCTGCTGCCCGCCGCTGACCGGGGAGGGTGCAGGGTGGCAGGGCTCAGTGGGCTGGTGGGAAGGGGGGTACCATTGAACCACCAGGGTTATTTTTTACATTTGCTCATGAACGGGCAGGAGATTGGGTCCAGTGGACCACCAGGGATATTATATTCATATGCCTGCAATCAGGCAGGAGTTCGGGTCCACTGGACCACCAGGGATATTATATTCATATGCCCACGATCGGGCAGGGGAGTGAGTCCACTGGACCATCAGGGATATTGTATTCATATGCCCGTGATCGGGTGGGTGAGCGGGTCCACTGGACCACCAGGGTATATTTGACTGCAGGCCTGCGATCTGGCAGAGGATAGTGGTCCACTGGACTACCAGGGTTATATTATATCTATGCCCACGATTGGGCAGGGGATCAGGACCACTGGACCACCAGGGTTAAATATAACTATGCCCATGATCGGGTGGGGGGGCATGATGCCCGGACTGTGTCCTGGGAGGTCGGGCAGCAACCCACCGCAGGCGGCTGCCTTGTTGCGCCCAGCAACACGGCAGCCCACCTGTGGGTGTCCCCCAACTTGTTCCTGGGTTTGATGGGCACATCTTTGCACCCCGCTGTACTGCAATGCAAGGTGGTATGTGCCTGCCCATGCTTGCCACATCCCAGGCTGAATATCGGGATGTGCCGCATATCTGAGTACAGCCCTCGCGCACACCGCATATATTACTGGTGTGCCCCGGTGCATTGGAGATTGTGTGAAGCAACCTATCCATTTGAATATCTCGCTGGGGTGCATCGGTGGGTTGTGCATGGCGCAACACTGTTGCGCCATGCGCAACCCCTTTAAATATCCAACCCCCAGTGTAAGCAGGATGTCCACGTAGAATAATTTAATAAAAAAAAATTTAATGTACGATTAGGGGCACTGTATAGAGTCAGAAAATGTATCCCTGTTGATGTGAGAAAGCAAACTGTGAACTCGATGGTCATTCTGTTGCTTGACTAAGGGGATATGGTTTATGGGGCGGGGGCGACTGGAAGGGAATTGGGGAAATTAGATGTAATGTACAATAGATTTACACATTTTATATTGGTTGCCCCACAACAAACACATCACTGTTTGCTGCACAATTCATTAGGCTGATTAAGTTTGAATGACCGTAGAAATCTATGTTTCATATTTGATACACCAAACCCTGTTAAAGAAAACCCCATCTTATCTTGATAACTTGTTCCAAATCTGGCAAAAAAGGGGTAACCTCAGATCGGTTGAAACTTTGGACTACAAATTCCAGTACTTAAAACATCTAAAGGCAATTTGAGCAAAATTAGCTCAGGACCTAGGGTCTGGGACAACTTACCACATCCCCTAAAGGTGATAAATGGGAAAACAACTTGGAACCAGATAAAATCCTGGTATCTTAAAGTCTCTTCCACATCTAAAATCTGCTGTACCAACCATGAAAAGGACTAACTAGAGTACTGTTTCAGTTTACATCTTACTATGTTTGAATCCATTGTTACTGATAATTTTATGCGGATGTTCTTGTTTTAATGTTTCACCTATATGTATAATGTAATAATGTGTTTGTATACATGAAGGACCCCATTGTAAATGAGCCTTGGCTCAATTGGGTCACCCTTTTCTTGGTTGCCAAGAATAAACAATTACTACTACTACTACTACACATGAGTCATAAAGTGTAGGGGAGTTATGTCCAAGGAGAGAGCCATTATCTGTTCCAGTAGCACAGGGGTCCATTCTTGGACCCTTGTTATTTAGTTTATATTTGAATCATTTAGCTTCAGTGTGTTGTTTAACAAATATTATTTTATATGCAGATGATGCAGTTGTTTTTACAAGTAACAAGCAATCAGATTTGTTGAAGCAGAATTTCCAATTACATTTTAATATATTTTAGGACTGATTTACTAATATCCTTTGATCAAGAATGAAAAGAAAACAAACCGCATGCAGTTTGGAACCCACTGTAAATTGCATAGGGCACCTGTCTTGAATATTGATACTTCATCTGGTTCTGTTCTTGAATAGGTTATGAAATTTAAATATTTGGGGGTATACCTTGACAGCGCACTGTCTTTTATTGACCATGTTAACTATTTGGTAAGCTCCATTAACATTGGTATTGATTTACATCAGAGATATAGGAGAAATGTCCTACCAGAAATTAAAAAATTGTTGGCATAGAGCTTTATTCTTAGATTATGGGCAAACAGGCTATGTTGGGCACGTTTTCACCAGGGCTTCCGTCCAAATTTAAATTTGCTGATAACACATATTCAAGTCTACCTTAGGTCAAAATTCATTTTTGTATTGTTTTATTAAGTTTTGGAATGACTCCCCTGATTTACTAAGTGACTGTGAATCAATTATTTGTTTCAAAGAATAATTAATGGCTGAATTTACTGATTTGAATAGTTGTGTTTTCAATTTGATTTTGACTTTGTACAATTCATTTTTATACTGCTGTGTGTGTATTTTATGTAATATATATATATAGTATTTTTTTTATATCTTGACTCCGTATCCATTGAAAATAGGTTCCTGCCTAAAGAATTGTATGTCCAATAAAATGAAAATGAAAATAAAATGTCACAGGCACCATTTTAGTCCATCTGGAGATATCCAGGACAGTAAAACAAATATGCATATCTTTACCACTGCAGTCAAGGTACACTCACTGTCAAGGCTGTGATGCCCACTCTCACAGGTGAAAAGGTGCTTCTGCAGGTGTGCTTTAATTTACCTAGCTTGATTTGTACCCACTCACATACTTCTCTGCATCTCAGTTATGGCAAACTTCAGCATGAGTCACGTGACTCGGCCACAGAACTAGCGACCAGTCTGGGTGAAATTTCTTGATCAATTCCAGCCCAGTAAAGATAGTTCCTCCTCCCTCCCATCTATTTTGCTGTTGTTAAATCAAATTTTAGTAACTTATCTTGATACACTGATGCATCCACCCCTGGCCCCAATGGAGTGTGCCTTACCTTTTCTGCTGTATGGAGATCTTGCCACTTTCCTTCTCTGCTCTCTGCCTCCCTGAGAAAAGAGATGCTATGAAGGGGGCAGGAGCAGGATTTTCTTTGGTGCCTCCTGCAACAGTATGTAGCTGTGACTCTTACTGCACCTCAAAGATGGCTGCCTGCCACCAACAGAATGAGTGAATATGCTCCTGACTGGAGCAGCAGACACCATCACACCCATCAGACTAAAACCAGACTGTAGCACGACTCCCACAACAATGCCAGGGGCAGCCAAATAGATATTCAGAGCAGGAGCACTTTTGGAAATTGGACTTCTGGGGTCAGTGCCCCTCCAGACAGTAAGGAGGCTGCTACAGTGTGTTGGTGCACTCTGACCCCATCTCTGCTGCAACAGGGTCAGGAGTTGTGCTAGCAACCAGTCAGGCTCCAGTGCTTGGAAAGAGAGTCCTAGGAAATCCTGGGCTGCAGACGAACCTATTCACTCCAGATGCTCTTTCGCCAGTCAATTACCTGTTGTGGATCAGACTGGACTGCCTAGTCTGATTGACAACTGTTTGAACCCACAGGACTTGTACTTTGTCTCAGGGAAGACCAGGGATTGAGCTGCACCTCAGTCAAATCTGGAAGAGATCTCATTAGAGTGGGACTGCTGTTTAGGAGGGCTCTAGCTTAACTGACTGGTTTCTTGGTGAAAGAAAAAGGAGGTATTCTCATGCTAGCCAACACATTATTCGATGCTATGCAATGCCAGCGTGGAGGGGGAGAGAGACAGAGAGAGAGAGAGAGAGATAGAGAGGGAGGGAGCTGCATCCCACAACTGCTGTAGGATCAGAGAGTGGGCACTATAGCCTGGTGCCAGGCTGCTACTGTCCTGAGGGTGTAAATGCCTAGACATGTAGGTTGGTGTGGACACACTGTGGCCTGATCAACAGAGGACAACCAAACCTCCAGCTTACACTGCTGACATAGATGCCAGCGAGAAAGTGGAAGTTGGAGACCAGAAGGATTACCTGGCTAGCTGAGTGAGGCGTTGAGAGCTGTGATCCACAACCCTGCATCGTGAGGGAGGATCCACCAGTGCTGGAAGAGTTGGTAGGATCAAGGCTTGGTCCTGTTACAAGAGAAGTGTACAACTAGTTTGAGAGTTGTTTAACTACAGTTGGCCATCAGGCCAGGAATTTAAAAAACCTCAGGGTTGAGATATATGCTCTGCCATTTGGGAAATTATATGGCTTTTGGGCTTGGGGGTTTGGGGTATCGAAGGTGGGCAATTACAGAATCCCAGGGCATTGTACTAACCAGTCACTAGGCCAACTTAAATCTGTCTCTGGCTGGAGGCACTGAATTATTTCTTCTATCTGGACATGATCCACACCCCCATGTTAATGAAGGAGAAACTAACCCAAGAGCCACAAAGGCATCTATAGCAACCCCATGTAGCCATAAGGTATTGACATCTCCATCCCCTAAGCTAATTGGGGGATGCTCACCCTACAAGGGCCTTAGAACTTAGAGGCACTTCTGGGATTGCATCTCTGGTTTACTGCCAAGTAATCCACATGGAGCACTAGTGTGGTACTTCAGCAATTCAGCCTCTCCAGGAAAAAGTTTGAAAGGCACTGCAAACACCATAGTATTTAAAGAGGTGAAAAACAGCCACAAGGTGGAGGGTTACAACCCTATGAAGGTAATTTAGGAGTGGAACATCCTCAGTGAACTGTGCAAGTATGAGATCATGGGGATATTGGACAAACACCTCTCTCCACTTGAAGAACTTAAGGCATAGTGGGTGACAGAGAAGTGGACACTAAAACCTTTTGTATAGTCATGGAAAGTGACCAGACTATGGACCCAGACATGCTGCCAAGTACCCTGACTCTGGCTGGGACAGAGGATGAGTGACAATTATTTAACTAGGCGAACACCTCGGACAGTGACTGGAAAGTGAGAGAAAAGAAGTGTCTGGCCAAGGAAGGAAAAAGAATTAAGGATTCTAAGGAACTGCTGGAACCTGTATGGTCAGACATGGCCCTTGCAGTGGCAATATTGGATGCCATGGGACAGTTCATAGAGAAGATGCGTCACCCTTCTGGGGTGCAAGGAGTACAGGCAACACAGTGTAGCCTACCCACTTCCCGATGTCTAGAGATATGATGGTAACTGTGTGTGGAGAAGGGAGACCACAGCAGAAACACAGAAAAGACTTATGTTTAGAGTTTTGGGAACTGGGGTTCTGGAGTCCTCCATGGGAGACAGGGCTACAAAGCAAACTTGGTTAACAGCAACACACAAGAGGCAACAAACTGAGTGCAGGAATCAGCGAAACAACAAAGAAAGGATCCTTTATACTCTGGGGGCCCAAATGGAAAACTCTGCCTAAAAATGAAATTGGTAAGCCCCCCGAAGAGGTTTAACACTTTTTATGTTGATTGCGCACATGCGTAAGAAACGTATTGCGGCAGCTTGCTGCAGAAGCAGGTTGTGGAGGCGTGGCACTGTTGTGGCCAATGCCCTCACAGCCTTTGGAGGCTTGGCCTGCTTTTGCCAATGGGGTGGCACGCTGCTGCTGACACTAGTTCAGCCAGTGTGCCACAACCTTGTGAGGTTTCAGCCGCTGCAATCAGGGGCTGCCTCATCATTGCAGCATAAGCCATTCGCTGCAATGAGGGAGCAACCTGTCATTGTTGGGCAGAACCTTGGTACTGTGATATTGTTTGTGAACATGGTGGCGGCTTGCCACTGTGTTCACAAACAATATGAGTTAGCCCCCCCTGTGCTGAGGGGGTGCCCAATCCCCCTCTGCAGCATGTGCCCCCCAAGTTTTTGTGAGCCAGCGAGGGCCCCAATCCCCATCGGCTTCAGTGCCTGTAACAATATGTTCATGTTGCCGACGGGGAGCCCTCTCCCTGTCGGCATAATTCCCCAAAACACCCAGTATAGTTGTGCCAAGGGAGGTGCTCAATCCCCTCGTCTCTGCGCCCCCCTTTTTTGTACCAACAGAAATTGTCCAATCCCCCCATCATTAGAGATGCCCCCCAAAAAAACTGTGTTGGCACACTGGGAGCCTACCCCAGCATGCCAAATGGTCCTGTAGAAAAAAAAGTCCCCCAATGTTTTTTTTCTTAAGTAAGCTGTGAAAGAAGAAAACAATCCCTCGTCATCTCCCTGCCCCCTTCCACAACTCGCGCACACCCTCTGTGCACCCTGCCTCCCCACACCCCCTTCACCCCATACTTACCTGTGGAGTCCGGCGCGATAATCTTCGGTGGACCGGGAACACGTCTGCACTCTTCAAAGCCGACTGTGAACTGAGAAAATGCCAGTAAGCTGTATAATGGGATAAATCATTTTTTTTCAACTTTGATGCATATCTCAGGCATATTTTTGGAATTTTTGCACCAAATTTTCAACATGGGGTTTTTGGGACCCCTCCTCTTGAATTCAGGCACTGTCATGACGTTATTCGGTCCTGAAAGGTGATTTTGTGGTCACTGTGTGGAATCACCTTTTGGTACTGATTAACAAAATGACAGTGGCAGTGTTCATGAGGTGGGTTCTCAAAAAGGCTGTGTTCCAAATCTGGTGTAAAAAATCCAAGAAATTACTGTTTTACAAGCGTGCATTGCGCAGTTGCTACACACGGTTGTAACTTCACAAATTTGCAATATTTTCACTCCACATTTTCAACATTGCAATTTTCCCACACCTCCTTATGAACAGTACAGCTGTCATTTTCCACATCCTGGCCGAAATGTGTTTTCGCACTTCCGTCGCAAAATAGCACGGTCGCTATGGGAAATCAGTGTTTGGGACACATTACAAAAATCACAGTGGCACTGTTCATTAGTAGAGGTCCTAAAAATGCCTATGTTAACAATTTGGTGATAAAAGTCCATAAAATGACTGTGTTACGAGTGTGCATTGCGCAGTTTCCACGCACTCTCGTAATTTCGCCAATTTGCAATATTTTCACTCCAGATTTTCAACATTGTCATTGTTCTGCACCTCCTTATGAACAGTGCAGCTGCCATTTTTCACATCCTGGCCAAAATGTGTTTTCGCACTTCAGGCGCAGAATAGCACGGGCGCTGTGGGAAGTCAGTGTTTGGGATGCATTACGAAAATCACAGTGACACTGTTCAGGAGCAGAGGTGCTAAAATCCCTATGTTGAAAATTTTGTGATGAAACTCCATAAAATGACTGTGTTACGAGCGTGTGTTGTGCAGTTTCCACACAACCTTGTAACTTCACAAATTAGTAATATTTTCATGCCAGATTTTCAGCACTGGCATTTTTTCACACCTCCTTATGAACAGTACAGCTGTCATTTTTCCCATCCTGCCCAAAATGTGTTTTCATGTTTCCGGTGCAGAATACTGCAGCCGCTTCTGGAAATCAGTGTTTGGGACAGATTAGGATCGAGCGAGTGAGAGAGGGGGAGTGACCGAGCTCAACTGAGCTCTGTCAGGACTGCTGAGGATTTCTTTCTGGGCAGATACAGGCACCAACATAGGCAGGAGCGCCAGGAGAAACAGAATGAGCGGGTGAGGGAGGAGAACTGAGCAAGCTCAACGGAGCAAAGCAATCAACATTCGGCATTGACAAATGCTTGTTTATAAAGGGATGAAACCCCAAGAGTGATTTTCGAGGGAATGTGATATCATGCTGTAGTAACTTTGAGAAATATGGATACTTTTCAGAATCATGTTAAATTGCCTTCACAAATTTCTTGACAAAGTCAATATAATGACTCTCCTTTGACATGTGTATAATTTTAGTGTTTTCATCCTATATTGATATAATTATGGCAAATTTACTTTAAATATGTTCTGTGCTTGTTGGTTTGTCTTTATGTGTAAGTTATGAACCACTTACACTATATAATTTATGAAAAAAATAGCTTATTTCAACATCATGTTTTATAGCTATAAAACATGGACAAAGGGTATTTTCTTTTTATAATTTTACAGAATGAATGATGTGCTAATTGTGATGCTCTGCCCTTTGCTTATGATTATTGTATGATATTGGTCTTATAAATACATGGTCTGTGTTTGACCTTTCAGTGTGTGAGGAATTTGGCCTGTAATTTCAAAATGTCAGTAGCTGAAAACCAGTAGCTGAAAATTGTAGTTTACTCACCTGGTAAAGGTGATTGTGGGGGTATACATCTCTGAGGCACTCCACACTCCTTACACATGGGTTGTGTCCACCTGATAGGTTGCTTGATGCACATGTGACTTCAAAGAAGTCCGACCCCCTTTCCCTGTGATGCTGCCTCTCCAGGATCAGATCGAATTCTTCCAAAGCTGTACCTAATCATAACCAATAACTCTTGGCTTGTTAGTAGGCAGCACAATGTTTCCTGATATTTCTTAGTGTGTTAAATAAATTATAGTAGAGGCATTTGTTATGTTTTGCCAAAAATTCTGTGGCCCATGAGGGTCCATACAAATCTAAAATTTCCGACCCATATGGCATGCTGATTGTTGCATCTTGAAGCTCATCTTTGAGTCCTTTGTCTCTGACTGACTACCTGGGTGGGTTGTGGAGTGCCTCAGAGATGTATACCCCCACAATCACCTTACCAGGTGAGCAAACTACCATTGTGGGGGATAATGTCTGAGGCACTCCATACTCCTTACACATGGGTTTCGATGTAAAAAGCAGTACCCTAGTGAGAAGGGTGGGTAGTCAGTCCATTATGTTATGTTCGACCTTGCTGCTAACAACACTACTTAAGTAAAGTTAGTTTTTTGCTTCCAGGGTTACATCTACCCTGTAGTGTTTAGTGAATGTGTGTGTTGATGCCTATGTAGCGGCAGCACAAATTTCCTCTGTTGTGGCCATGTTTCTCTCAGCCCATGATGTGGCTATTGCTGTGGTGGAATGGCCTTGATTTTTTATTTTTTTTGTGTATGATTTGAGGGCTTTTGCGCCTTTGTGATGGGAGACTTAAGCCAATATGCGCCGTATGTCTGCTGTTCTTGTGATGTAAGTTGACATTAATCTCCTCATGGCTAGTAGATGATGTTGAGGGTACCTGTCTACCTTGTCTGCAGGCATATAGACAGGTATTTTGATATTCCATGTGCTGTGAAAAAGCGTGCATATTTTAGGCAGAAAGGAAGGGGATCATCTTTAAACTGATCTTGTCCTCATGAAATACTAGATAAGGCAGTCTGTGGGATAATGCTTGTAGTTTGCTTATGCACCTAGCTGAACATATAGTGACCATGAGGGTTAAGTGTTTGCCCTTTGAGTGGTAGTGACTCTAGAGGTTCAGATGGTGAGTTGGTCATTGCCCTGAGTACTAAGTTGAGGTCCCAGGAAGTGGTCCATTGTTTTATCTTAGGATGTAGATTGGATCGATTGCTGCCACTTGCACTGTTAAGGATGCTGGAGATAGTCCTTTATCCGGACCTTGCTGAAGGATGAGAAGTATGTTAGAGGTTGTATTTATTTATTTATTTTTATTAATTTATTTTTTATTTTTCTTTTTTTCTTTTTCCCCTTTTCTTTTCACCATCTGTGGAAGAATCTTGAATGTCTGATATTTTGAGGTAATGGGGTTTCAGACTCTCCTTTTCGGGAGACAGGCTGTTAGTTTGAGATTGTTCGGACTGAGGTGACATACCGGTCCCTGGTGAGAATATCTTCCCAGAATGGTAGTGTGCATGGGTGGTCTAGTGCCATTGTTACAATTGTGGTGAACCATGTTCTCCTGGGCCAATGAGGGGTGATGATTATCACCCAGGTTCTGATACTACATGTCTTTTTCAGAACCTGTAGTATTGGTGGAAAGATGTAGGTTACTTGGAATGACTATGTAGCTGATAGTGCATCCACTCCCATGGATTTGTGATCCCTGAAGAGGGAGTAGAATCTGGGGCACTGATTGTTCTTGTTGGTGGCCATTAAGTTTATTTTTATTAGTCCCCAATGTCTGTTGATCATTTGGAATATGTTGGAATGAATCTTCCACTCTCCCAGATGAATTAACTGGTGACTTAGACAATCTGCGGTGGTATTCAGCCTGCTTGCTAAGTGTATGGCTGATATGCTCACCAGATGTTTTTCTATCCAAGGAATGAGTCTTGAGCCTCTCTTTGCATGGCTCTGCTCTTTGTTCCTTCTTGCCTGTTGATATTGGAGATGATAACCTGATTGCCCCAGCTCATGAGGCAATTTCCATTTTTTCTAACTAGCCTTGTGAATTGCAGTGGTGCACAGGACAGTGCCCTGATTTCGAGAATGTTTATGGCCATTTTTTTATTCTTGCATGTACCACTTTTCTAGGCTTCTCAGTGGAGTGGCCACTATGTAGAGGCTACTCAATGGTGCATGGCATTATTAGCAGGCAAATCACATGGGCAGTGTGCTATTAAGATGTGGGGATTAGCTTGGGTAGTGGGGTAGGAGTTGATGTGACAAACCCCACCCTCATCATTATATTTCACACTCATGGCTGCATCTGATCAGGCAAACACCATATGGATGTTAGTGTTTGTATAACCACCTCCAGCTCTGTTTCTAGATTGGAGTGTGTTTCTGAATCCGGCTATGGTGAGTGGGGTTCTGGCCCAGCCGGTAGCTGACTTTATTTCACATGGTGTTTTACACTAGTTGTACCTGCACTGGTTGATTATTTTGGTGGGGAATTGTTGCTGTGTCTAAATCTTGCCCAGCGGAGGATTTGGGATTGCAGGTGGCATATCTGTTTGTGCCTTGTCTTTTGTGTTTTCATTGGTGTCCTCCCCAGCATCCTCCTGATCAGATGGCATGGGTGCATCTTCTGCATCTGATGCACACAGTATGCTTAGTTGTTGTGGGGCTAGCAGCACATTGCATTGGCTGCTGCTCTTTGTTTTGGCCATTGTAGTAAGTTGAGAAAGGATACATAGAAAGAGTGGTGTTGGTGGGGGGATTAGATGTATTGTTTTATTTGTTTATTATTTCCCTTCATTTTTTTTTTCCCCCCTGCACAGTAATCAATAATGTTCTGCACCGTACAGGCTATTGTGCCTGTGCATTAAAGTGTGCACTTTCCCTATAAATGTGGCTAGAGTGAGTGAGGGACTCAGTGTTATGCTGTCTTGCCCACCGCTGTGGTAACAGTGCTGCCCCCAATGTATTTACTCTATTATTAATTGATTTTCAAATCATTGCCTGAATAATTATTCGCATTGTGGTCTGCAATTGAAGATCAGTTGGTGCTTTTAACCAATGCCCTCTGTGCTGGTTGGACATTTGTGAGCGTAGTTGCGCTCTCCACAAGATGGCTAAAGTGACTGTCAGTCAATCTACACTGTCTGGCGGCTGCCTACACCCTTAATCCCACATAGATAAGAGGGGAGTAGAGAGCTTATCCAAGATCACAGCAGCAAGTCTCGTGGTGATATTTGTCACGGCTGCCAATCTGGATAGGCAAGTTAGGTTAGTCCTTCAATGTTCCTCCTCCTCATGAGACCAACTTTGTTTGTGGTGTTTGAGTCAGGTAGATGATAGAGGAGTTTCCTTTACCTTTTGATAGAAGAAGGTGGTGAGTTTAAAAGACATAATGTGCCATAAAAACCTATTGAGAGCATGTCATTTTGAGGTGAGGCACGGAGGGACTGAGAAAATGATTCAGAAACTGTTATGTAGTTATGTCTTGAATGAGCACTTCAGGTGCTACTATAATTGTAATGGGGAACTGTGGCACATTACTTAGTATTTTAGCAGTCCGGGATGCTGGCAGGGTACTCCTGATGTTCTAAGGTGGCCACTTGCTCATTTAATAGTGGATAGACTCTAGAGTTGCTGGCAGGGGCTCCAGGTCATCCGGCACCTTAGTAAAGTGGTATGCTTGTTCTGAACAGTGTGTAGGGGGACTCAAGAGTATATGCTCATGTAAGGAATGAGAGCCATTAATTATTTTGTAGCCCCTGATGTCCTGAGCTCCTGTGGCTGTAGAATCTATTTGGTCATCTGTGAAAGATCTCTGACAATACATGGCTCTGTTAGCATCCTTTAATTTTAGCATCCTTTAAATTTCAAAAATGTGATAAATTATGTTATTCAAGCCCTTTTTTTTTATGTGTAAAATTAGTGGGGCTAAGTCATGCATTCACTTTAGTATGCATTACTTTGTCGTACACAGTACGTAGTAGCGGCTCCTTAATTAATATGTGACTGTGCCTTTAAGAGAAGGAAACTGCGGATATCAGTAAAAGAAATGACTATTAAAGTACACTATTTCCCAAATAGTTATTTTATTGTAATTAAACCTCCTTGTATATTGACCCAATATAATACAGTACTGTGTTTTATTTATTTATTTATTTACTTTTTTTTTTTATTTATATTTTATTTATTTATTCTGGTCCCTTTTGTATGCCTTGGTATTCTTTGGGATAATGCAGGCATGTGCCTTTAAGAGGAGGAGGTGGGCAGGATGTCTTAGCTAATTCTTGCCTTGGGTGTGGCAAGCTGAGGAAGAATCATCTGCATTTTTTTTTTCTCTTTAAAATATGTTTCTTCAGTTGTCCTTCATGATCAGTGTTAAAAGTTAGGGGACTTAGGCTTGAGAAGCTGTACTATTGCTTGTTCCATTCTCCATTGCAAGATATGTTGGATTTAGTCAAATCTTGTTTGTTTATCTTCCTCTGAGATGGTGGCCAAGATCTCATGAGAGCTGAGAGCCAGTCAGCTTGCAGCTCTCATGGAGCAGGAAATTTGGAAACTATGAAGAAGCATGGGGGATGGTCATGCTGTTTGAGAAGCCATTAAATAACATTTGAGTGGCTCTGTTTTGGTCCCCAGAGCTTCCTTTTCTCTGTGGCAGTGTTTTTGGATAGAAAATAACATGAAATGGTTGCTGGTGCTTTTATTTACTGCCATGGAATTTGAGGAATGGCTGAATACAGCATGGGCATTTTAAGCACCTTCCAATGCAAGGAAACTTTTCTGGATGAGTTTGTGAGTATCCTTTTTACAAGTTAGTGATGCTAGTGGGTCACCATGTTCTTGCTGGTGAATAATACAACTCAGGAACCACTGGCAAGGGAACCAGGTTGATTATATATTATATTACCTCCTGTAAATCATTGCATAGTTTCTGTGTTAATTTACATGGGTCAGATATTGCTTTTAGCTCCTGGCACCACTAGCAGGGGTGTTCAGATGGCTATTAATCTCTATGCCTGTATGATGTGATAATGTTCATAATTTGAATACTGTGCTAGCAATTTCTCAGCTAATATTTTTCTAGACAACTGACACTAGTGGAAACCGCAGTGCTAACACATCCAAGACTGCCAGTTTTGCAATTTTAAACAGTTGCATATCTGCCCGAAACATACTCTGGAGCTGCTGTGTTGAAGTATTTTACAGTACATCTAAACACAGATGCTGCTACCAGGGGTACCAGTTTAATTTTGCAATAATGTCATCATTTATTGTCTGCCCCCAAGGATAATCAGTTACTGTACCCAGTCATTCAGTCACTGTGTAGTTGAGTCAGGATCTTGCTAGGGAGAGGAAACATGCATCAACCAGAATCTTTTTGGATGGGCTAACTGCAAATGGACTGCACACCAGAGAAGCAGGCTTTCTTCCCCCAAAATGAGGGGTGTAATGTAGGAGCAATATTATTTGAAGAAATCCACTCACAGATTACAAGGCAGCAGAGTAATGTGAGGCATCCCTGAGAAAACTACCCCTATGGCTGCTAGCAGGAGTCATAAGGGGTTCTCTGCCCAGTACTATGCAGTAGTGGGTACAGGAACTACACTGGGACCACTAGCAAGGGTCAGAGAAGCCTGCTCATATTTCTTTTCCCTTAACATCTTAGACTCACTAGCAGAGAGTCCAAGGAATAATCATGGAAGTATTTAGAAACATTTTTTTCCCCCTGAAAGTATTGCTGCTTGGTGAGCAGTGCAGAATAGGGTTAGGAGCTATGAATTGGGAAGCAAGTAACAGATTACAAGGTATGATCTACACCTTAGATTGGGTACATTACAAGCTTCTTCTGGCACATTGTGGTACAATGTTGCCTGCTTCCTGAGATAGCTAACTATTAGTCTTAAATAGCGACACAAACACATCGCATGGACTGCAAGCTAGCTAGCTGATACTGCTGAATATAATTCTTCTTGTATTAGTGTAGTCTCTTACCTTTTCCTTGTATGTGAAATGTTGATTTTCTAGGGAGCTGATTTTGTGTGCAGCAACCTGTACCGATGCACATTGAGAACTGATCCTGGAGAGGCAGCACCACAGGGAAAGGGGGTCGGACTTCTGTGAAGTCACATGTGCACCAAGCAACCTATCAGGTGGACACAACCCATGTGTAAGGAGTGTGGAGTGTCTCAGAGATTATCCCTCACAACCAAGATTTTTCTCTAGCAAGTGAGATTTTTGTAGAATTCTTCTTCTGTACTGTTAGCTAAGTGACTGTAAGGGCGCATGACCTGCAATCCAGTAAGTCTCTAGCAGACCTGCATGTTTTCTCGGACTGTTCCTGCTAGGCAGATTTATGTAGTTTTATCACACTGTACTTGTAATTTGTGTAGCAAGGCCTCCCTCCATAGTTCTGTTACAGCAAGCGGGTTTTCCAAGATCTGCATTTATTCCTCTATGCACTGCATTTCCTTAGCTAGCGAATTAGCAAGGTCTTACTGAACAAAATGTCCTCAGCTTGTGAGTTAACCAAAGTCTGCATATATTGAAATGGAACATCAATGCTTAAAATCTTCTGCTCAAGACCCTGATTTCACCTTTCTTACTCCTGTTAACTCAAAAATCTGCATCTACCCTGCTGAACTTTAGCCTTTTCTTTTCTGCATTTTTAATGAACCTTCTCCTCTTCTCTTCACCCCATCCCCCTTTCTCTCTCTCCCTTTTCTCAAGGAATCCTGCCTTAGCTAGCCTATCACTCCCTTCCCCCTCTTCCCTGCCTACTCAGACAGTCCTTCCCCTTCCTCCTGCTAATCTCTTCTCCCTTTATTTACAGACTGTGCCAAGGTCCCTTGGGCATTCCTCCACCCATGGCCGTAGCCACAGGAGCTGCTCCCTGCCCTCTCAAGGGATGAAAACAGGTACGCCTGCTCAACTGCTAGAGTGCCCCCCTCCAGCTGTAAATTTTAAATTTGGCACCTTTTCTCGGAACTTTGTGTGAGCCTGAGCAACTCAATATTTTAGTATTAGTTTTTATTCCCCCTCCTTAAGCAGCTTTCTAAATCAAGCTAGTTGCACACTGAGGGACCTTTGTGCCAGAGCCTGCTCTCACTCAATTCACCTGTCCTACCCTCCCTGTTCTCTGGCAGTTTATTATATAGTCTCTGTCCAGGAACTCCTCCCACTGGAATCCCATAGTCAGCTGGTTTTCTATCCCCTGAAACCACACCCTCCCTTCCTAAGCAGAACAAACCTAAATCACTATTTCTCTTCTCTTTTCCTCTCCAAATCCATCCCTATCCAGCCCCTGGGTAACCTCCGACATCTCCTCCACAAGGTTCCTCCCACACTGGACGCACCCCTAACTCCCCAGCACCCACCCCCTGCCTACAGCGCCACTCCCCCTGCCCTCCTGGGCCCACCCTGGGCCCACCTGTTCCCTGCCATACCCACCCTTCATGCTCTACCTATCCCCTGCACCCTTATCACCAGGTCCTCACCCGGGTGCCGAACCATGGGTCTCTGCCACCACCGTCCCCTAATCAGAATAATTACATTGCTACTCTTACTGTCTGGAAACGTACACCCCAATCCTGGACCTTTATCTGCCAGCCTGCCCAAATCCTGTACCACTACCGGTCTCCGCCTTGCACCCCTTAACATATGTAGCCTCCTAAAGAAAACTGCTGCTCTCCAGTGCTGGGTCACCCAGCATCAACCTGATATTCTTGCTCTGGTAGAGACTTGGCTCTCTAAGTCCACCCCGACTCTGCTATCTCCCTCCCTGGGTACACCTTATTCAGGGAAGACCGTGTAGGCAAATGCGGTGGTGGGTGCGCAATATTCATGCGGGACACCCTAATAGGTCACGCACTCCCTGCTCCAAAACTTGACTATGGTACCCAAGCCCTCACACTAAAAGTAATCCTTGACCCCGCCAGAGGCCCTCTTTTTCTCACTGTCTCCTACATACCCCCAAGAAACCAGAACTCAGCAGTCCAGTCCCTCATCAATTACCTCACATCCCTCCCACACAAAGTCGAGCAAGTCATCCTTGGTGTCCTAATGTTAACTGGCTTGCTTCTGCCACCTCCCAAACCGGGGACTCCTTCGCTTCCCTGGATATGTCCCAACTAGTCTCACAGCCCACCAGATTCAACCCATCCAGTGGAACCAACACCCTCCTAGACGTTATCTTATCAAACCGCCCCTTTAAAATTAGAGACATCACTGTCCTCCCCAACTCACTTAGTGATCACTCCCCAGTCATCTGTACCTGGTCATCCTCCTCTCCAAAACCAGTGTCCCAGGCTACACTGCGCTGGCGGCTATGCCCTGGTGTCCTAAAAATGTTGAAACAGTACCTAGCCCAGCTAGATTTGTCCCCTATCCAACATGCCCCAGATATCGACTCAGCTCTTGACTTCTTCACAAGTGCGTTCTGCAAGGCCTGTGACCTCTTCACCCCTCCACCAGGATCCATACAAGGAAATGCAACACCCCTTGGATCACCCCTTCCCTCATCCAGAAACTTAAGAATAGGGATAATATCTGGTGAATTGCTGTAGATTCAGGCAATCCATCTGACAGACAAGCCTACAACGCAGAGAGCAATAAGTGCACCTGGGCCATCAAACGGGCTAAGGCAGAGCACTACCAGGCCACCCTCACCTCCACATGGGGCTCAGCCTGGACCTTCTGGGATAGCATGAAAGAACTAAATGGGAATACCCACTCCCCTGCACCATCTCAGCTCACCATCGATGGTGCTACCTCCTCTGATCCATGACCTATAGCTGACTGCCTCAACACCACTTTCTCTGATCTAAGCTCTGTCCTCCCCAGCAGCTTTTTTAATCCAATCCCCTCCTGACTCCCCCCTGCCCTGCATCGCCCCCCTTTCCCTGCGCACCCTATCACCCCATGAAGCTCAGCCACACCTGCCCTTGGTAGTAATAACCCCAGCAGTGACCCCCTCGACTCCAGGATCCTCCAGCTGGTCCTGGATGTTGTCCTAGTCCCCCTGATGGACCACTTAACTGGTCCCTAAGCCTTGGACAGTTTCCCAGTGTGTGGAAAGCTGCTGAAATCACTCCAATACACAAGAGCGGTGATCGATCCTCCCCCAGCAACTATCGGCCAATGTCCATCCTCCCCCCACTCTCCAAAGCCCTCGAAAAAGTGGTGTCTATCCAACTATCTGCGTACTTGGCTGAGTATGACATTATGTGCCCGGAGCAGCACGGCTTCTGCCCAGGACACAGTACAACCACTGCTCTCCTGGAGTTCTCCCAATAACTGCACTCTGCTCTCGACTCCGGCAACCTGGCCGGTGCAGTGTTCATTGACCTCTCCAAGGCCTTTCACACTGTCTGTCACCCCCTCCTACTCGACTCTCTCCACCAACTCAGTTTCTCTGCTGGTCCCCTTGCCTGGTTTTCCAGCTACCTCTCTGCTAGATCCCCAGTGTGTAAAGATCAACGGCTCCCTCTCCAACACTCGACCCGTTAGCTCTGGGGTCCCACAGGGCTCAATCCTGGGTCCCATTCTCTTCAGTCTCTACCTCAACACTCTCCCCAGCTCCTGCAATAGCAAGATGCTCCTCTATGCAGACGATGCAGTTCTCTTTGCCTCACACCCAGATCCCTTCACTCTCCAATCATCCCTTCAACTAGCATACAACGAAACAGAAAGGTGGTTTCTTGATCACAGACTAGTCATAAACCTTAAGAAAACCAAATCAATGCTCTTCTCTCACCACCAAAATAAAGCTAGAAGTGCCCCCTCCTGATTACCCCCAACTCTCAGCTTCCATTAGGGCAAGTGCTCACATACAAATACCTAGGCATCACTTTTGATACTGCCCTCACTTTCCACACCCACATCAACGCTCTTTCCTCCACCATAAACTCTTGGATTGGCCTACTTTACCACTATAGGGATTGCCTGCCCCTCGCTGCCCTCCAGCTGGCCATCACCTCCTGCACCCTTGTGGACTACGGCTTGCCCATCTATGCTGCAGCTGATAACATCACCCTCTCTAAAATCCATCTCTCCATCAATAAGGCCTGTAGGCTCCTGACCGGAACCTCCAGCTGCACCCACACCTGCCTGCTCTACTCCTCCGTCAACCTGCTCAACTTTGAGGAACATCTGCAGTGTCAGACCTGCCTTCTTGCTAAGAAATCTCTGCTCGGACTCTCCCCCCCAGGAGTCTCTGCCTTCCTACCATGGTCATCCTCATCTGTTTCCACCTGCAGCTCTGTTAAAGCCACCTTCAAAGTGCCCAGAACCAAGACCTCCCTCACCCAGAGGTCCTTCTTTTATCAAGCCCCTGCCTGGTTCAACTCCCCTCCCTACCTGCATCACCAACACTGCCAAACTTGGTCCCTTCAAAACAGCTCTCTGGAACCATCTCTTTAATGTCTGCTGCTGTAGGTGCAACTAACCCTGCACCCCCAATCCTACTGCAGGACCTTTCCCTGCCTGGTCCCCCTAATCTCAACAAGGTCCCATGGACTGCCGATCCATCTTTCCCCATACCCCTTTTTACCTACCCTCTTAGGTTTATACAAGGAGGTATTCCACTGCAACTCCAGAGAAATTGTACTTCTTTGATTGTAAATCTGTATTTTATACCGACATGTAACTAAGTGTATTCTGTGTTCAATGTCTGCACCTGTAATGTTGTCCAATGTTGTATCTGCACAATGTTCTATTGTCTTGCCCTCCCTGCAATGAGGTGCCTTTGTAAATGAGTCCCTGACTCAACGGTTGTAAATCTGACTTGTTCAAATAAATATATAAAAATAAATAATAAAACAGACCAGAAGGAAACAGTTAATTGGAATATCCTCCAGAAACAGTTTATTGCCTTCTGCTGCATTTGATGTTGGAAACTAAATATGAGTTTTATGACATCAGGGAAAGGATGTCATTAGGTTGATTCCTGTTGGCTTTTTAACACCTTGGTGCCAGTGTGGGATTGCTAAGTTGAAAGGGAAAATGTTTAATTAAAGGATGCCATATTTAGGGAATGTTTTTTTCTTCTGATGTTACCATTAATTTTAAAATACCTCCTGGTAGGAAATTATGTTTGTAAGACTTAATTCTAAAAGGAGGAGCTAGATGACTCACCAAGGGGAGGTGGGGAAATAGAGTTGAAAATGTATCAGTGTGTCTGAAATGTGGGATATCATTTTGGGCTCTGAAGAAACAAAGTTCTCTCTTTAACTAAAAGAGCACTTAGAAAGGCTATAGTTAAAAAGCAATCGCATCTTTTGTGGTAGGAGTGTTTGTTCTGAAACTTTCTTTTTGTTTTATAAGATTGTAAGCTGTATGATGTATTGTTCTGTATTTTATCTTTCTTGTTTTACAATTTTTTTTAGTAAAGAACATTTTCTTTGAAAGACTGCTCGGGTGTCTGCCAGTTCTTTTTGCATGTGACGTATAGGTGATTAAGTCTGACAACTGTTCAACAGCTTGATGGTGTTACTGAGCTTGGGAAAGAAGGTAAGAATATACCTAAGGTCTCTTATAGAGTTTTAAGGGTTCATTTTGGAAACCTGGGTGGGTGCCCTTGGGTGAAAGATTATATTGCATCCCCCTGAAGAGAGTATTATCTGAGCCTGTTAATTGGGTGTGCTAGCATAGGGTTCACAGTTTGAATCCCTCCAGAACATGAGACTAAAGGTGATTCAGACCCAAAGCAGACAGGAGGGTTACCCTGTCTGTTACCTGTTCACACTATTGCACTCTGAGGTTGGCTCTGTGGGAGCAGAGGGCCTGACCTGTGGAGTGCATTTGTGACACTAATGAAAATATTTCTAATAGCATTTCTCTTTCTTTTTCAGGTAATAACAACAACTGAGAGGCAACAAAATGGCTGAAGACCCTGCTGATACTTTGACCCTCCTTACCAAAAAAACCCACCTAACTAGTGAGTGGTCCAAGTGTATCATCTGCCAAATACCAACACAGGAACACCTGAGGACTGCAACCCCTGGAGGACTAGAGGTATTTTATATTGTATACCTTGTTAGAAAAGACCATGTTTATCAGTGATGTTAGCCATTAGAAAGCAATGCATTATTAGCTTTGCCTGCAGTACATTGTCATGCACAATGTCATCAGTCCTACACCAGCAAAACAAACCTGAAGCATTTTGAAGGTTGAGTAAGAAGCTCAAGTCCTGACTCTTCTACTGATACTGGTCAGTGTTCAACTCATAGAGTAGGCAATCAACTTGCCAGCCTGTTAACTGCAATTTGTGTGTATGTAAGCCCCCCCCCAAAAAAAATGGGATTACCTACTGGGACAAAGAGAAAAGGCAGCTCTATCCTCCACTCTCCAAAAAGCAAGAGAGGAGGAAGACTGCCTGCTGGGAGGGAGGCTCTCTGTCTACCCTTCCCCCATGGCAGGAAATAAAAAGGGGAGGAGAGAGACAGAGCTGGTGGGAAGGAGAAAGTAAGAGGTTTTCTCAGAGGGGACTGGGGGTTAAGGGACTGGACTGGAAGGGACAGTTAAAGTGAGCCTCTGGCTTTGGGGACTGCTCCACATAGGGGCCCTTGAATTACAGCCAGGGGAGAGCCCTGCAAGCTGAATGGCCACTAGCCCAGGTCTGGCTGAGGGGAAGCTGATCCACCCTGTGTCTTCAGTGTGAATCCACTGGCGCAGTATGAACCAGAGAGATAGAAGGATGAACAGCCTACCTGGTAAATACTGTATACAAAGGCCCTCGGGCGAAGCTGGAAAGGCCAGGCAGGTGAAGAACAGTGCCTCCTTCACCCTCCGTGCATATCCTTGAATCAGGAGACCATCATCCTCCTGGGGAAGCCATGAGTACCCTGAGCTGAAGCTTTGGGGATTCTTTGTTTGCATCAGCTAGGAGGGTTGGGGAAGAGCCCAACCCCCAATGACAGGCAGATTTTCCTTGAACCTGTGATGCTCTGCAAGGGCTCCAATGAGAGACTGCAGGCCTACAACTGAGAATGGTGAGGCACCCACCATCTGGGATTGTTCTGGGTGCAACCAGGGTGGGGGGGAGAGCTCATACTGGGTTGTGTGCCTGATTATGTGGAGTCTTGAGGGAGTAGCCCTCACCACTTCTGTCTTAGATCATTTTAAATAAAGGGGGATTATTGCTTGCCATCTTACATAAGTGTTTGTGCTTTGTTATCATGGTTGTGGAGTGGGAGTGTTGGTCTAACTGTGTCAGAGGGGTGAGTCACTAAGGGGATATATCATTGTTCCTGGGGGTAGTAACCTGTCTTGCCCACAGGAGGCCATACCACTGCCCCAGGTGGAGGCATCAAGTCACTATTGGTGATCCGGCCAGGACTCAGGCCCGGCCCCCTTGAGGAAGTACGTTGAGGACCCCAAGGGCTCCGGGGCAGCCCAGGTGAGTAAGACAAGAGGGGCTGTTACATATAATATGCCAGAAGGTATTTCACAAAAAAGACAAACATCTATCACAGATTGTAACCTTCAGAGGGCAAGAAACTCTGCATAATGTGACTGAAGCCAGAGAAGACAACACAGTCTTAAATCGAATAGCTGGACTGGACTTAACTACATTTGAAGCAAAGTACTACAAAGACTGCCATAGTACTTTCACCAACAAAAGAAACTTACAGACAAGATTTTCACTATCCAGTGACAAGTAAGATGAGTCTATGTATAAAGCATGTTTCAGTGAACTGATTTCTGAAATTGAGAACTACCTTGTTATCAGCTGAAAAGCCATGTATTACCTGTTACAGATATACCAGGATATTCTGAAAGGCAAAGTTCCTAGTAGTGAGTGTTACCAAAGAGAGAAGCTAAAGAAGAGACTAACAAACTATTTTGGTGACCAAATTGTTTTTCAAATGCAGCATGACCCAAGTAAACCAGAGTTTGTGTACAGCAGTGCTGTGTCTTTGGAAGATGTCATCAACATAGCTTCCTGGTTGCATTCAAAGCAACAGTAGGAAAAGGATAACACTCTCTCTACTTCTGAAAATAAAGATATAGAAACATAGAAACATAGACTTTGATGACAGATAAGGACCACTTGGCCTGCCTAGTCTTCCCATTTCCATACCTATTGGACAAGCTGCAGATCCTAGCTAACCAACAGCCTACTTCTTCCTACCCCCCCACCAGAATTGCCTTATGTCTGTCCCATGCATTCTTTAATTCCCCCACTGTTTTTGACCCCATGACCTTTTCAGGAAGGAAGTTCCATGCATCCACCACCCTCTCTGTGAAAAAAATACTTCCTCACATTGCCCCTGATCTGTCCCCCCTCTATCTTCAAATTGTATCCCCTTGTTCTTGCACATCTCTTTTTCTGAAAGATGCTCCCCTCTTGGACTTCATTGATTCCCTTGAGGTACTTGAAAGTTTCTATCATGTCCCCCCTCTCCCTTCTTTCCTTAAGGGGATACATATTAAGCTGCTTTAGTCTCTCTTCATATGGCTTCTGTTGCAGACCCTGCACCATTTTAGTTGCCCTCTTCTGGACTGCCTCCATCCTGTCTATGTCCTTGCGGAGATGGGGTCTCCAGAACTGAATGCAGTACTCCAGATGGGGTCTCACCAACTGTCTGTACAGAGGGATAACAACTTCCTGTTTTTTGCTGGTGATGCCTCTCCCTATACATCCCAGTATCCCCTGAGCCCTCCCTCCTGCCTTCTCACATTGCTTGCTTACTTTTAGGCCATCTGATATGACTAACCCCAGGTCCCTTTCCATTTTTGTTGTTGTTAATATCCCCCCAATTGTGTACTCTTTCCCTAGGTATTTGTTTCCCAGGTGCATTACTTTGCACTTCTTTGCATTAAACCTAAGCTGCCATACTTTTGACCATTCCTCTAACCTTGCCAAGTACCTCCTCATTCTTTCCACCTCCCCTTGTGTATCAGTCCTCTTGCAGATATTTGTGTCACCTGCAAAGAGGCATACTTTTCCTTCTAGTCCCTCTGCAATGTCACCTATAAAGACATTAAAAAGGACTGGACCCAGTACTGAACTCTGCAGTATCCCACTAGTAACCTCCCTTTCTTTGGAGTAGATTCTGTTTACTATTACCCTCTGTGTCCTGTTGTCAAGCCAATTTTTTACCCAGGCTACCACCCTGGGACCCATCCCCAGGCTGGCTAATTTGTTTATTAATCTTTTGTGTGGGACTCTGTCAAATGCCTTGTTAAAGTCTAGGTATGCCATGTCCACAGCCCTTCCCTGATCTACTACTTTGGTCACCCAGTCAAAGAAATCTATTATATTCATCTGACACAACCTTCTCACTGTGAATCCATGCTGCCTTGGGTCCTGGGCCCCACTGGCCTCTAGGTACTCAACATTTCTTTATTTCAGAAGTGATTCCATCATTTTCCCTACCACTGAGGTCAAGCTAACAGGTCTGTAATTTTCTGCCTCAGCTTTGCTCCCACTTTTGTGAAGGGGAATCACATCTGCTCTCCTCCAGTCCTCAGGTACCACACCATCATCCCATGATTTGTTAAAAAGGGTAGTCAGTGGTGTCACTAGTTCTCCCCTAAATTCTTTTAGAATTTTGGGGTGAATCCTGTCAGGCCCCATTGCTTTGTCCACTTTCATTCAATCAATCAATCAATCAATCAAACTTTATTTAACCAGGCGTAAACACCATTGAGCAAGCTCATTTTCAAAGTGGTCCTGGACAACAATATAATACACATTCACAAATAAAATAGACAAATACAAGGCACTGTACATGTGAAGGATACTATAGGCCTATACATACAGAACTAACATAGGTAGCATCAGTTATAAATCATAACAGAATGAGTGGAAAGGGGAAGAGGAGAGAGTATGTGAGGAGGGAGAGAGGTTAGAATGGTGAGACTTGGTTTGCTGGCCAAGGCACCTAGCTTCACCTGAGCTCTTTCCTTCTAAGACTGCTTGAAAGGCAGAGTAGAGAAACTTACCAGAGCAAGGGAGAAGGATTAAGACTTAGTTTGGCTAAGCAGATTTACTGTGTGGTGGTGTTTTTATTTTTTACTCACAGGGATTGCTACTGTTTGTTGCTAACATTTCATTGCTTTATTTCTTCTCTGATTCAAATTGTTGTTGCTGGTATACCTTCTTCTGCATTATTACAAGGTGAGCCTACAGGTGTGTGCTAACAGATTACTGCTGTAATCTTCTGATTCAAATTGTCTTTTGCAAGGTATATCTTCTGTTACTGCTTTATTTTTCTCTGGAGCAAAGTGTTTCTTACAGGGTATATCTTCTCTGAAATTACTGTATTACAGGTGGAGCTTACATTGTTGTGACTTTTTTATCATTGGGCTAAGCAAAATTACTGTTTGACACTGTTTTATTTTATTCTTGTTTGTTGAAAAGGTTTGTTGTCTCAGAGGTGTTTCAGTCTCCTTCTCACACTGAAGGAGCTAATTGCTTTTCTCCCACAGCTCTTCCAAAGGATTAGGTGTGTATGTGGGGTGGAGCTGGCAAACTGTCAGTAACTTCCAACAGAAAGAAGGGTTAAAAGTCAGGTTAGTTGATAACTTGGAGTAGAAGACTTGGTTTGCTGGCCAAGGCACCTAGCTTCACCTGAGCTCTTTCCTTCTAAGACTGCTTGAAAGGCAGAGTAGAAAACTTACCAGAGCAAGGGAGAAGGATTAAGACTTAGTTTGGCTAAGCAGATTTACTGTGTGGTGGTGTTTTATTTTTTACTCACAGGGATTGCTACTGTTTGTTGCTAACATTTCATTGCTTTATTTTTCTCTGATTCAAATTGTTGTTGCTGGTATACCTTCTTCTGCATTATTACAAGGTGAGCCTACATAGTGTGCTAACAGATTACTGCTGTAATCTTCTGATTCAAATTGTCTTTTGCAAGGTATATCTTCTGTTACTGCTTTATTTTTCTCTGGAGCAAAGTGTTTCTTACAGGGTATATCTTCTCTGAAATTATTACAGGTGGTGCTTTACAGGTTTTACAGTTTTATCTAACATTAGGATAAGCTTTCAGGGTTACTGCATTTGTTGTTGACTGATTGTTTCTGCTCTTACCTCCTTGTTCTTTCATCCGTGTCTCTTCTTTTTAGGCAGGGGAAGGGCCCAGCCACCCACCCCCATCCCCAACCACCCCACGCTACACTCCTTTTATAGGGTACCACAGTTGTGACATTTCCTGTGGCAGAGCAGGAAGGGGCGGATCAATGGGGCCTCCACAAGGTGATCTCATTTACAGGGGCACTAGTAATTTAACTTGTTATAACAAGTTAAACAAAGCACAATTAAACCATTACTTGCATTTTTTTTCCTTTTTTTTTTCCTTCTAATTACTCTGACTAGGTTACAAACCCAGCAACTTATTTGGAATGGATTTCATTAACTGCAGGTACTGTGGAACAATTTTCAGAAGGACAGTCTTACAGGATTTAGGACACTGTCCTACATGCTGGGCCTTTGGAGATCTTAGGGCTCAGCTCCGGGCAGCATGGGCAGAGATTGCACACCTCAAATTTCATATTGAAGAGGAAATACATTATAAGAACCACCCGCCATTTCCCCAGCATCCAACAGAAACACCTCGACTGCAGAGGGTAGTTGGTCCAGGAGGTTGGCAGGTGGCTAGGAGGAGCAAATCAGGAGCCCCATCACTCTCTGCTCTCCAACACATTGCCTCCAAAAACCATATAAACACTACAAACAGGTATCTGCCTCTATCTCTGAAATCAAATAAAGAGGCAGAAGACACTGCAGAGCAGGACACTGCAGGCACAGGAGCTACACAACAAAACTCACCCAAATCAGGAACCAAAACTAAACAAGCACAAAGGAAATCCAAAAAACTTCTGATCATAGGAGACTCCATGATTCGGGGAGTTGATACCCATCTCCAGCCAGGGGTGATGGTCAGATGTCTCCCAGGTACATCAGCATGGAGGGACACTGACCGCATTGCTAAAATTGTTCACAAAGCAGGAGAAAACATTGATGTCCTAGTACACATAGGGACTAATGATCTCTCCAGCCGGTCAGTTGTGGAGACCAAGGAACACCTGACTAGGCTGGGTGACAAACTATCATCTATTTCATCTGGCATCTCCTTCTCTGAGATCCTGCCAGTCTGGGAGAGGGAGCAGATGGATGGAAGGTCAGAGAAGGGGAGATAGGGAGCTAAACACGTGGCTCAGGACTGGTGCCAGGAAAAAGGACACAGATTTGTAGGGAACTGGCAACAGTTCTGGGAGTGAAAGTTCTTTAAATTTGATGGACTGCATCTGACTAAAGAGGGAGTCAGTGCATTGGGGCAGAAGTTTGACATCTTTGCAGAATATTTAAACTAGCAAATGGGGAGAGGGGTGCAGCACCCCATACGTCGAATGGGAAGAACACCCTTCCCCCCTCAGCTAGTGGTCAAACAGGAATTCAGCGTGTTTGCCGTTCATTTGCATCACCAGGTAAGAAAAAAGGTTTGTCTCCCCATACGATGCACAGGGGTAATGCCAAACTTCACCTAACAACTAACACACCAAAATCTGGCCAATGGAAAATCATGTACACAAATGCTCACAGCCTGGGAAATTAGATCCCAGACCTGCAGGCAATAATGTCAGAGGCTAAACTGGACATAGTAGCAATTAGTGAGACGTGGTTTACCAGTAACCACACTTGGGAGACTTCAGTACCTGGCTATGTATTGTTCAGAAGAGACCAAGGTGCAAAAAGGGGGGGAGGAGTGGCCCTGTATGTTAATGAAAATATCAAAGCTACAGAAATTCAGAATACACATAAGGAGCCAGAAGAACTGTGGGTCACCCTGGAAACTGGAAATGGGACATAAGAACTGGGGTTGTCTACAGGCCCCCAGACCAGAGGGAGGACATAGACACATTACTGTTAGAAGATATACAAAACATGACAGCTAAAGGGGAGGTTCTGATAATGGGAGACTTCAACATGCCGGATACAGATTGGTCAATACCAGCAAGAACATCTGCCAGAACTAGACTCATAGTGGATTCCCTGCAGGGGAGGGCCTCAAACAACTGGTACAGCAACCCACAAGAGACAGGGCTATCCTAGATCTAGTACTGACTAACAAAGAAGGGATCACAGATCTCCAGGTAGAAGGTCACCTGGGGGCCAGTGACCATCACATGGTATGGTTCAATTTGGGTACTACATCTAAATCATCCCATTCCAAGGCAAAAATATGGGACTTCAGAGGAGCTGACTTTGATAAGATGGCCAACAGAGTTAAGCTAGCCCTGGCAAAAAGAAACACAGGTGAGGGGTACAGGCAAAGTGGGCAAGCATTAAGGATGCAATACTTGAAGCAACATCCCATTGTGTTAGACAGAAAAGGAAGTGCAAAAGAAGAAGGAAACCACTTTGGTTCTCAAATACAGTAGCAGAAAAGGTCAGAGCCAAAAGGCTGGCCTTCAGGAAATATAAAGGAACACAGCGGGATGAAGATAGGGAGGCATACCAAACTGCCCTAAGGGAAGCAGGTAAGGCAGAAAGGCAGGCAGAGTCCCAAACTGAGGAAACACTAGCACGAACAGTAAAAGAAGGTGACAAGACTTTTTATAGATACATTAGTGAAAGGAGAAAGTCCAGAGGGGGTATTGCTAAGCTTAATGGAGAAAAGGGAGCATGTGAGGAGGAGGACCCTGTAAAGGCATCTATCCTAAATAGATACTTTTGCTCAGTATTTACTGAAGAGAAGGTAGGGCAGGGCCCACAGCTCAGCATCATGGACACAGGGGAGGAGGTGAGCACTACTCCCTTCACAAAAGAAAGGGTCCTACAAGAGCTGCATAAGCTCAGGGTGGATAAGGCAATGGACCTGATGCATCCACCTAGGGTCCCAGGACAGTTAATAGCCAGCTGATGTTTGACTTCAGCAAAGCTTTTGACACTGTTCCCATAGAAGATTGATAAATAAGCTGGGTAGGCTCGGGGTGGGTCAGAAGTTGGTCAACTGGGTGGCAAACTGGTTGACTGGCAGAAAACAGAGAGTGGTGGTAAATGGTATACAGTCAGAAGAGATGCAAGTCACAAGTGGGGTACCTCAGGGATCAGTCCTGGGGCCAGTCCTATTCAACATCTTCATTAGTGACCTTGCAGATGGACTAGAGGGTAAGGCTTGTCTGTTTGCAGATGACACCAAGATCTGCAACAGGGTAGATGATCCAGATGGGTGGGCAGAATGAGAAGAGATCTGGATAAACTAACAGAATGGTCAGAAGAGTGGCAACTGGGATTTAATGCAAAGAAGTGCAAAATCATGCACATAGGGAAGAGAAACCCTGAAGCCACTTATAGGCTGGGAGGGGAGTTGCTAGCAGTCACAAAGGAAGAAAGAGACTTGGGCATCATCATCACTGATGACCTAAAATCATCCAAGCAGACCTCTAAAGCAGTAGGTAAGGCTAGGGGTGTTAGGGTGTATTAGTAGGGTATCACAAGTCATAAGAGGAGGTAATAATCCCTCTGTACAAGACATTGGTTAGGCCCCATCTGGAGTACTGCGTGCAGTATTGAGCCACACCTTCACAAGGACATTAACCAAATTGAGGCAGTTCAGAGAAGCGGCAAAATGGTGCAGGGACTGCATCAGAAGACATATGAGGACAGATTAACGGAGCTCAATATGTATACCCTTGAGCAAAGGAGGGAGAGAGGTGATATGATCGAGGCATTCAAACACCTTAAGGGCATAAACAAGGTGAAAGAGTCTAACATGTTTAAATATAAGAAAAATAGCAGGACAAGAGGACACAGCATGAGATTAGAGGGAGGCTGATTAAGGGGAATGGAGGAAATTCTTTTCACAGAAAGGGTGGTAGATGCATGGAATGGCTTACCACAAGAAGTGGTGGCTATGAATACAGTGCAGGTCTTCAAACAGGCATGGGATAGGCATAAGGGAGCAATACAAATGACTAAGAATAGATAGGTCACTGACAGAGCAAAGGCCGATGGCACATTTATAAGGTAGAAAAAGAAATGGGCAGACTGGATGGGCCTTGCGGTCCTTATCTGCCGTCAACTTCTATGTTTCTATGTTTCTATGTGAGGGCCGGAAGAAGCATAGATGGGCTAATAAGTGCTGGGTATCCCCTACTGGGGAGGTGGGCTAATAAATGCTGGGAACCCCCTAATGGGGCTGTGAGTTGAGATAGACTCTGTAACGAGGAATTCATGGAAGATACCCAAAACTGCAGCACATAGTCACCTAAAAACAGCTGCAGGTTTCCTTCAGGTACTTAGATATTAGTGCTTTGAATGTGAATGGTCCTGGAAGAGATGAGAGCTTTAGGGAGCCTTGCATGGCATTCCATAGGGATGGGGGTGAGAAGTTGATAGCAGCCTAGCCATGGGTTGTATTTACTCTTGGGATCTGGAAGCAGAGTATGGAGAAGCATCTCAGACCATAAGATCCCTTGACATGTTCGAAGAAGTTCGAGATGTATGCAGGAAGTTTATCAGACAGCACTCTAAAGAACCAGAGGAGAGCATTTATTTTCCTCCTAGTTGAGAGTGAGGGCCATCCCATCTCTTGGTACAGGTGGCAGTGGTGGGTGCAAGGGGGCAGATTAAGGATGAATCTTAAAGCCCAGTGATAAAGGATGTCGAGTTTGTTGAGCGCTGTTGAGGGGCAATGGTTGTAAAGAAAGTCAACATAGTCCAGTAAGGGTAGGAATGTGGTTTGCACTAGTCTCTTTCTAGCTTCTTTGGTGAGTAGATGCTTAATATGGTAGGATAAGCCTAACCACTGCCTTAGTTTTTTTGATACCTCATTCAGGTGGCACAGAAAGTTAAGTTTGTTATCCAACCGGAACCCTAAGTATTTAAAGGTATCCACTATTTTAAGAGGTTCTCCCAAAAGCGTTAGAATCGTGGGATGGTGAGTAGGTCCTGAGGCTGCCTTTGGGGAGAAGATCATGGCTTTAGTCTTTTTGGCATTGAGTAGGAGCTTGTAGCTGATAAGGTTGTATTGGCGAGAGATAAAGTCTTGCTGTAAATCCTCGTGGGCCAGGTCCAGGGATGAGTTTGAGGTGTAGAGTACAGTATCATCTGCAAATAAGTGCACATTAGCTGTGTGCAGATGTGAGTCAGGGTTATTAATATAGATTGCGAATAGAATTGGACCTAAGATGGAGCCTTGGGGGACACCTTGAGGAAGAGATTTTAATGGAGACAATTCACTTGCAGCTTTAACTTGTAACCTGTTTGTAAGGTAGCTGGTGAATCATTTGATGGCAGAGCCATCGAGTCCGATATTGTTCAGTGCATCAAGCATAATATTGTGATCCACAGTGTTGAAACCCTTACTAAGATCAAGGAAGAGGGCAAACACATGCTTCTTAGCGTCCATGGCAATTTGCCAATCAGTGGTTACTTTTGCAAGGGCAGATACAATACTGTGCTATGTTTGGCTCTAAATCCGGACTGTGCAGGGTTTAGTAGTTTTTGCGAGTCCAGATGCCCTCTGATTTGAGTGTTGACAAATTTTTCCAGGAGTTTTGATAGGATAGGTAGTATGGAAATGGGTCGGTAGTTATTCAGATCACTCGGATCCCCAGATTTGAACAAGGGTATGATGTGTGCAGTTTTCCATGACACAGGGAGCTTGCCCTGCGTTAGTGAGGTGTTGAAAAAATGGGTGATGGGGGTGGTCAAGTAGTAATGACCTAATTTAAGAAAGTAGGATTCAATGTTGTTGGCACCGGCACTCTTTTTTGTATCCAGTGACAATAGGAGGTCCTCTACTTGTTTAAACGTGACTGCGTGGAAGCTGAAGGAGGAGGAATGAGGTTGGTTAGAGCTGCAATTAGCAGTAGCGTCGGCAGTGGAGTCCCCTAACGGGTTGAGCTTGTTGATAGGTGAGGTGTCAAAGGCCAGTCCTGCTGTGGCAAAGTGTTCGTTAAGCTATTCTAATATAGCAGCTCTGTCCATGAAGGTAGATCCATTGGACACTATTTGGGCTGGAAGGGAGGCATCTCGTAGTATGACTTTCTACCTCTCTGAGGATATTCCAGAATTTGGAAGAGTTGTACTTATTGTCTTCTAAAACTGCTTGAAAATATTTAGACTTTCCAGACCTAATTAGTTAGGTGCAGGCATTTCTAGAAGTACGTAATGCTTGCTAATCGGCCTCCAGGTGTGATTTCCTCACTCTTTTCCACCAGGCGTCTCTGTCCTTGAGTGCTTTCTTCAGAACAGGAGAGAACCAGCTGGGTGGTCTTTTTGTCACCTTGATCAGTCTTAGAGGGGTGTGTTTGTTTATTATGCCCTCTAGGGGGCTATGAAAGATACTGAGTGCCTCATTGAGGGAAGGGACTAGATAGAAGTCCTGCCATCTGATGTTACCCAGTCTTTCAGGAAGGCATTCTGGCAAAATTTATTCAAACATCTTTTCCGTTTGAATTTAGGGGCCGACTTTATTTGGGGAGGATGTCTGATGCAGGCAGTGGTGCAATGATCACTTAGGTCATTAGAGAACACTCCAGTATGCGAGATGTTATGAGGTTTGTTTACTAACACAAGGTCCAGTAGGGAGCTTCGCTCCGGGTTTTTTCTGTTGGGTCTGGTGACTGCGGGTGTCATTTGTGCCAATCCATTTGCATCACAGAAGTCTTTAAGCTTCTTGGAGCTGTCATCATTCCAGTTATGGTTGAGATCCCCCATTAGAATACACTCGGTGATAGTCGATTCTAAAAGACTTTGGAGATGTGGTAGGAGGGCCATGCCACCAGAGGGAGGTCTGTAGCATGCAGCAGTAAGGAGTGCCTTGTCAGTGAAGAGGGATAATTTTTGTGCCAGGCGTTCAAATTCTTTAGCCTTAGAGGTGCAATCAATGACTGTGACAACGAATTTGCTCTTAACATATATTATGACCCCCCAGTCGGTCTATCACATCGGTGGGTGCTGTATCTTGGTATGTTGATGGATTTGTCAGGGATTGAAGGCATAAGCCAGGATTCCGATATCATAAAGAAATCAGGGGTTGCATGTAGAGCCCAAGTCTGTATTAGGTCAAGCTTCTTTAGTAAGCTACAGACATTCACGTGCAGGAAGCTGATGCCTTTGTGTTGTGTGAGGTCCCCAGGGGTGTTGAGTGTAACAGGTGGTCCGGGGTTAAGTTCGACGTCTCCAGAACAGAGTAAGAGAAGCAGTAGTAGTTTCTTGAGGTGGTATCTTAGCCTGCTGAGAAGTTTCTTGTTGCTTCGTCTGGCATGGGAGGGTGTTGTGGTCACTGGCTTGTGGACATCAGCATGAGTTGTTAGAAAAAATGCATAAATGACTGTTTTTGATGGTAGGTTCAAGGGCACTCTCATGTGTTCTCTGGTCAACACCTGATGTGAGGATGGACAAGACCAAATGGGAGTTGTCCCCATTATGTGTTGCCATAGCCTATCAAGAAGGGGCATAGCTTGGTAGTCAACATGGGAGGAGCTTTGGCCATGATGCAGGTTGGTAACAAGAATTCTGACTGGGGCATGGATTAGCAAGATGAGGCAGTTAAGCAAGAGAATATCCCCAAGAGTCATTTTTTAATGGGGAGCTATGTCCTAGAAGGGGTAGCATGTGTGAGGTTAATAGGATTGATCTGTGCGAGACTACTTGAGAAGGCAGGGGGGAATAGGATAGGGGTGACTAACAGTGCTTGGTCCAATAGGTGAGTAGAGGGTTGGGCTTGCTCTCAGGGGGACAGCATTTAATAGAGGCTGGGGAAGGGGCGGGTGGTGTGGGAAGAAATTTCAGAGGAGGCTAAAGCACTGAAAATGAGAGAGAAGTTTGAAAAAGAGTCACAGAGAGCAGAGTCTCCAGGTGGCCAATCACAGACAAAGCCGTTCAGTGACAGCCAATCGGAGGGATTCCCAATGAGTCATTCACCCATCAAGGCTCCAAGCTGTTCCCCAAGGCTGTGAGGTAGCTTACCCAGCTTGCAGGGCTCCCAGACAGGCAGGCTGAAGGGCGCGCAGCCAGCTGGCTTCTCCAGCTGCGGCCACAGGTTTGTGGAGTCGGTAGCCCAATCAGGGGCTCACAGAACCAGCTTACAGGGCTCCCAGATGGGCAGGCTGAAGGGCGTGCAGCTGGCTGGCTTCTCCAGCCATGGCCGCAGGTTTGTGGAGTCGGTAGCCTGATCAGGGGCTCACAGAGCCAGCTTGCAGTGCTCCCAGATGGGCAGGCTGAAGGGCGCGCAGCCGGCTGGCTTCTCCAGTTTTAAAAGTTCTTTCAGGAACCTTTCTTCTGTGAAAGGACTGTTATCTACCCCCCACCCCCATCCAGAGTGCTTCTATTGATTGGATTAGGTATCTCCCCCTCCTTTTCTTTTGTGAATCCTGAGCCGAAGTATTCATTCAATATCCCTGCTTTTTCACTGTCCCTCTCTGCCCACCCACCCTCTCCTTTATTAAGCCTCACTATCCCTACCTTGATCTTTCTTCGCTCCCAAATGTACCTATAAAAGGTTTTATCCCCCTTCTCAACTGAGTTGGCTATCTTTTCTTCGGTTTGGGCCTTTGCTATTCTGATTGCCTTCCCCACTTCCTTCTGCTTTAACTGGTACAGTTCTCTGTCCTGCTCCTTCTGTGTTTCCTTATACTTCCTGAATGCTATCTTTTTCTCCATAACCTGCCTTGCCACCTCTTTTGAGAACCATAGTGTTTTTTTATTTTGTTTTGATTTATTTATAGGTATTTGCTTCATGCAAAGGCTTGTTGCCTCTGTGATGGCTGTTTTGATGTTTCCCCATTGTTTCTCCACCCTCCTGATTGCCTGTTTGCTAGTGCTTTTCTGAGACACTCTCCCATTTTGACAAAGTCAGCCCTCGTAAAGTTCTGTACCCTCAATTTTGTATGGCTTGACTCTGCGGTTGTTTATCATGAACCACAGTTTGGTGGTCACTTGTTCCCAGATGGCTACCCACTTCTAGATCTGTGATCCTCTTTCCATCCCCATTTGAGAGTACCAGGTCTAAGATTGCTCCTTCCCGAGTGGGTTCCAATACTAGCTGTCTGAGGCATGCCCTCTTTAGGGCATCAAAAATTACCCTGCTCTTTGATGTGGCTGCAGCAAAGGTGCTCCAGTTAACATCTGGCTTATTCAGATCCCCCATCAACATTTCCCCCTTTTCTGCCATTCTAAGGATGCCTTCTATCATTTCCTTGTCCAGTTCCTCCCCCTGAGACTGGGGTCTGTATACAACTCCCATGCGGATTGTGGTGCCATTTCCAGTCTCCAGGGTGACCCATAGGTCCTCCTTTCCTCCCTGTTTACCTTTTAGTTCTGTTGCTTTGATCCCTTTCCTTATGTAGAGAACTACTTCTCCTCCTCCTCTTCTACCCTCCCTGTCCCTCCTGTAGATTGTGTACCCTGGTATGTTGATATCCCAGTCATGGTTCTCTGTGTACCATGTTTCTGTGACTGCCATGATATCCAGGCATCCCTCTTCCATCAAAGCCACCAGTTCAGGGAACTTGTTACCTAGAGCATGGGCATTGGTACTCATTACTCTCCATTTTTTGATGACCTTACCCATTTTTGCCTCATCTCTGTCCTTACTGTCTTTATCTTTTTCTCCATTTACCCCTGCCCTTCTCCCTATCGACTTCTCTATCTTAGTGTTTACCTCACTAACTACCCTGATTTTTTTTGGGGGGGGCTAGGATTTCCCTTCTCCTTTTCAGTATCTCCCCCCTTGGCTAGTTTTAATGCTTGCCAGTGAAGCATTTAAACCTATCACCTAGGATCCTGGTTCCCCTCCTGGACAGATGCAGACCTTTGTACCAGTATAGGCCTGCATCCCTTCAGGTGGACCCCCCAGTCTCCAGTGAAGCCAAAACCCTGAGCTCTGTGCCAGTTTTTCAACTATTGATTGAATCCCATGGTGTGGAGCACCCTAGCCTCACCCATGCCATAGACAGGCAGCACCTCTGAGAAGGTTATTGTGCATGCTACTTGGGTAAGGCCCCTCCCCAACTGCACAAACTCCTCCTGCACTGCTCTGATCCCTTTTCCAGTCAGGTCATTTGTCCCTAGGTGGATAATGACATCCAGCTCCCTCCCCGTACAGCTGCTCCCACGATCCTGAGGACTGACTCCCTGTCCCTCCCAGCCATGGCACCAGGCAGGTACCTTACCTCCCTCTCCCCCTCCCCCAGTTCTACCCTCCTAACAATGGAGCCCCCCACCAGGAGTTGTTTCTTTCCCCTGTGGGGGTCCCATGCCACCCTCCTGTGGGTCTCCTTTGTGGAGGTTCCCAGCATCCTCCTTGGTCTCCACTGCAGGTGCCTCCATAGAGGATCCACACTCTGTCAGAACAGCATACAAATTGTGGAGAGGTACAGCTGGAGGGATGCACCTCTGTTCCACTGCCCTCACCCTCTCTGAGCCCACTGTGGTCCAACCGCTGCTCTTTCTTGGCAACCTCTGAGGCAGTGGCCCTGGTGGTCAACCACATCTATGCTGTTTCATGCAGCACAGGTCCTCTGTAGTGAACTCAAAATCTGTGAGGGACTGGATATGAATCCAATAGATAATTCCACTATCAATTTAGAACAAGCATTAGGCATGATTCCTGACAATGTGTATAGGTTCCTGTAATGGGTATTCCAAGGGGATGTTAGTAATGAACCTATTGAAGATGGCAGTCCTTTAGTAAGAGCCACTAACAAAACCCTCTACAGACAGATATTATCATTTATTCAGGACTTCATTCATATAGTATCCAGAGGTGCAAAGCGTACACCTAAACATGCTGGGCTTGCAATGTCGTTACGCCATATGACAGGCTCTAAACAGGTAGTAACAATGGTGCACAAGCTAGCACACTGTGTCAGTTATGAAGCCCTAGTGAGAATTGACACAGCTATTGCAATGGATCAGCATGAAAAAGCTGCCAGGAACGATATCGTAATTCCATCAAACATGCAGCATGAGGAGTTTGTTCAGTTTGCTGTTGACAATAATGATATAAATAGGAAACATTAGATGAAAAGCACACAACCAATGCCACAACTATGGCAGCACATCAGCGTCAGATTCCCACAGTTCTGGAAGGCAGCTTTGGCACTGTGGCAGCTCAGGCCAAAACAAAGAAAATAGCTCTGTGAATATGATCACTTGAAACTGCTGCAATGTGCCAAGCCGTTCTGGAGTACAATCTCATGGCAGACACCCTACATCAAATCTTGTGGGAAAAAGTAAAAAGCAACTGGTATACTGATTTTGAGGCTTGCCGACAAGTCACCAACCTTGATCTGCAGTGGCTAATTTTAAGATGCTGCCCAACCAAGCTATTTGAGGTTGAGTTTGAAAAGGTGAATGCTCAGCAAGTACCAGGATGGACAGCTTTTAATGTAATGATTTCATCTACCATACCAACAGTAACATCTCTTGGGTACTGTCCAATGCTGCCAGCATCACCTATTGAATGGCGTACAGCTTTCACTGTAATGAAGAATGTCTGCAAGATATCTAGGACACTTGACCAAGATTACAGTGTTTTGACATTTGATGAGGCTATATATTGTAAGGCCAAAGAGATTCAGTGGAGGTGCCCGGAGGAATTTCAGAAAACAGTCTTGAGAGTGAGTGAGTGTTTTCCACATAGCACGGACATTTCTGACTGTAATTGGAAATAAGTAAGAAGTGAGTGGTCTGGAAGACATCCTCATAGAATCGCAGGTGTATGGTAGCAACACAGCAAGCATTCTACTTAAAGGCAAATTCTACAACCGTGGAGCGAGGGCCCACAAGCTTGTAATTGAGGCTCTGTCTAGACTGAGGTGCCAGGCATTTTGTAACTGGGTACAAGACAATGAGATTGACTGTGATGTAGACCTCAACAACAGCAAGCTTCAGGAATGTCAAAATGCGGTGTCAAACAATGATGCAACAAGCCTAACAGCAACACTTTCCCAGCTCGGTGATGCTCTCAAGAATGTACGGGATGCATTGCACAGATTCTGCAATTTTGGAAAAGCAACTTCCCAAACATTTGCATTATGGGATGATTACATTGCAATGGTTAACACCCTAATGTGGTTTATTAGAGCAGAATGTGAAAGGAACTGGGACCTGCATCTTGTGGCGGTTGTAGAGATGCTACCACTATTTTTTGCCTTCGACCACACCAACTGTGCCTTCTGGGTATCTGTGTACATCAGTGATATGAAGTTTCTGCCAGATTGTGCCCCTGAAGTTCATGAGAAGTTTGTGCAAGGAAATCATGCCGTAGCTTATTTATTTATTTATTTATTTGTTTATTTAGATTTTTTTTACCAGGTAAGCCCTCTGAGACCAAAGATCCCTTTTTCAGGGGTGACCCGGGGTTGAATAAACCAACCACTTTACATTAGGATACAGTAGACAGCTTCAAAATACATATACAGTTTGTACAGGAGGCATGGTAACAGTAAGACAGTGTCAGAGAGCATACAGTAAGTAACAGAGCCAGAGCACATACATTGTCAGTGGGGTACATTTGCCCACAGCCTTCAAAATACATACGCAGTTTGTACAGGAGGCAAGGGGACGGTAAGACGGTGTAGGAGCACATTCAGTAAAAAACAGAGCCAGTGTACGTTGGTCTAGAAATAAATTCATAAAAGTCTGGACAGACATGGCACTTGAACAAACAGTAAACTGTGATAGTAAAGTAAAAGGGGGCATAGTGGGTTTCACTTTGAAACCAGGAGCCTTGGCAAGATGGTTCATCATTGCTCATGAGCGCTCAGCTATCACAACTTCCTTGAAGGTAATGTGTGATATGGTAGACTCAGACATTTCTCAGGGAAAACACAAGGAGGGTCCACCACATCGCATGCAACGAGATGAAGGAGATGTAAATATGGTTGTTAACACAATCACCGACCCCATGACAAACCCATTTGATTTGAATACTGACTTGATAGCACTCACCAACATTGCAACTGGCATTGTTGCACCTGCAGAGGTTGCCACCAAGCTTGTTACTGTGAATGATACAGGAATCAAATCAATGAAACAGTCTGTGAAAGACAGACCAAATTCAAATACCACTGGATTCTTTGAACCATTGCACAAGCTCAACATCAATACGTTTGCATCTCTAAACAAGAAGATCAAATCAAAAGTTAGTAGTGATAAGACAGTGACTATCAAAGCAGACATGGAGTTGTTGAGATGTCTTGTAGTAGCTGCACAAACAAGAGACATTGATCTGAAGGAAGTTTTCATACATGAGCTTTCCATAGCTCCATATACTCTAGCAGACTGTGATGGTACCCTGAACAAAACTGCAAAGAGTAAGCTATTGCCTGAATTAGAAAAAGAAGCTTGGATAATGGGTGGCATGACTGTCATATCAATGGTCGAGCAAGGAAGTGCAATTAACTTTGGAGAACTTGCTGAACTGGTCTTCAGAATAGTGTGCCAGCCTCCACAGACTTATGAGAGCTGCAAAGGAATAGTTATCGTCTTTGATCTATATGATGTCAAAGTTTCGATTAAAGCTTTGGAGTGTGCACAGAGGCAATCTTCACAAAGCAATGAAGTCAAAATCCATGGTCCCAAAACAATCACCCCAGTGCAGTAGAGTAAGTTCACTGGAAATCCCAAGAATGAAGAACATCTAGTAAAATTCCTGTCAGAATCATGACATACAGAACTGGTTTAGTTGCCGTATTAGTCACTGTAAGAACAGATTTAGAAGCAAATGGTTTGATACCTTTTATTGGACCAGCATAGATGTTAAAAAAAAAAAAACAGTGATTAAGCTTTCAAACCATTCAAGTTCTTCCTTGGAAACCTATGCCAGCTATTTGGAGAATCACATTCTATTAACACCCAGATCATACATTAAAAAAACAGAAAGAATTCTCATTGGTTTAAAATACCTTTTTTAAAAAACAACAGATTGAAATGAAGGAACCAGGTTCTACCAGTCTACTACTGCTGAGGAACCTTCCAAGGTCAAATGTCAACGGAAGCAGATAACATGAATACTCATGCAGACAACCCCACTAACATAAATTATGAATGAATGAGTGTGTTATGTGAATACATTCTTCATTAAAAGCAATACCTTTAGCTTTAATACCTGCATAAGTGCATGTTAAAATTTGATGATCCTGTATGTTAAAAAACTGGTTCCATGTCATAACTACAATTGCGGAATAGCAATCGCCGTTATGTCAAGTGTACATTGCCAAAAATGAATTTTGGTGATGCACATTCACAGCGTGAACAAAAATGGCACCCGAGACCTACGAGTCTTATTTTTAATGTGGGGGGCTGTGCCCCCTGAACTCCAACCTTAGGGGGCTTCGCCCACCGCATCCCCCTACTTATGAATTTTCAACTCCAGGGGTGCATGTTGGGGGGGGTGAAAAACGTAAAAAAATTGATAGCTGCTTACCAGCGAAAAAAAAACCTGCGCCGTGCCAGACCTGAATCCTGCACCCTGCACCTCCCAGCTGACCACCCTCTCCACCATGCTAGCAGACCAGCTAGGCAGCTGCCTGCCACACCCCCTCCCACATACCATCCCCCCCGCCTCTACCCCCATCTGTGTATGCACGCATATACCCATGTAATTTCTATCGCTGTGTATTTCACCCACCCCAGTATTCGGTCAGCCCCATTAGGTAGCTATGAACACAGACTCCATAATTGAGTCACCATTTTTGTAGGCACCCAATTTCAGTCGCATTGTTCACTGGATACTTGAAAAACTATAAAACAGAAATTTTCTATATATGGAAATATAAAGGTAAAAAGAAAAGTTACTTAGTATGAACAACTGTTTATCACATGCATACAGAATTAAATCTATCTGGAGACATTTTCTAAACTATACTCTCAACCAGTTAATAAACTTCATAAACATTAAGACCTTCAGTGCTGTAACAATATTTTTACAAGATAATATCAATTATCAGAATTACTGCTAAATAAAATAACAAATCTCTCAAGGACCCCCTAGAAAATGAGTCCTTGCATTCTAAGATGTTCACAGTTCAAAAATGGCTATGGAGGTTGTTAACTGGTTGAGAGTATAGTTTAAAAAAATGTCTCCAGCTAGGTTTAATTCCGAGCCCCCATAGTGTCCTTGGAGTCTCCATCCAGCCCCAGTGTGTTTTGTTTCTAAATCGGGGCTGGAGGAGCTAAACCGTGGAGCCACTGCACTGCCTGCAGTTTAAAATGGGCAGTGGCGGTTCACACATGTGCAATAGTGCATCTGTGTTTTGCAGACTTTCCTGCAGCCATCTGAATGCCTCTCCAGTTGCCCCAGTCCCGAGATTTAGCTAATCCGGGACTGGAGAGCTGGAGGAGGTGGGTAAGGAGCCCAAAAGGTATTTTGTAAAAGAGCACCAATGAGCACTAGGAAATTGGGGTCAGCCTCATAAATATTAAAGAGGAGGACATACATATGAATGAAGGTGCATGCCTAGCACCTGGGGGCAGTGATTTTCAGCACTAGTGACAGGCAAGGGGCAAAATAAAAATATAAAACTCTGCAGCCAGGAGATAAAGAAAAGGGGCAGCTACAAGGCTGTGGGGGCATATTAAAATTACAGGGTTCTGTTTGGCTGCAAGGACACTTTCAATTTGGAACACTATATGGACTGCAGTGGGATTGTGTATGGGCTGCCTGGGGACAGTCCAAAACGTTAGCAGCGACAGGCTGGGGGCTACACAACAATGTTAAAGTAGACAATGGTGTGAAAGGGCAGAGAGGCTGCTACCTATTGGTGGGGAAATTGTTTAATAAAAGTACTGGATTTGGCTGCCACAAGACGTTTAATTTGGGGCATGAATGGACTGCAGATGAACTGTTTGCACAGCAGCCATATTTGTAGCCAGGTGACCACTGTACAGCTGATTGGAGTGCTAGGATTTGCCAGGGGGACTTGTGGGACAGTAAATGGACTTATGGGGGAAAAGTCTGGGAAAATTCTTGGTGCCCTTTTCCACAACCAATCAGGTATTGAGGGAGCCTTATACATATTAATTATTGAAAGGAACAGTGATGTCAACCAATCAGAAGCTTCAGAGAGCTCCCAAAAAATGAGACTTTTGTTTCTAGAATCAGTTCAGCCGGAGCACTAGAAGGAGGGGGAGCTCCAGCCCCTAAGCAGAAAATGAGGCTGCAAGGTTGGGGAAAGGCTTGCTTGGGGTTGCCAGCTACTTGTCCCCCAAGGTTTGCAGGTCTGCCTGTCACCATTGTAATGACGAATGTGGTTAAGAAGTTTTGGTGAGCAATGCATCAGAGAGACAACTGCAAGGTCCTGCTAAAGGCTGCCATTGGAAGAAGCTACACCACAGCAGTGAAGGTATTGATTAAAGATTCTGGAGTGAAACGGTAGTCTATTTCTGCACCTAAATGGTGAGAAGCCAGGATGAAAGGTACAAGAGTAAAAGGCCTAAGGAAATGGTTATGGTTTTTGGAAAACAGATTAACATAAAAAGGACTGTTTTTGGTGTAAGGAAACTTGGTGTGGGAGTCTCTTTGACATGTCAGAGGATTTGTCAGTAAAACCAAGTAGTCTCCGAGAGGAGGAGAGAGAGCCTCTTCAGGTTTGCTAGCACCTGCATGGTGCGGAAAAGGATAAGGAATTGGCTGTATCGAGGGGCTGGTCGATTGAAATAGTGTTCAGACTGTGCAAAGGTCAGGATCCTCGGGGGAGCCCAAGATGAATCAAACAAAGTCTCACTGGGACTGCACACTCAGTGAGAGTCCAGGGACTGAGTTCTGTCTGCAGAGGGCCACAGCTGCCACGATGGTAGTGTGGCTGAAGAATGTTTTCTTAGCCGAAAGTGGTTAAACTTCTAAAATTCAAAATTGCCAACCTGAGCTGAGGTTAAGAGACAGAATCTGCTCATTTCCAACCTGGAGCCGGGTAGGAAAACAGCAAGCCCCTACTGAGTGGGGCCAGCTGCGCTACAGGGAGCCAAAGGTGTGAGCTTGAGTGCTAGGTCTCTAGATCCAGTGGGGAGCTGGACTGTGGGGTCACTCCCAGGTCTGGATTCTTTTGTGGCCTGGAGAGCTTTGCGTTCACACTCTGCACTGGGCCTGAAAACAGGATGAAGGGGACAAGCTGCAAGACCACCAAGCAAGTCGGAAGACCCAACAACAGAGTGCCTGCTCCACATCTCCAGTCTCTTCAAATCCAAGTCTCCGAGTTCTGCTGTTCCAACTTTCCCCAGAGGTGCAGTCACAGTGCCACCAGAGACTGTCAGCGGAACTGAGAGTAATTGCAGGGATGATCCTGCACCTGGGGGTCGTACATAGTTGCCTGCAAGTTGTGCCCAATGGCATAGTAGTCAAATGTAGTAAGTAGATGTACAAAAAGAAAAGCTATGTTAAATTTAAGTGCACCAGCGCCAGAGATCAGCTGCACCATAGGCCTGCAACATACAGAGTGCTGGATACCCAGGGACAGAGAGCATTTGGGAGGTTATCCAAACTGGGGAACTGGTACCAGTAGGTGGCAGTGTAAGGGGGAAGCATCTGCAGCAGTTAACTAGATAGAGGGTTTCTGCTGCAAGTACTAAAATATTTGTTGAAATTTAAAGGGGTGATATGATTGTACTCAAAACATGATACTCTCTGATGCCAATAACTACCATGAAAATGTGTGCTTAGCCTCTACTCCAGTCTCCCAGCCCCAGCTCTCCCCATGTAAATAAACAGGGCGTTAACTGTTTTGGAAAAATTTCGGACTCGTGAGCATATTTTTAGTGAGCATATTATTAGATGAAGTAAAACAATGCAAAGTGTTAAAATTGGGGGGTTTGGTTTATGGTAGCTATGTGATGGGGAGACTGTGTGGGAGGTGGAATGGTACAGCATCCCAAGGGGTTGTATTGTGAAATATCTTACCAACTTAAAATGTACTGTGGGTGGGGGCACCGCGCTAGTTTGTTTTTAACTTTGGTAAGAACCCCTGGTAACAGCAATTGGGAACCCAGGCCTCCTAACCTTGGTCTGGCCAGCAAGGCAGGGGTAGTTGCCCTCTTGATATACGGTGCCAGGGCTACACAGGAAAGGGACATTGGGGTAATCATATCAGATGACCTCTAGGTAGCGAGGCAATGTGACAAGGCAGTATGTAGGGTGAGCGGGATGCTGGGGTGCATAGGGAGGGGTATCACCAGCAGACGTGAGGTGGTGTTACCAATATATAGAGCATTGGTGAGATCCTGCTTGGACTACTGTGTCCAGTTCTGGAGACCACACATCAGGAAGAACATAGATAGGGTAGAGGCTGTTCAGAGGAGGGCAACTAAAATGGTGTGGGGCTGCATGAAAAGCACTACGTGGCAGAGACTGAGAGATCTCAGAATGTGCACCCTAGAAGAGAGTAGGGAGAGACGGGACATGATAGAGATCTCTAAATACCTCACAGTGGTGAATAAAGTAGAGAAAGGGAACATTTTTCAGAGGAGGAGGTGCACAAGAACAACTGAGGCATGCAGTGAAGCTGGAGGGAGGGAATATACAGTAGGAGGGATAGGAGGAAGTAGTTATTCACTCAAAGAGTGGTGGATGCTGGATGCCTGCAACAGTCTTCCACCAGAGGTGGTGGGGGAGAAAACTGTGGTGGGCTTCACGCATGCATGGGATAGGTGGTGGGGGGGGGGGCAGCCGGAGATGGGGTGGGGTCTATGGAGACAGTATAGGCAGGAAAAAATGGGCAGACTAGTGGGCCAAGCGGTTCTTATCTGCTGACAAATTCTATGTTTCTACATATGTGGACAGGGCCCTAATTTAGCAGACATTGCACAGCCAATGAAGTAACTATTACTAGGATGCAACAAATTTCCTGGTCCACAAGAGGGAGTTTGTACTCCTACTTAACTATATACTTGTATCTATGTACATGAATATTTCAGTAGAAAAGAGGGTCATGTCTTGTGAGGGGGCAGTTAGAAGTCAGTAGGCAGTTATAGCAGAAAGGATGTAAACTGTTTTCCTCACAGTGCATCCATGGCTAATAAAGTAATCTTTCCTCAAGAATACGTCCAGAAGGTGAACTCGATGTCCTGCATTCCTGTGGTATCATCAACAGTATCTCCATAAACCAGAACTAAGTGTTGTATAATACACTTTTTGTCATCCAAACAGCCTACAGAAATAACTCCAGGATCAACAGTTTTGCACAGATAAAAACACAATTAAAAGGAACACAAGGGCCTGTGTCTCTCATGCTTGTGAGAGTGCATTCTTGAAATCTTTAAGTGTGAATCTGCTAAGAGTACCTGAGCAGTCTTGGCACACAAATGTCTAAAGAAGGCCTTCCTCACCAGAACCGATGCAGTAACTCCACATATGTGAAGGAATAACGCATGACAGGGTATGCAGTTATAAGGGACTAAAGCACATCTCAGGTGGTTGTTAGGCTTGAGGTATAGAGGAGTGCCACAACCACCTGAGAAGTTCATTAGTCTTTTACTACTGTACACCCTGGAATCTGTTATTCCAGTTTTATTGTAAATGTTAGAAAAGCCTGTAGTTCAAGAAAGGTGTGTGGTTGTCAGAAAAAAATTAACAGTCTTGCAATGTGTTTCAACCAATGCGGTTACAGGATTTTCTGGCTCAGTTTATATTACTGTGTAAATGAAGCTGAAGAATTCTATTTTTTTAAGTACATTAAATTTAAAATCTAAATGTTTTACTTTGGGCAAGTCATTTAACCTCTCAGTGCTCCAGTCCATAAAGCTGTGGAAATGGGCAACGGTAGGAACCACACTATCCTGGACAAATAAATTGTCAAATATAAACATTTTTAAAAAGCATTGGGGTCCTTATGTATGAAAATGCTACATACTACATACAACCCTTTATGAAATGGCAAGAAAAACTCTAGAAATTTAATTGGCCTAGAGACGTCTCCTGACTGTGCATTAAATCTCTGTAAACACAAGATCAGGTGCAGAATCATATTTTCCTCCCCCCCAAAAAACTGCTTAGTGCCATTTTGTAAATGTAATGACTGCCACGTCAGGGTGTACAGCATAGGATTTTAATGCACTTTCTAGGGGTGTAAGGACACTCGGCCTTCAGCCTTGTGCCTTACTATATCCCTGGGACATGCATTAAAAATGGAATAAAACATGGGGTGGTGTGTGTAATGAGAATCTGACACCCCTCTGAGGTGTTGGTTGCCACATAAACCCTGACAGTGAAGCTCGAGGGGTTTATCTCGGCATACAACACCGGGGGGGGGGGGGTGTAAAATTTGAGTTTACACACCACACCATATTTTATTTTATATAATTGTTGGGTTTAATTTTTTTCCACCTCAGCAATTATATAAAATAAACAGAACAGAAGATGTCTCCGTGCAGCCGCCATCCGACCAGGTTTCAGCAGGGTCAGCGGTCGGACGCAGCTGCTGGAAGAAATACTTTTTTTTTCTTTTCGGTGGTTAGGTTAGGTGGCGTCATTTTGATGGCATCTATTTTTGTTTTTTAAAAAAACTACTTACCATCAAGTCAGAGTGGCAGTCTGATATCTGTGGGTTAGGGTGGCTCCTGGCATTGCGGAAGAGCAGCGGCTGGCAGTTACGCATGCGTAGAAGACTGGAGAACTGGCGCATGTTTGCCGTTATAAACACTCCTTTATTACGGCAAATTATGCTACATGTTTCCCATTGAAAAAAACAAAACCCATTAATTACAGTTCTGTGATGCAAACCCTGTCGTGGTTTATTACTTGACTATTCTGTCTCATACATGGAAGCATTTTAAAAATTATAACTTTCCCATCAGTGCAACAGCAGTGGTGTGACCGCTGATGCCAGCAACTCAGGTTTAGGAACAAGCCCAGGTTGTTGATGACCAACCAGGGAGAGAAGGACTGACTGCCCCAGAGGACACTCCTCCAGAACACGTAATAATGTGTACATCTGCACTTGGCACCCTTGTCTCCTGCAACCGCCATTTGTGTAGCAGCATGACGCCAGCCCTCACAGAACCTCACAACCTGACTGCCCACTGCTTTCTACACTTGACGGACCAGGGGGGCTGCCTAGACTCCCAGTGGAAGCCACCATGCACCCCAAGGAAGTGAAGGAGGGAGTCTCTGGACGCCTGAAGAAAAGAGAAGGACGTGCTGGCAGGAGGCCAGCCTGAGTAGAAAAGTTCCAGTGATGGGGAATAAGCAGAATAATAATATAAAATTAAAGCTTCATACGTACATACAAAGTTGCCAGCAGATTAGCCCCATCGGTCTATCTCGTCTGCCCAAGATGCAGTTCCTGATTAAGTTTCAGCAGCTGCCCCCCCCCCTTCATGTTCTCCCTTCTACCTGGCACACCCCAGCACCCTGCTGTTAACCTCCCCCCCAACCTGCACCTTGCCCATGTACCTGTCCCACCCCATTTGATACCCTCCACTGTTTCCCTTGCCAACAGCTCCCTGTGGGGCGCCAAGGTCCCACCACTCTCTCTGTGAAATAGTGTCTCCTCACCTCCCCCCACTAGCTTAAGGTTATGTCTCCTTGTATTTCCCTCCCCCTTTAACGTAAAGAAACCCTCTGTGTTTACCCTATTTATCCCCTTCATATATCTGAAGACCTCTATCATATCCCCCCTGTCCTGTCTGTCCTCCAGGGAGTACATGTTCAACTCCCCAAGTCGGTCCCCGCAGGACATTCCCCCCAGGCCGTGGATCATCCTTGTGGCTCATCTTTGTACTCTTACCAAAAGGGTAACATCCCTCTTTAAGTAAGGTCTGAAAAAGTGTATGCAATACTCCAAGCGAGGCCTCACTAAGGAGTTGTACAGGAGAAGAATGACATATGTATGAACATACGAAGAAGCCAGCAGAAGAAGGACATTTGGTCTATCAAGTCTGCTCGTATTGCAGGGTCCACAGCTTGAGCTAATGTCTCTGCCCTCCCTCCCCACTCCTCCCATCCTCCCTACCCATGATCCTTACCTTCCCCCTATGTTTATCCCAGCCTCTCTTAAAGCTGCCCACTGTCTTCAACGAGATGACCTCCCTTCTCCTCGATGTTATTCCCCTAGAGATATACCCAAGTATTTTACTTGCCTTAGCAGCCTCTCTCCGGCACTGCTCTGAATTATTCATCTGGCATTTATGGCCACCATGAGGTATTTTTCCCCCTTAGATGTCAACAGCTGCCCCCCCAAAATAATAGTTATATCCAGGGTTCCTGAATCCCAGATGCAGCACGCTGCACTTCCGAGCATTAAACCCTACCTGTCAAGTGTGTGCTCACCATTCCAACATGACTAAATTCTCCTGAAGTGTCCTCCTACCTTTCTGTGCTGTCTACCACCACCCCCAACTTAGAATCATCTGCGAATAAGCTCATCTTGCTTCATACTCCCTCCCCAATGTCCGCAATGAATGCATTGAACAGGACTGGGCCCAATACTGATCCCTGAGGGACCCTGCTGATGACCCTCCTGTGAGTTGACGCCTCTCTCCCTACCATCACCCTCTGTTGCTGCTTGCTGAGCCAATTTGTTATCCAGTCCACCATTTTTCCCACATCCCTAGGTTCCTGAGCTTACATATTAGCCTTCCATGTGGGACTGAATTGAAAGCCTTGCTGAAGTCCAAGTACAGGAAATTGGCCAGCTTTCCATTATCCAGGGATCTTGCCACCCAGTTGAAGAATTCAACTAGGTTGAACTGATACAATCTTCCCCTGGAAAAACCCATGCTGGCTTTCATCCTGAAAGCCATTTGCCTACAGGAACTCCACCATCCTTTCCTTCAGGATGGCCTCCATCAGTTTCCCCACAATGGACATCAGACTGACTGGCCTGTAGTTTTCAGGTTCATCTCTTGGTCCACTCTTGTGGAGTGGCACAACACGTGTTGTCCTCCAGTCCAGGAGTACACAACCTAATTGGAGGGAGGAATGGAATAATTCCATCATTGGAGCATCTAGAACATCTGCCAGTTCATTTATAACTCTTGGGTGGATCCCATCTGGTCCTGGGGCCTTATCAGTCATCAAAGACTTGAGACCCTCCTTCACCCTCCCCACTTGGATCTCACAATCTGTAAGTGTCCCCCCATCCACTGTCCCGATTCTGCCACCCCCTTGTGGTAATGGATCCTCCCTTTCCCTAGTAAAGACTGAGCAGAAATACTCATTGAGTACTTCTGCCTATTCTACTGTTCCTTCAGCCCACCCCCTTTCTTCTTTAACCTGTTTACCTGCCCCCCTTCCTTCTCTCCCTGATGCATCTAGAAAATTCCTTCTCCCCTTCCCTGATGCCCTGTGCTAGCCTGAGCTCCTTAGCTGCATTATTTGGCTTACGCTGTATTGTTATTTGAAAATCTTGCATTGTGGCCGGCCCGGTGGCACTGAGGGTTGAGGCGCTGGATGCCACACCTCGCTCCACGCCGGCAACCTGGGTCCGGGAGCGGACTCGGGTCGCTGGTGGGCCGCCCGGGGGGAGTTAGGCTTGAGCATCCCATGACAGCTCGCCTACTCCGGGGAGGGTTAAGGCTATAGCCCGAAGCTTGTCGACTCCGAGCAGAGGCTCGGAGTACTGCTAGCCCCAAGTGTTAAGGGGAAGAGCTGCCCGACATACAAGCGTGATGTGGCGCACTGCCTTGACATCAGGGTCCATGCTGAGGGGTGGAAAAAGTGGAGCCTGCCATCACGGGAAGATGGAGCCTCGGAGGCGTGCCCTCGATGTGCCTTCACCGCCCGATAGCGCACCGGACCAGCCAGTTGGCTGTTGGAGGTAAGGGGCTCTGCCCCATCCCCGCTCGGGGGGCAAATTGAAGCTCTATGGGGTTTCTGTGGGGTCATATGGACAGGGTGGAAGGCAGAGGGATGTCTACCTTGAGGCTCCTGAAGGGTCGGGGATGGCAGGCAGGAAGGCGAATAAATGGTATTTCAAAAAAAAGAAAATCTTGCATTGTCTTGTACAACAGAAGGGGAGTTCAAACTTGAAGTGTTTAACTACTGCAAATGTACTTTATTTTTATATCTATCTACCTTGCAGAAAACTTTGTTAATGCTCCAGATACATTCAAAGTGACAAAAGTTGGGAAATGAGGCGTTAGAGTTTCCATAACACCCCACCCTCCCAAATCAGGCAGGAGAGCAGGTGTGGGGTGTGCCTTGGGCTTCTCAAGCCTAATGCTCACCCCATTCTATCTGTAAATAAGGTCAGATGTGTAGACTTTATGAGAATGGGGTGGGCGTTAGGCTTGAAGCGAAGGCACCCACACCTGCTTCCTGCGTGGTTTGGGAGGGTGTGTTAGGAAACCCTAACACCTCATTTCCCAACTTTTGTCGCTTTGACCCTAACTGGAGCATTAACAACATCTTTTTGCAACTTATTTCCTTACTTTTTAAGATAGTATAATAGTATCCTTATTTTACTGTGGGAGCGCAGAGTCCTTCTGAACCTGCACTCCCATTCCTCCATAGATATATATATATACACACAACGGGTGGGATATTCAAAGGTGTTGTGTATGGCGCAACAGGGTTGTACCATGCGCAACCACCTATACTACACCCAAATGGGCAGGTTGCGCTCGCAAACCCCAATGCGCGGGGTGCACCTGTAATGTATCTTCGGCACAAGTACAGGGGCGTGCCCATGCATATCACGGCACATCCTGATATTCAGCCGGGATGTGCGGGCATATCTGAGGCACAACCCGCCTTTCAGGGGGGCAATGTTGCACCGCATTAAACAGGGAACAAGTCGGGGACACTCACAGGTGGGCTGCCATATTGCTGGGTGCAACACAGCAGCCACCTGCTATGGGTGGCCACCCAACCTCCCAAAACACTGGCCCCATGCCCCCTGCCCAGGGAGCGTTGTGCCCCCGTCACCCGATCGCGGGCATCTGTAAAGGAACACCCTGGTGGTGGACTGCTATCCCTTGCTTGATTGCAGGCATGTGTTGAACTAATCCCTGGTGGTCCAGTGGACCCTACCCCATCACCTGATTGCGGGCATATGCTTATTATCACCCTGGTGGTCCAGTGCATTCATTCACATCCTTGGACTGTGTAGTACAATATGGTCTGCACGCCCATTGTCTCACGCAGTGGACCAATAGGCATACAGCCCTACTGTATGCTGTCAGTCAGCAGGTGGCTGGGTAGCTTGTGGGCAGGGAGCTGCCACCCACCGCTGACTGGGGGGTTCAGGTGGTGGGGACACAGTGGGTGGGTGGGTGGGATGGGGGGACCAATGGACCACCAGGGATAGTAACCTATGCCCATGATTGGGCACTGGGGATCGGTCCACTGGCTCACCAGGGAGATGTTATTCTTATGCCTGCGATCAGACGATGGGGTAGGGTCCACTGGACCACCAGGGAGTTTATAATCATATGCCCGTGATTGGGCGAAGCGGTAGGGTCCACTGGACCACCAGGGAGTTTATAATCATATGCTCATGATCGGGCAAAAGGGCAGGGTCCACTGGACTACCAGGGAGTTTATAATCATATGCCCATGATTGGGCAAAGGGGTAGGGTCCACTGGACCACCAGGGAGATGTTACTATTATGCCCGCGAATGAGAGAAGGGGTAGCGTCCTCTGGTCCACAAGGGAGATATTTGAGTTATGCCCATGATTGGGCAATGGTTAACAGTCCACTGGACCACCAGAGAATATATCTACACATGCCCGCGATCGGGCGAACTGAAGTGCCGCACACCAAGGAGCAGCAGGGCGTTGGTCCCCGACGGCTGCAGCCTGGCAGGGCGCCAGGCACAAGTCACCGGGGATCGGCACACCGCATGCAAATGGGGCCATAATGACATGCAGATGGACCCATTTGCACCTTGCATACATAATGGCCTCATTTGCATGCTCACGGCTGAATATCACTGTTGCTGCACCTAGCACAACCACACTTGCGCTGGCATAGCCCCATGCTCCCCTGCTGCCACTTATGCTGGCACAGTGCCACTGTGCTGTGCGCAGTGCGTGCACCCTCAGTGCCATATTCAAAGGTGCTGAGCCATGGCGCAGCACCGTTGATTATCACCCGGACCATGCCATTGCTCATCCCAGTTGCGCTGCACCCAGGCTTGTGCCCCTGCCTGGTACAGTCTGAATATCCCACCCAGTATATATATAAAATGTAGCTGTGAAAGCACAGGGCCCTGGGCTTCCATTTACAGGACAACAGTGATCAAATTGTCAGCATAGACATCTTATTACCCCACCTCATATACCCAGTACAGAAAATCTTTGAATCCCTGCCAAAACATAATTCTGCGCAACTGCAATGCCATTCTGCACCACAGGTGTGAAAAAAAAAACATGTTGGGCAGGATTTGAAAACTTACAGCTGTGACATACATGAGGTGTGGTAATAAGAAGGCTATGTTGAAAATCTGGGGTTAAAATATTTAAAAGTTTAAAAGTTACAAGCGGGCATAGCAAAATTGCAATGAATGGTCATAACTTTGGCAATGTTTCATATTTTGACCCAACATTTTCAACATAGTCTTCTTATGACTCTACCACTTAAACCCATAGGTGAAAAGTTTTTTTTTTGCATTATCTATTTGTACCTCCTACATGCTCCAGAGCCGCCTCTCCTTTGGGTCGCCATGGTCCTCAGGCACTCCCCTAGTATCTCCCCCTTCAACCACCTACCTCACATCTGCAGCCTTCCACGGGGGTAGCCTGGTGTAACCCTTCACTGGGTGGGGCCCCTCTCCTCCAAGGGGGAAGGCACCGGCAGGAGGAACCAGCACACTATTCTTTCAGTCCCATAAGCTGCTGAGGCATTCTGTGGCTCTCCAGGGAAGTTTTCAGAGGTGCCTGGGGCTGGCAGCCATCATCTGGCAGACTTCTGGGGCGTTTTTTCTGGTTTTCTTGTTCCCCTTGCATGCCACTTTCTTGTAGTGCCTCCAGTCTCCACTGGGGGCCACTACGTGAGTGAGGCCAATCCCAAACCCACCCCAGAATAGGAGAACAGTTCATCAGATGCTCAATCCTATCCTCCCCCTGCCAACCCCCGATGACCTGAGTCCGTTCCCGAACCCGGGTCGCCAGCGTGGGTCAAGTAAGGTGCCAGCGCCTTAACCCTCTATGCCACTGGGCCAGTTTAGGCGAAAAGTTTTAAATCCATGCCAAAATGCCATTCTTTGACACGGGTGTGAAAGCATGTTTCAGACATGATGTGAAAAATGACAGCTGTACTGTTCATGAGGTGGTGTGAAAAAATGGCTATGTTGAAAATTTGGACTCAAAATAGTGAAAATTACCAAAGTTAAGCACGTGTGTGGAAAAATTTCAAGAAATGCTCATGACTCAGCCATTTTTACAAATTTTTTCACCAAATTTTCAACATGGCTTTTTTGGGACCCCGCCTCATGAACACTGGTGGTGAAATTTCATTAGATCAGTCCTAAAAGGTGATTTTGCTGGCGACATAAAGATCACCTTCTGGGCCCGATTAACGAAATTACAGTGGCAGTGTTCATGAGGTGGGGTCGCAAAAAGACTATGCTGAAAATGTGGTGAAAGATGTCCAAAAAAATGGCAAAGTTCTGAACATAAGTTCCTCAGTTTACGGTTCAGCTTTGAAGAGTGCAGACATGTCTCAGTCCACAGAAGATGAGAGCATACGACCTCTGGTGGTAAGTATAGGGTAATTGTGGGGTGTGGGGTGGTGGGTGCTCAGTGGGAGGGTTGGGATGGGGGAAGGGGACAACTGGGACGATGAGGGACCGTTTTCTTTTTTTCAGGTTAAAACAAAAGATGCGGGACTGTTTACTTCTTTTCACAGAATATAAAAGTAAAATAAATATTTCGGGACACTGGGGGTGCGCTCCCAGTGTCCCTCAATACTAAGGGTTCTTGAAATGCTGACACGGAGATTGGGCCCCTGATGTCAGCACTATAAATTAAACAATGGGGCTGCGGGGGAGGGAGCATCTGACACTGGGGGTGGGCATCCCAGTGTCGGATTATATAAATTAAAAAAAGAGAGATAAAGGTGATAGGATGGTGGGTGCCGCTAAACACCAGGGACTAAAATAAACATTATCGGGATGGTGATGAGGGTGGGGAGTGCCACTAGACACCAGGGAATAAATCTTTTTTTTAGAGGGTACAGTGATCGGGGAGCGAGGGGTGCCACTAGACACCATGGACTAAAATACACATTATTGGTACAGTGATCAGGGAGCAAGGGGTGCCACTAGACACCAGGCCAAGGGGGCTCACATTGCAGCTGGCAGCATGAGTTCAGTGAGGCTGTGGAACTAAGAAAATCCCTAGTTCTCATACAGAGAATGCAAGGGAAGCGCTCCTCTTGCTAAGCTGGGCACCAGGCATTTTGGAAAAAGTATTTCTGGGGCTAATAGTGAAAAACAAACACCAGAATCTAGCTAAATGGGGACTGTTTTGCTAGGTTCTGGTGTTTGTTTTGTAAAATGACAACGTTCTTATGTATTTTCCATGCTTTTTAAGTTGGTGGGAAAAAGAAAACAAGATGGCAGCTCATGAAAAAGGATTTTTCCTTATGAAAAAGGATCTTTTCCTCACAAAAGAGCAACAGATCTCGTGAGAATGAATCCTTTTTCGCAAGAATAAATCCTTTATCGAACTTTTTACCTCCATTCTGAAAAATGAACTTCCCATAGAAAATAGTGGGAACTTAAAAACTGAATAACTCTGCAACAGATTAATATTTTTGCACCAAACAAACACTGGCAGTTCTGTTACCCAAGCTCTTTTTACCATAAAAAAAATCACACCAATTATCCACACCATCGTGGCACAAGGCGATGAGGAAAAAACTGTAAAAAGTGGTGACTTTTAACTTTTTTACACTATCCAGAACTCAGAATCCGCACATCCAACTAGAATTAAACTTGCCACGTCAAGAGATATACTCCACAGGACAACGCATATCAAACTGTGCAAATCCATTGAATGGTTGCAAAGTTATTAAAGTGCAGAATTTGAGGTTTAACAATAAACAGTCTACTCAATCCTAAGTATAGGAGCATGACTGTGCCTCTATTATATATTATAGGGGTGCGGTCGCGCCCTTATAGTTAGGGTTGAGTAGGCACTTCAATGTTAAACTAAAAAATTTTGCACTTTAATAACTTTGCAACCATTCAACAGATTTGCACAACATTTGGTATGTACTGTCCTGTGGGGTAGACCTCCTGATGTGACAAGTTACGTTCTGGTCAGATGTGCGGTCTCCGAGTTACAGAGAGGTGAAAAAAATATTGACTTTGCTGGGATTTTTTCTTTGAACTTGCCTACAGCCCTGACAGTTTGTTTTTTGGGTCTGAAATTTTCAGGGCAGAACGTGACTACCCCACATATGTGCCTTTTGCTAGTCTGGTGAAAACAATTATGAGTCATTTTTTAAGTTATTGCAATGTAAAAATTAGAAAAAATTATTTCTGAGCATTCTTAGTAAGCACTACAATATAGCTGTTTGAAACAAAGATGGAATCCTGCGTCATAATGGGGAAATTCCTTCTTCTTATGGCTGCCATCTTGTTTTCAGTTTTGCCTGAAAATTTGGATTTGGAAACCTCCTGATATGATATTCTGGGGAGGAATCAACGCATGTAGCTTGCTTACTGGGACCCCTTAGGTGCATTCTGCACTTTACATGCTCAAAAGTTACCCTTCAAATGTGATTTATTTCACATTTAAAGTCTTTGTTCCTTTCAGTGTCATATGAAGTAAGATCCTAGTTCATATGATAAGATATGAACTAGGATCCTACTTCGTGAGCCAAAACTCCCGTAATATTTGTTTTTAAAGGAAAAAAAAACATGTTTCTGCCGACATCAGGGTGCCCAATCCCCATGTTGGCACTACACGCCACTGTCCCCAACCGAATACAACATTCCTCCACATTGCTGACATCGGGGTGCCCAATCCCTGTGTCCCCAGTTAGGTCATTACATCCCCAAACACTAGCAGTACTGTCAGACACTGGGGAGCCCATCCCCAATGTCCCAAAATGTTTGTTTTACACATCCTGAAAAAAAAAGTCCATGTCTTTTTTTTTTGCCCCTGCCATCAAGAAAACGGTCACTCGTCATCTCCACCATTCCCCTCCCCCATCCTGACCCTCACTGTGCGCACCCACCTCCCCTTACCCCCACTTACCCCATACTTACCTCTGGAGGTTGGTGGCTATGATCTTCTCTGGACCAGGACACGTCTACACTCTTCAAAGCCAAACCGCAAACTGAAGAATCTAGGTAAGTGCCATATAATGGCTGTCTATGGCGTTTTGAACTTATGTTGATATCTCAGCCATTTTTTTTTTCACCAGATTTTCAACATAGCCTTTTTGGGACCCCACGTCATGAACACTGTCACTGTTGTTTCGTTAATCGGACCCATAAGGTGACTTTGCGGTCGCTGTGCGAAATCAACTTTCAGGACTGATTAACTAAATGACAGTGGCAGTGTTCATGAGTGGGGTCCCAAAAAGCCCATGTTGAAATTTAGTGAAAAATTCCCCAAAATTGTTGTGTTACAGTATGAGCATGTGTTGCACGGTTTCTATGCAGGCACATAACTTTGGTAATTGACAATATTGTGACTCCAAATTTTCAACATTGCCATTTTTACACATCACCTCATGAACAGTACAGCTGTCATTTTTCACATCCTGCCCGAAATGTGGTTTTGCTACTGTGGCACAGAATGGTGTGTACACTGTGCAAAATCACCTTTTGGAGCCGATTAATGAAATGACAGTGCCACTGTTCATGAGGTAAGGTCCCCAAAAGGCCATGTTGACAAATTGGTGCAAAAATTACTCAAAATGCCCGAGTTACGTGCATCTGTTGAATTACTTCTATGCACATGCATAACTTTGGTACTATATTTTGACACCAAATTTTCAACATAGCTATTTTTTCACACCACCTCATGACTAGTTCAGCTGTCATTTCCCATATCCTGCCCAAAATGTGTTTTCACACCTGTGGTGCAGAATAGCATTGCAGTTGTGCATAATTATATTTTGCCTTGTATTTCTCAATTACTCTGTACCAGGGTCCAGGAGGTGGGGTCATAAGATGGCTACCCTAACAATTTGGTCACTGTTGTTTGACACATGGACGTGCAGGGCCCAGAGGTCCCTATGCTTCCACACCTGCAAACACATGCACATCTATGGCGGGATTGGCCCACAGTAAAATAAGGATACTATTATACTATCTCAAAACAAAGAGACAATTATTGCAAAAAACTCCATTAATGTATCAGTTAGGGTTTCTATTACATCAACAAAAGTCAGGAAATTCAATAGTAGGGTTACCAACCCTACAACCTCACCCCCACCCTCCATGCACCAAATGGTTTGGACTTTTGGGCTGAAATTTGCAAGTTAGAAAGTTCTTGCCCCACAGATGTGCCTTTTTCTGGTTTGGTGTAACATTTATATCAGTTCCATAGTTATGGTGCTCCAAAGTTAAGACATTTCCCATAGGATACCATTGTGGCACCCGTGGTGCCTTTCAGCACCTGCATCTCAAAAACGGTTTGGGATATGGATTTTTTTGCTAAGCGCAGCTTAGTCCACCCAGGTTGCCAGGTCATGATCACAACTTTGTTGGAATTTTTTCCCAAAATTCCTGTGGTTAATGAGATACTGCCACATTTGTAGCACAAGGGTTACTTGGAATGTCTCCAGGCCTGTGCTATGTCTCTAATTATGGATAGATGGGAGCGCAGGGCCACAATTACATATGGGTAAGATTACACTTTCTCAAAAAGAAAGAAAATTCATTACAAAAAACTCCATTAATGCATCAGTTAGGGTTGCTAGTACAGTGACAAAAGTCTGGAAATTCAATGTTAGGGTTACCAACCAAGTGTCAGTGTGGCCCAGTTGGTAACACATCCGCCTCTGGACCAGAAGATGGTGGGTTCTTGTCCCACACCGGGATTGGACTCATACCTAAAACTCTGGCATCCAAGTGCAGTATTGGGGGGGGTCCTGTACTACTGGGGTGTGCCATCCTTTGGATGAGATGTTAAACCAAGGACCCTTCTACCCATCCTGGTGCTGTCCTGGTGGGTGTAAAGGTGGAATTAAAATAAATAAATAAGCAAGGGCACTCTTCTCAAAGAGTAGGGGACATTCCCAGTGTCCTGGCCAACATTCCCCTTCCCATAAGCTGGTTCATGCAATTATCCAGGCTGTGTGTGGGTGATGATGTGCAATATGTCCGCCATTATACATTCAGTCACTTCACTACCAGTCTAGCATTGCTTGTAAAGCATTTTGGGATACACTGTGTATGAAAAGCGCCATATAAATGCTGATTCTTCTTCTTCTTCTACCACTCCACTGCTACCCCACCCCACCCTCCACACACCAACAGGCAACGGGGTGTGCCTTAGGGTTGTCGGACCTAACTCTCACTCCATTCTCCTATACTATACCATCTTAGCTTGTGTACACATGGGTGGGGTGGTAGGGTTGGTAACCCTAACATTGAATTTCCAGATTTTTGTCACTGTACTATCAACCCTAATTGATGCATTGACAGAGTTTTTTTGCAATGATAGATAGAGTATTCACTTCTATGTTAAAGCACAATTTTTGTACTTTAATCACTTCGCAATGGTTCAACAGATTTGCATAATATTTTGCATGCATAATTTCATGGGGTAGGTGAGTTGATGTGGCAAATTTTGTTTAAATCACTTGTGTGGTTTCTGAGATACAGAGAGCTGAAAATACAGAACTTTCTGGGGGGGTTCTGTTTCTTTGTCCACCTCTATCTCAGAAACTGTTTTAAACTGTGGTCTGAAATGTTCAGGGTAGAAAGCCTTTGCCTCACATATGTGCCTTTTGCTGGTTTGGTGAAAAAATATTAATCCATTCCAAAGTTATTACATTTTGAAGTTACCATTATTTTTAATGGGAAATTAGAGATGTTCAGCACAAAAAAGGATTCTTTTTTGCAGAAGGGTCATCCTGTGTCGCATATGGAAAATCCTATTTCAATCTGCCACCATTTTGTTTTTTCAGTTACCGAGAAAGAAAACACTTAAAATGAATTTATTTAAAAAAAAAAGCATCAGAATGTAGCTAAACAGGACATGTTTAGCTACATTCTGATGTTTGTTTTGTAAATTATGCCAAGAAATATCTTTTATGGGCACCCAAAATCCAGGGTGCCCAGCTTAGTGAGAGAAGCACTTCCCCCGTGTTCTCTGTAGGAGAAGAGCGGGAATTTATTGATTTCTGCAGCTGCAGCTGAACTCCTGCTGCAGGCTGCAGTGTGATGTGTAAGCCACTGTTTTCCTGGTGTTTGCTGCCACCCCCCGCTCTCCATTGCCTGTCCCTGGTGTCTAGTGGCACCCCCTACCCACCAATTGCCATGCCCGTTATGTTTTATTATGCCCTGGTGTCTAGTGGCACCCCTCCCTCTGATTGCCATGCTCATTATGTTTTTTTATTTCCTGGTGTAGAGTGGCAGCCCCCCACCCTCCAATTGACGTCCTGGTTATTTTTTTTTCTGCCCTGGTGTCTAGTGGCACCCCCCACCCTCCAATTTCTGTGCCCATTATGTTTTTTTTTATGCCCTGGTGTCTTGTGGTACCCCCAAACCCACCCTCCAATCACCACCCCGGGTTTTTTTTTTTTGTATTCCCTGGTGTCTAGTGGCACCCACTACCCTCCCATTTGAGGCATTTCAGGTAGAATCCTGAAATGAAGAAAATGGTCCCTCGACTTTTTCTTTTGTGCAAAAGTCATAAAACAAAACAAGCATGCATCAGTGCTGAATGTTTGCTTGCTGGCATTGGCATTGGCAGTGTAGGAGTTACAGAGCTGCATAATAGGAATGGCAGTGAAGTATTGAACTGAAGCCAACCCTACCACCACCCTGCAGAGACGGACAGGCATTGGGGTGTGCCTTTGGGTCATCCAGGCACTGTGACCGCCATTTCACCACACCCTACCCACAGACACTGACAAGTGTCACAGTGTGCCTTAGAGTCTTTGGCCCTTATGCGCACCCCATTCCATCAGGAAATACGGTGAGATGGGTGCGGTAATGGAGAATGGGGTGAACTTTGGTGCCGAAGAGTCCAAGGCACACCTCGATGCCATTCGGCTGCAGGGCGTGGAATGGTATGAGCATTACCGGCGAGAATCCCAAGTCACACCCCTGATGCCTGTCATTCTCTACAGGGTGGGGCGTTATGGTCAGAAACACTAACGCCTCAGGCATTTGTTGGTATTTTCACTCCAAATTTTCAACATGGTTTTTTTGTGACTCCCACCTCATGAACAGTGGCAATATCAGTTTGTTAGCCAAAAGCTGCTTTTGCACAGCAACTACGGCATTTAGCACCACAGCTGCAAAAACACATTCCGAACAGGATGTAAAAAATGACAGCTGTACTGTTCATAGGGGAGGTGTAAAAAACAGCAGTGTTTAAAATCTGCAGTGAAAATATTAGAAAAACTGGTGCAGTCATGAGCGTGCGTAGAAACTGTGCAACGCACACCCGTAATGTAATTAGTTTGGGGATTTTTTACAGCAGATTGTCAACACAGGCATTTTGGGACCTCCGATCATGAACAGTGTCACTGTGATTTTCTTATCTGTCCCAAACAATGATTTCCCACAGCGACCATGCATTTCTGTACTGAAAGTGTGAAAACACATTTCGGCCATGTTGTGAAAAATTACAGCTGTACTGTTCATAAGGAAGTGTGCAAAAATGCCACTGGTGAAAATCTGAACTGAAAATATTATAAATTCATGAACTTACGAGGGTGCATGGAAACTGTGCAATGCTCACTCATAACACAATCATTTTATGGACTTTTGTCACCAAATTTTCAACACAGCCATTTTAAGACCTCTACTCATAAACAGTGTCACTGTGATTTTCTTAATCTGTCCCGAACATTGCTTTCGCACACCGACTGCACCATTGTATGCTACATGTGCGGAAACACATTTTGGGTGAGATGTGAAAATTGGCAGCTGTACTGCTCATAAGGAAGTGTAATAAAATGGCAATGTTGAAAATCTGGTGTGCAAATATTAAAAATTAGCAAACTTGCGAGCGTGTGTAGGAAATGCGCAACGTGCGCTCATAAAACAGTAATTTTTAGTAATATTTTCACCAAATTTTCAACATAGCCATTTTAAGACTTCTGCTCATGAACAGTGTCACTGTGTTTTTCTTAATGTGTCCCATACATTGATTTTGCACATCGACTGCTATATTGTGTACATGCATGAAACACATTTGGACGGATATGAAAATGACAGCTGTACTGCTCATAAGGAGGTGTGGTAAATGGCAATGTTGAAAATCCAGAGTACAATTATTAAAAATTCGTGAACTTATAGCGATGCGTGGGAACCTTCGCATGTCCGTTAACAAATAGGCTCTTGATCATTTTAAGAATTTTTCACAAATTGCAACTATAGGCTTTTTGAGAGCCCACTTATGAACACTGGCACTGTTGTTTCATTAATCAATCCCAAAAGGTGATTTCATGCAGTGACTGCGAAATCACCCTTTGGGACTGATTAATGCCATGACAGTTCAGGAATTCATGAGGAGGGGTCCCAAAAACCCCATGTTGAAAATTTGGTGCCAAAATTCCAAAAAATGCCTGAGATATGCATTACAGTTGAAAAAAAACCTATTTATTGCATTATACAGCTTACCGGCATTTCCTCAGTTCGTGGTCGGCTTTGAAGAGTGCAGATGTGTTCCCGGTCCACTGAAGATCGTCGCGCCAAGCTCAGGAGGTAAGTATGGGGTGAGGTGGGGGTGTGGGGAAGCAGGGTGCACAGTGGATGGGCGTGGGTGGGCAGGGAGACCACCGAGGGAACTTTTTTTGTTTACAGTTTTTTTTTTTTATGTAGACAATGCGGGATGTTTGCCATGCTGGGGTGGGCTCCCAGCGTGGCAGCTGGAAGGCTGTTTGGGAGGGCCTGGAGTCAACAGGAGATTGGGCACCCCTGTCGGCCATATGGACTTGTGCCACACTGGGGTGGGCTCCCAGCATGGCAGCTGGAAGGCTGTGGAAGTTTGCCATGCTGGAGTGGGCTCCCAGCGTGGCAGCTGGAAGGCTGTTTGGGGGGGCCTGGAGCCGATGGGGGAGTGGGCATCCCCGTCAGCCATAACAATGTTTGCCACGCTGGGGTGGGCTCCCAGCGTGGCATCTGGAAAGCTTTTGGGGGGCGTGGAGCCAACAGGGGATTGGGCACCCCATCGGCCATACAGTATGTGCATGGGGGGAAGCGCATGAGAATGCAATATGCGTGCGTGCGTGCATGTGGGGGGGGAGCACTGCTCACTGAAGCGGAGCTCTCCCTTTCAATTGTACAGCACTGCATTTTCAACTGCTGTCATAGACAGCTGCAGAGTTCTTTGGAGAACTGCGACCATGCCTGCACACACACTGACTGAATTGGAAGACAGGGTGCCACACCTCCAAAAACTCGGATGATGGCATTATGTTTCTTGCACATGCGTGCAAGCAAACATAAAAATGGTCCCTCACCGATCAACCCCCCCACCTCCCACTTCGAACCCCACACCCCCAGTACACCCCCAGACACACTCACTCAGTCACCTGAACAGGTCCCAGGTTCGAGATCTGCTCTGCAATCAAAGACACATCTTGCTGCTGGAACCGGCGACTGCCATATGAGAAACTAAGGTAAATGCAGTTCAGTGTATTTCAATGGGGGTTTCAACTTTTATGCATGACTGAGACATTTTTTGAGATTTTAACCCTAAATTTTCAACATGGACGTTTGAGGACCCCACCTCATGAACAATAGGCCCTATGCATTATTGGGGTGAAGTGGCTACGCGTGCGTATCTGGGGCACGCAACCACTCTGCATGCTATGTGCCCCCCATGTGGGATGCACAAAGGGGGGCATGCAGCACCTACAGTGGCATGAAAAAGTATTTGCCCCTTCCTGATTTTCTCTATTATTGCGTATTTGTCACACTGGATGTTTTCAGGTCTTTAGACAAAATGTAATATTAGATAAAGGGAACCTGAGTGAACAAATAACACTTGCTGTTTTTTTACTTATTTCATTTATTTAATGAAAAAAGTTAACCAACACCAACTGGCACTGTGTGATAAAGTAATTGCCCCCTAGTTAAATCAACCCAATTAAAGGGATAATTAGAGTCAGCTGATTGAACACAGCCAGCCCTGCTCAATATAAACCTCACTTATTTTGACCCTTACCATCAGAGTCATGTTGCCAGCACAAAGATTCAACAAGCACATTATGCCACGATCAAAGGAAGTTCCTGAAAAGATCAGAAAAAAAGTTGTTGCTATCTATCAGTCTGGAAAGGGTTACAAAGCTATTTCTAAGGCTCTGGGACTCCATCGAACCACAGTGAGAGCCATAATCTCCAAATGGAGAACACTTGGAACAGTAGTGATTCTTCCCAGGAGTGGGCGGCCTGCCAAAATTACTCCAAGGGCACAGCGTAAAATCATCCAGGATGTCTCAAAGGATCCTAAAACAACATCCAAAGAACTGCAGGCTTCTCTTGCCTCAGCTAATGTCAGTGTTCATGACTCCACAATCAGAAAGAGACTGGGCAAAAATGGGCTTCATGGGAGAGTAGCAAGATGGAAACCACTGCTAACCAAGAAGAACATAAATGCTCTTCTCTCATTTGCCAAGAAGCACCTGGATGATCCACAAGCCTTTTGGGAAAATGTTCTATGGACAGATGAGTCCCAAAGTGGAACTTTTTGGATGACATGGATCCCATTATGTCTGGTGTAAAGCAAACACAGCATTCCACAGTAAGAACATCATACCAACAGTCAAACGTGGTGGTAGTGTGATGGTGTGGGGATGCTTTGCTGCCTCAGGACCTGGATGACTTGCCATAATTGAAGGAACCATGAATTCTGCTCTGTACCAGAAAATTCTTAAAAGAGAATGTCCGGTCATCCGTCCGTCAGCTAAAGCTGAAGCTGAAGCGTAGTTGGGTCATGCAGCAAGACAATGATCCAAAACACAAAAGCAAGTCCACATCAGAATGGCTGAAAAGAAGTAAAATTAAAGTTTTGGAGTGGCCTAGTCAAAGTCCAGACCTAAACCCAATAGAGATGCTGTGGCAGGACCTGAAACGAGCAGTTCATGCTCGAAAACCTACCAGTGTTACTGAATTAAAGCAGTTCTGCGAGGAAGAGTGGGCTAAAATTCCTCCACAGCGATGTGAAAGACTGATATTGAATTATAGGAAGCGTTTGGTTGCAGTCATTGCAGCTAAAGGTGGCGTAACCAGTTATTAAGTGTAAGGGGGCAATTACTTTTTCACACAGTGCCAGTTGGTGTTGGTTAACTTTTTTCATTAAATAAATGAAATAAGTAAAAAAAAACAAGTGTTATTTGTTCACTCAGGTTCCCTTTATCTAATATTACATTTTGTCTAAAGACCTGAAAACATCCAGTGCAATAAATATGTAATAATAGAGAAAATCAGGAAGGGTGCAAATACTTCTTCACGCCACTGTATGTCTGCGATCTCCTGGCCACCACGAAGAGTGAGCACCTGGGGTGGGTGACCACCTGAGAGCGACGCACTGGAGGTGGGTGACCACATGAAGAGCGATGCACTGGGGGTGGGTGACCACACAAAGAGTGACGCAATGGGGTGGATGAGGGGCAGGCTGGCACTATGTGCCATGCAGTAAAGCACACAGTGCTGGCCGCAGGGGTGCAGAAGAGGGCACAGAGTATGACAAGGAGAACCCTGCCATAAGCCTCAAACATGTCCCATGCACATCACTGGGCACCGCCCGGATGGGCGAGTAGCCTACTATGCCAGGCAGACCACCTCATAGCCACCCAGTGCCACCTGGCATACATTAGTGCATGGCTTCTACCTGGCATCCCCCCACCATACCCACATGGGCTCTAACCCATGGATGCTGCCCTGCTGAACCAGTCAACCTCTGCCCTGGGCCACCCAGGCATGTTGTGGGGTATTGTGCCCCCCTGCACCACCAACAGACCCCCCCACCCTATCCCTGCAACCCGCTCTGAGGCTGCATCGGGAGGGCCAGCAACATTGCCCTCTTCTCACCACCTCAGCCGCCGGCCATTCATCTTCCATGGGGCACGTTGCCAACGCACACCCCACCATGGAGGTGATCCACTGTGTGCCCCAATCCAGGCATCTGATTGGATGCCCACCCAAGTCCACGTCCCCACCCCTGGCCACCATGTGGAGTCCTATGTGCCAGGGAGGGGGGCTGTGGATAGGTGGCCAGCAGTCGTGAATGCCACCAGTGTGCACCTGTCTGCATGTGTGATGCTATGTGGGCAGAATACACATGGATTCCACATACCCCCACCCCAGTAGTGTGTAGGGGCCAATATGACTATCATTATGCAACTCCCACCAGAAAGGTGGTTTTGTGCTCGCTTCATGGATTCACCTTTTCGGTGGGATTTGCATAATGACAATTATATTGTTCGTGAGGTGGGATCATAAGAAGCCTATGTTGAAAATTTGGGGTCAAAATTATTAAAAATGGGAAAGTTATGGCTATTGATTGCAATTTTGCTACGCATGCTTGTAACGTTGGAATTTTTAAACATTTTGACCAGTTCCCATCTCTACCCCACCACGTAATATCACAGCTGTCATTTTCAAATCCTGGCTAAAATGTGTTTTCACACCTGTGGCATGGAATGGCAGTGCAGTTGTGCAGAATTATGTTCTGGCAGGGATTAAAAATGTTTCTGTACTGGGTACATAAGGTGGGGTAGTAAGAAAGCAATGCTCACAATTTGGTCACTGATGTCCTATAAATGGAAGTGCAGTACTCAGAGGGTCCTGTGCTTCCACACCGTCATACATATATGCATAAGGACAATCACGGAGCTCCCACAGCCAAATAAGGAAAGTTATGGAGGGTGGGAGCACAGGGATCAAAGGGCCCTGCACTCCCACAGGCAAGTAAGGATACAAGCAAAGTATCTGAAGAAGTCAGGAAATTCATTACAAAAACTTTGTTAATGCATCAGTTAGGGTTTCCGCAACAAAAATAGGGAAATGTGGTGTTAGGGTTTCCAACCCTAACACCCCACCCCCATCCTGCAGGCAGCAAGAGGTGTGGAGGGCGTGCCTTGGGGTTCTCAACCCTAATGCTCACCCCATTCTTCTATACTGTAACCATCTCAGCTTACTTACACATGGAATGGGATGAGCATTATGGTTAGAACCCCAAGGCATCCCAGCTGCTGCCTGCAGGGGTGAGGTGGGGTTTGGGTTAAAATCTAATGTCACATTTCTCTGCTTTGTTGTCTTGACTACGTGATGTATTAATGAATATATATATAATATATATATATATATATAGGAGAGAGAGAGATAGACAGACAAACATACAGCTAGAGTGATAGACGGATAGATAGATAGATAGATAGATAGATAGATAGATAGATAGATAGATAGATAGATAGATAGATAGATAGATATACAGACACATATACATCTATATCTATGTAATACAGGTGCAGTCATGCTTGTATATTAGGATTGAGTAAGCACTTTAATGTTGAACACCAATTTTTGCACCTTAATAACTTTGCCCCCATTCAAACAATGTACTTGAACCTTGGAATGCACAGAGATGGTGCAAGGATCGCTGGACCCTGAAAATGTCATGCCAAACGGTTCAAGGGGCGAAGTTACAGGGAGCAAAAAACACAAAAATCACACAAATTAAGACCTTTTTTTCACCTATAACTAAAATTAATTGCAAAAAAACTATGTTAATTCAGAGATTAGGGTTGAAGAACCCAAAGTGAACAAAGTAGGGAAATGAAAAAAAAATAGGGTTTTGAGTCTCTGGCATATTGGCGAATCAGTGATGGGGTCTTCATTGGGGTTGTCAACTCTAATGCCACCCTGTTCCTCCAGCCCCTAGCCACCTGTCTGAAGCACACGGTACATCTGCAAGCCAGTACCTCATAATGATACAGTCTTCAAAGGTAGAGAAGTATGTCTTGACACACGTTGCTAGCAGAATGTGTTGTAGCTTTCTTCACACAGTGGCCTACATGAAGAAAACAGGTCACATCTGACCTCATTTGCTCAGGGTAGGGGGTGGTCTTTAGGGCTGACAACCCCAAGGAAGATCCCACACTATTCATCCATACCCAGAGACCAAAACCAATGTTTTTCTTTCTCATTTCTGTACCTCATGCGTCTTCAACCCTATTCTGCATTAACGAAGCTTTTGCAGTTATTTTTCCCTTCTTTTTCTGATAGTTGTAGAATCATAGAATCTTGGCAGAAAAAGACCCGCAGGCCCATCTAATCTGTCCTTTCCACCCCTTTATTTATTCTGCCTGCAGCCCCTTTTCCATTCCCACACAGCCCCTCATGTCTGTCCCATGCAATCTTAAACTCTATCACTGTTCTGACCCCTACCACAGCCTTCAGAAGCCTGTTCCATGCCTCCACCACCCTCTCCGTGAAGAACTGTTCTCTCATGGCACCCCAGAATCCCCCCCCCCCGTAATCTCAAACTATGCCCCCTAGTTACTGCACCATCCTTCCTATGGAATAGACTCCCTGCCTTTGCCTTTTTGATCCCCTCGACATACTTGAACATTTCAATCATGTCTCCTCTTTTCCTTATAGTTTCCAGGGAGTACAGCCCCAGTTCCCTGCATCTCTGCTTGTACGGTTTACCCTGCATACCCTGCACCTTCCTAGTCGCCCTCCTCTGAACTCCCTCCAACCTGTGTATGTCCTTACGCAGTTGTGGCCTCCAGAACTGGTCTCCATATTCCAGGCGTGGCCTCACCATGGCTTTGTAAAGGGGCAACAGTACCTCACTTCACCTGCTAGTGATGCCACTGCCAAGACACACCAGCATCTCATTTGCTTTTCCCACTGCCCTGCTGCATTGGTTGCCCACCTTGAGGTTACTAGATACTGGTACCCCTAAATCCTTCTCCTGCTCTGTAACCCTAATGTCTTCCCCCCTAGTGTGTATCTTGCTTTTGGGTTGTTGTGCGCCAGGTGAATCACTGCACACTTTTTGACATTGAACTTTAGCTGCCAAATCTCTTCTCATCCTTCTAAAGTCCTCAAGTCCTGTCTCATGTCTTCCATCCACCTGCTGAGTCCACCCGATTGCAGATCTTTGTATCATCTGCAAAAAGGCTCACCCATCCTCTCAGTCCTTCTGCTATGTCCCTAATGTAGATGTTGAAAAGGAGAGGACCCAGTACTGACCCCTGGGGTACCCTGCTCGTCACCCGCCCGATCTCTGAGTAAACCCTGTTAACCACCACTCTCTGGCTTCTACCTGTCAACCAGTTTTCTACCCACCTGATTATTTTATCATCCACTCCTACGCTTTCCAGCTTGTTCACTAGCCTCCTGTGGGGAATGGTGTCAAAGGCCTTGCTGAAATCCAGGTAGGCCACATTCTCCACCCCACCCCCGGTCGATTACCTGTGTCACCCAGTCAAAGAATTCAATTATTTGTCTGGCATGACCTCCTTTTTATAAATCCATGCTGTCTGTCATCTAGGAGCCCATTGTCCTCTAGGTATTCTATCACCCTCTCCTTAATGAGTGCCTCCATTACCTTCCCCACCACTGAGGTGAGGCTGACTGGGTGGTAGTTCTCTTTCAACTTCCTGCTGCCCCGCTTATGCAACGGCACCACGTTCGCCCTCCTCTAGTCCTCCGGTACCCTTCCTGAATCCAGAGACAGGTTGAACAGTCTCATCAACGAGACTGCCAGCTCTTCCCCCAACTCCTGGATCACCCTACGGTGCAGACTGTTCATCCCCATGGCCTTATCCACCCACAACCTGACTAATTCCTCCCTAACCCTCTCAACACTGAACGGACTTGGGTCAACCACTTTGTCCCTCCTCCCCTCCCCCTAAGCTCTGGCCCCTGCCCTCCCCTCACCATGAAAACTGAGCAAAGTACTTGTTTAGTTCTTCTGCTTTTTACTGTCCTCATCAATTTGAGTCCTACCCTCTCTCCAGACCTTGCAGTCCCTGTTTAGCCTTTCTCCTGTCCCCCACATATCTAAAAAAAAGTTTTGTCTCCTCTTTTGGCGTGTTTTGTTATTCTCTCCTCGGCCTCCACCTTGGCCCTCCTTATTTCCCTACTAGCCTCCTCTCCCTATAGGCTTTCCTGTCCTCTTCTTTCTGGATTCACTTATATTTCCTGAAGGCCCTCCTCCTGTCCCCTACCACCTTCGCCACCTCTCTTGTGAACCAGAGTGGTCTCCTTCTTCTTGCACCCTTCTTTACCTGCCTTGTGCACAAGTCCATTGCTTTCTACACCCGGTTCTTTATAAAGTCCCATAGCTACTCCATGTCATCTATACCCTCTGTACCTACTGTATCATTTCCTCCCTCACTAACCATCTCATCCTGTAAAAGTCTGCTCTCTTGAAGTCCAAAACTGTTGTCATTGTGCGTCGTACCTACCTCCCCACTCTAACCCTAAACCTAACCATCTTGTGGTCGCTGTTGCCCAGTGCCTCTCCCACCTCCACCTCCTCCACACTCTTCCCATTTGTTAGGACCACATCCAGCAGGTTGTTGCCCCTTGTTGGGTTCTTGACCAATTGCTGCAGGAATGCTCCCTGCAGCATCTCCAGAAATCCCTTGCTCCTCGCCGAGGTGGCCTCCGGATTGGACCAGTCCATGTCTGGGAGGTTTAGGTCCCCCACCAGCAGTGTTTCTCCTTTGAGGGCCTTCCTTTCAATTGCTTGCACCATTTGCCTGTCCTCTTCCTCCCCCTGTGAAGGTGGTCTGTATACCACCCCTAGCCTTAGGGATTCCCCTGTCCCTTTGCTCAGCGTGACCCATTGGGCCAGCGACAACATAACTTTCGAAACTAAGAAGGAATACACCTATCTAGGTGTCTCTGATACAAAGATGTCCTGGACACAACAGTTCACTAGATTAAAGAAATGGTTTAAGTGCTGCAAGGGCCATTATGAGATTTGTCAAAATATTTTGCAGATAATTCATATACTGCACTTAAAGGAGCATTTGACTCCAAGATAATCAGTTCCTTACTGTATGGGGCAGAAGTCTGGGCCATTTCCAAAAATTCTAAGGAGTTGGAGGTGATCCAGAATATGTTTTGTAAACTAATTTTGGGCCTAACCCAGCGGACTCCTACAGCATTACTCAGAACTGAATTCAAATGAAATCTGTTGCAATCGGAGCCCAAATAAGAGCCCTGGGATTATTTAAAAAAATTGTGTTGGCACCTCAAGATAGTTTACTGGCCAAATGTTTGTTGGAAGGCAAGGGAAGATTATGGAGTAATGGCTGGTTCTTTAAATTAAACCAATGTATAGTTAGGTTAGGCCTTGTACAGATCTGGGATAACCAAGTTAATATAAATATAAAACAGTATGTAAACATAGCCAAGCAAAGACTAATTGATAACTTCTTCGAGAATGAGTTAAGTAAGCTGAGAGAACTGTCATTTTGCAGATTCTATCTAGAGAATAAACAAATATTTAAAAAAGAATAGTGTTTGGCATTTTACGAAGATAGTCTACAGAGGAATGCTTATTGCAAATTCAGACTGGGCTTACTGAAAGTTGGATAAGGGAAAGAATCCATCTTTGAAACACGGAACCATGCCTGTGGATGTAATTTAACTCATACCATTACAAGTAAGCATTATTAGATATTTGAATGCCCCAAACTGGTAAAACTAAGAGAAAAATGGTTGTACCCGGTATGTGGGAATCTAAGATTTAATACTGAGAAGAATTACATTAAATGTATGCTTTATTGTGACAATGCAAGTCATATTTTTGCCATGGTAACTTTTGCTAAATACACATTTTACAGTATTACTGGTGAGTTGTTAGCTATCTTTTTTATCTAAATGTTTGCTTTTAACTTAATATAGTTATGTACAGTTAAACCATGTGACTGTCAAATGTATTGTATGTGATGATGATGAATTTTAAAACATACTAAATAAAGAATCTGCAATCTGGTCTGTATATCACCCCTAGCGTTAGGGATTCCCCTGTCTATTGCTCAGTGTGACCCATAGGAGTTCAGTCGCCCCTACCCCTTCTTGCCCCTCCATATCCATGATATCATCTCTGATGTGTAGAGCCACTCCTCCTCCCTTCCTGTCTCCCCGTCCTTCCTAAACAGTCTATACCCAGGGATTGTTGTCTCCCATGTGTGATATTCCATCAACCACATCTCAATGACTGCAACTTAGTCCAGTCCCTCATCATGTATGATTGCTTCTAAGTCCACCATCTTGTTTGCTAGGCTTTTGACATTTGCTATTAGACCCCTCCACCAAAGTCCCCCCCGCCTCCTACCCATAGGTATGTCAGAACCCAAAATGTCACCGTCATCCTGGGGGGGAAGCCTAAAGCCTTCCATCTCTTCCGCTGTCTGGAATGGCTTTAATCCTACTCCCCCCCTTGTTTAGTTTACATTATATGTTTTTTCTATTTGCTCCCCCAATCTACACTTCAGTACAGCTGCACCTTCCCTGTTTAGGTGCAGTCTGTCTGGGGTGGAGAGGCTCTCATCCTTCCATGTGGCCCCCAGCCCCCTACTAGCCCATACCCCATCTGTCCACACCATCTGGCTAACCACTCATTAAACTCTTTGTCCTTAGCGTCCTATCTGTGCTAGCTCTTGGCACTGGTAAAACCTCCGAAAAGGCTATGGATTGGAAGCACAGGGTGCTGCAAAACCTTGCAAGAGCCTTGAATTGTGGAATTGTAACTTCATTTGTGCAGGTCCCTTTGGGACCTGTGCAAAATGAAATAAATAACAATACTGGAGAAAGTCCTGACCCAGTGCATGGGCCCATCAGGCCTCGACACGCATGTCAATACCTTGGGAGTGAAGGCTCCCTGGCCCACCACAGAGTGCTGTGTCTGTACCAAAACACTGCTCCATCCCTACCCAGGCTGAGGCTGGTGCTTCACACTGCAGCATCTTCCTGTGCAGCCTTGTTCTATTAAACCTGCTGTCTGCGTTCACACCCAAACTCAGGTTGCTAGCATGGGAAGGCATCATGGTCCCCATTGGGCTATTGGACATTCCTGTAAATAACGTTACTTCATAATTTTTTGTGAGTGTGTGACATTCTGACCCCAGAGTTTCCACAATTTTTTTATGATCCCTCCTTCTGGACATGACAGGTGTCATTTAATATTGTACTGGACAAAAGGCAATTTTACACCAGCAGTGCAAAATCGCATATTGGCCAGGATTTGAAAAACAACAGCTGTCACGTTCATGAGGTGTTGTGACAAAATGACTATGCTGAACATTTGGAGTTTAAATACTGACAACTACCAAAGTCATGAGCTTTCATAGAAAAATAACAACATACCTCAATAACTTTGTGATTTTTTTAATATTTTGACCTCAAGCTTTTAACATAGTCTTCCTATGACCCCACCTCATGATCCCAGTAGGAGAAAATGTTCAAATCCCCACCAAAATGTCATTTTGTACCACAGGTGTGAAAACACATTTCAGTCTTCATGTGAAAAATGACAGCTGTAATGTTCATGAGGTGGTGCAAAAAATTTGCTATGTTGAAAATTTGGGGTCAAAATATTGAAAATTACTAAAGTTATAAGCGTGCATAGAAAAACGTTAATGTACACTCATAATTTGGATATTTTTACATATTTTTCACCAAATTTTTAGCATAGCCTTTTTGGGACTCCACCTTATGAACACTGGTGGTGAAATTATGTTAATCGGGCCCTAAATTTGATTTTGTGCAGCGACTGCAAAATCACCTTCTGGGCCCAATTAATGTAATTACACCACCAGTGTTACCAGCTGGGATCCCAAAAAGGCCATGTTGAGAATTTGGTGAAAAAAAAAAAATACCAAGTTATTAAGATATGTTCAAAATGCCATTGTAATACATCATAAGGCACTTACCTGTTTTCCTCAGTCCCTGGTTCAACACTGAAGAGTGAAGACCTGTCTCTGGTCCAGACAGGATTAAGGCACTGGACCTCAGCCCGGTAAGTATAGGGTAAAGGGGGGGTATGGGGTACTGATTGGGAAGATCAGGATGGGGGGTTGGGATAGCAGCGACAATGAAGGAACTTTTTCTTTGTTGTAGAATGGGGAAAAGATACACCATAGGACAGTTTTCTTTATTACAGGGGCCATATTGCTATTTCCAATGCTGGGGATTGGGCACCCCAGCATCAGCATGCCACTTTGGGTCACTAGGGGTGGACACTCTGGTGTCCCTCACTGTTGGGTGCAGAGGTTGAATGCACCAACATTGAGGACTGGGCCCCCTGGTGTTGACCATATCAGATAATGGGTGTGTGTGGGGGGTGTACCATACAGAGGGAGGAACAAACCAACACCAGGGATGGGCACCCCAGTGTCAGATTATACAATAAAAAATAAAATAGATAATTAAACAGCCACTGGGGGTTGGGCCCCCTAGTGTCCAGTTGAAATTAATAAAGCTGCCTCTGCATCTAATGGTGGATGAAGCCACACACAACATGCTAATCAGGGGCAGGGCTACACACTGACATGTAGCCCCATCCCTGCTGAATGAAAATAGTGGGGATGGGATTCGTCAGCAGGGAGCCAGCCCTGCCAATTGAGAAATGACAGAGTCTTGTAAGACAACAACATGACTATCTTTAGAATGTTGATTTTTTTTAAACTGCACATGCTCAGAAACCAAACAGATTTCCTTAAATAATTTTAAAAATACTTAAGTTTGGGATATAAAAAAAAAAAAGGCACACACCTTGGTCCAAACTGTATGAAACCTGCAAGTTTCAGGTTTCAAATCCTCCAAGTTATGGCTGTGGGAGGAGCCTACAGCCATTTTGCTATATGTAGCTTGAAAATGGAGTTTCATGGAACACATATTTTGGACATTTCAATGTATCCTTCCATGCCAGCCGAAATAAAATATTCCCTTCTTTCTGTTAAGAATGTTCGAGACATAATTCTAAGTTGCTTATCAGATGCCATTAGGAAACTGAAACAGCTTGTTAAATATTTGTTAAATATTGGTTGCTTATGAAACTGGAGATTTATACGTTTAAATACTAAGCATTTAAACAGCTTCTTGATACTAGTTTAACTTGGGAATGTATTGTCTTTCAAGAAAGAGTCATACCTCATAAATGTCACCCTTTTCCCAGCAAATCTATGATTTACTCTGTTTTTTTAACCTCTGGAGCCTACAGCCCTCTTGCTATCAGTAGCTGGAAAATGGAGTATCATGGAACACAGGTTTTAAACTTTTCAGTGTATCCTTCCAGCCAACTGAAATAAAATATTCTCTTCTTTCTGTTAAGAATGTTGGAGACATAACTCCAGGCTGCTTATCAGATGCCATTAGAAAACTGAAACAGCTTGTTAAATATTTGTTAAATATTGGTTGCCTATGAAACTGGAGATTTGCACAATTAAATACTAAGCATTTAAACAGCTTCTTGATAGTAGTTTAACTTGGGAATGTACTGTCTTTCAAGAAAGATTCATGCCTCATAAATGTCACCCTTTCCCCAGCAAATCAATGATTTACACTGTTTGTTTTATCCTCTACAGACACTATTTGATGAGCAGTTTCAGACATATGCCAGGGCTTCAGTGAACTGCTTAGATTAAATATGTATCAATAAGAAGCCATTTTTTACTATTTTTTTTCGGAAAAAATATATTGAGCTACAGCAAGACACACACACATGTATACACTTTCTACACACACTATTCTCATGGCCACAACATTCAAAATAAATATTGCATTCTAATGTGTTATAAAAAAAAACTGTTTGTCAGTGGACGCAGTGAAGCTCAGTTTAGAGTAGATTTCCATTAAATATTTCTTATCTTATATTTTGTACACACACATGCACACTACATGCCATACTCATGCCACAATACTGCCAGGTGGCCTGGGTTCAAGTCCCAGCTGAGGCACTTATTCTTTCCCACCTCTGTTTGTATGTGTTCCATAAAATATGCCCACCACACTCCCCTGTGATTGTTACAAGTAAATATTTGTGTTGCCATTGGGTTGTGCATTTGAGAAAGTGTAATGTGCTCAGGGATGGCCCGAGTTCCACTTGTCTCAGTAGTGCAGCTGGTTAGTGCAATCAGAACGGTATTCCTGGCAGTCTGGGTTCAAGTCCCAGCTGAGGCACACATTCTTTCTCACCTCTGTTTGCATGTGTCCCATAAAATATGCACACCAGACTCCTGTGTGACTGCTACAATAAAGAAACTGTTTGTTTATGCGGTGACCACAGTGAAGTTCCGTTTAGAGTAGATTTCCTTTAAATATTTCTTATCCTATATTTTGTATCCTGGATGGGGCAGGGAAGATGCTACATCACATTGTCATAGGGATCTTCATTTACACATTTCTGCACTGTATTTACTCAAGCTGTCCCAGATTAGAGCAATATCTTGTTTTTAGTGGGGTCATGATTTTTCCATTTTGATAATGTATTTCTTCAGGGTAGCCTAGTCCAGGGCCCCCATATTCAAAGGAGATGAGCAGCACATCCCAGTGGAAATGTGAGATGTGCCGTGCAACTCCAACAATGCACCAGAGCATGATATTCAAATGTGTAGGATGCACCTGCCACAAGGGAATGGGCCAGCGTGCACACAAATAGTATGCAGTGCAAGTCGAGGGTGTGTTTCCATGCATATGCCATGCTGAGGCATACTCAATGGGAAATTCACCCCTCATAGCTCAGAGCAGTGTGGCCCACAGCTAGGCCATGAATAGCTGGCCTAAGCAAGCCAGCCACCCACAGGTGGGCTGTGGAAGTGCACCCAGGTGCACAGCAGACTGGCAGCCCTGGTGGACTAAAGGTACCCCCTCCAATCCCTGATCAATACAACTCCATCCCCAAAGAGTTCCATAGTGTAGGGACCCTCTGGACCCAATTGCACTAGAGGAAACCACGGTCCATATCCATAGCATAGAGGACTCCCACCCACTACCTTGGTACATAGACAACCCCGCTCCCCCATACCCTAGCTGTTACACAGACTGGCACTGCCCTCCACGTCCTGCCACAGCCAGCTGCTGACTGCACTGGACCCAGGCTGGGGACCTTCACTCCAGAATGACCCAAGTGGCTATACCATACATTGGGGCACTACACAAGCTGTGGACCCATCCAGTGTATGCAGCTGTGTGTATGTCCCTGGCAAACCATAAGAGGGAACTGACATACCTCCAATGCATGCCTTGTCGATGCTGTATCTTCCTGCTGTCATACAGTCTCCCCGTTCCCCTGTGTAACATGCCACCCTCCGGACTGCTGAGGTATCCTGGGTGCCATGGGGTGCAGCATCCTGCAATGACATTTGTAGTGTACGCTCCAGGCTATGGATAGTGCATTTGTGGTTCCCCAATTGTACAAATAAATGGGAAGTTGGCTGTAACATGCCTGTTCCAGGACCTGTGTGAGTGAGTACAGCATTGGCTTTCACCCACACTGAGTAGTGCAATGGTACCGGGACATTGATCCACATGCGCGTGCCTGAGGTGTATGGCCATGGGGCATTATCGCCCGCACACATCTTGTACCTATGTATGACACATTCCAGTGTCCTGCTGCTAGTGCTTCACCACCTGAAAATAAGATGTCATTTCTTCTGTGAACTATCCAGGCTGAATATATAGCAATCCGGAGGCATATTCTAGGAAAATACATTGTAAAAATGTGTAAAAGGAAGACCACATTGAAACTGCCTCTCAGCAGATCTGCATTGTGCAAATTCATTAGAAATAATGGATAAAAGCATACCAAAAGCTTTCCACAGCCATATAGGCTCTGACCAGAGTTTGTTTTTAGTTAGAGTTGACCAAAAAAAAAAAAGGCTGAATTTAGGTGATTTTTGCATTTTGCCCCTCTATAACCTTGCCCCCAGTCAACTGATTCCCACAAAACATTCAGAAACCAGAGATCCTGAGACCAAGACTGTGCTTACCAAATTTCATGTAAATTGACCAAATGGAAGCAAAGTTATTAAGGTACAAAAACTGGGTTTAACATTAAAGTGCTTACTCAACCCTAATATACAGCACGACTGTGCCTGCATACTAGGAGGATTTAAAACCTAAAAATTGCAGGTTTGATAGAGCTGTGCCCAAGCTGTGTGCATTTGTTGATTTTAGTTCCCAAACAAGTTTTTTTAAAACATTTTAAAAAAGTTCTGTTTCTGAGTAAGCACAGTTTAAAAAAATCAGCCTTCTAAGGATAACTAATTTGTAGGACCACATAAAGTCATGTGGTCATTTTTTTTTTTTAGTTGTTTAACCAGGAATAGCGCACTAAGCTGAAAGCTTTTTTTACAGGTGCGACCTGGGAGCACAGGGAAGTTAAGTGACTTGCTCAGGGTCACACAGTATGCAAGTGGAAGCTGTGGGATTCAAACCCAGATCTAGTCTGCTGGATATCACCAGATTTGCAGTGCAGAGCCTTAAATCACTGCACTATACTGCCTCCCAAGCAATAAGGAATGACAGGGGTTATGTTACTGTCCTGTTACTCACCCCTTGGGGGCGTAATGTGGCACATGGTGCAGCTGAGTGCCATACTGTCCCCGGGAGTGATTAACTGGACATTAACATAACCCCCAGAGTTCCTTACTGCTGTCATAAAAAGGGCAAATGACTGCAAACATGCACCTTTTGTTTTTTTCTGCTTCTTTTTGTTTTCAGGTGAAAACAACACAAAATAGTTTTCTGCCTTTCTCACACTGTTGACTGGCATGTGACGGTACGTTCATCTTCAGCTGCCAGCTGCAACATGCTCAACGTAGGAACACGAGCCCCACATATGAGAATTTGTGTTGCTCTGGCAACTGAGGATGCCCTGACAATGTGTGCCGATTTCATGGTCATGTGCACACCATTGCCATAAAAAAAAACTTCAGTGACTTATATACAAGTATTTTGGAGCAGAATGTAAGATCATGCCCCGATTCAGCATTGCCTGATCCTGTCCTGGAACTCAGAATTTCAACCCCCGTTACCATTTTAGACTGTTCTGCACCATGTGAACAGAGAGGAAAACAAGTAAGCAGCAGGTACATTTCAACAAATAAAAAAATGCACTGTCTCTCACAGTCTCACATGCTCAGTCCAGTGTTTTTCAATTGTGATGGTTTTTCACCATGTTAGCAATAGCTCTAATATTCTGAAAAGAGGTGGGACTTATTTTAGGAAATCACTGCATATGTGCACTGGCTCTATAGGTATAGTAAAGGACAACTAAACCATCTTTTTACAATGTTTTTTAAATGACTCCATAGGTTTATAAATGAGAGGCTGTTGTTTACATTTATACTGAAACTGCATTTATTAAAGTAGGATAAATGCAGTTTTATAGCATTTGAAAATTTTAAGTGCAGCCTCTCCTGATTCAAAAATCCTGCTCTGAGAATCCTAAAATGGCTGCCTTGATGATGTCATTGAAGAGAGAGATGCCAGCTGTGTAGCTGTATTCTAGATCCACTAACCATATTCAAATGCAAATAACTTTAAAATGAAAAATATCAACAATATTTCCAATAGAGAGGTAGCATATTCTACTTATGCCATACATCCAAAACAGTGAAAACAATGGAATTCCCTGTCATTTTTTGCTGATTATAAAAAATCTAAAAGGTATTTATAAATGAAATACCACTCATGTGGTAGATATTTTTGTGCTGAAGAACATTTGTGCTGTAAGTACCATGTCATCATATTTCATTTGAAAGCTATCTGTATTTGTTTGTTGAAAAAGTGAAAAAGAAAACAAATTAGCTGCTGTTTCTTGCTAATTATAAAAGAAAACTAAAATGTATCTATAAATAAAACACCACTCATTTTGTAGATATTTTTGTGCTGAACAAATGTCATGCTCACAGTACCATGCTATCATTTTTTGTCTTAAAGTTATTTGCATTTGTTTGTTGAAAAAGTGACAATAAAATGAATTTTCTGCTGCTTATTTTGCTAATTTAAAAAAAATCTAAAATATACCTATAAATAAAATAATACTCATTTGGCAGATATTTTTGTGCTGAACAAATTTTGAGCTCAAAGTACCATGCTATCATATTTCGTTTTAAAGCTATTTGCATTTGTTTGTTGAAAAAGTGACAAAAATGAATTTTCTGCTGCTTTTTTGTTCATTAAAAAAAACTTAAAATTATAGCGGCATGTTAGTGCCACTATAGTTAGGGTTGAGTACCCCATTTAAGGTTAAAGTGTGACATTTTGCATCTTAATTACTTTGCCACCTTATGATGGATTTACCTGCAATTTGGCAGGCATGGAGTGGTACCATTGATCTCTGGATCTTCCAAGTTTTGTAATGGTTGGTTATATGGTTACAGAGTTATAAAGTGACATTCCATAGCACATTTATGCTTTTTTGTGCATTCTCTGCTCATGCCTACAGGTTGCATGGTTCATGCGACCAGTCTGACAACTTCAGGGAACATGTGTCCAGGGTCCCCGATGTGCCTTTTGAAGATTTCATGAAAAAATATTAAACGGTTCAAAAGTTATTCAAAAAACAAGTTTCCCATTATAGTCAATGGGCAAAGTTAACAAAAAGTTCAACAGTGTCGCAAATGCAGTTTTTAGTGTTGCAAATGACCGTTGTAGTGTCGTGAGTCAGCCATTTTTTTTTCAGTTAGTGATCACAGAAATGCTTGGCATTTAAATTTGGGACCCTCTGGGGACACAATTCTTTTTGTGTTCACCTAGTCGGACCCTGAGGATGCTAGCCATGTCTTTTTTGGGGGGTTAAACAGCCCAGAAATATGTTTTTGAAATTTTTGTAAGCTGTAGTGTCATAAAGTAGTGTTGCACTTGTGACGCTTTCGTGAATTTTTTTGCGAAAGTGTCGTAATTTGCGACACTATTTTGCGACACCATGGCCAAAATAACAGGAATTCTTTGCCACCCTGCTGCAAAAGAAGGGTTTGGTCTTTTGGGCTGAAACTTGAAGGGAAGAAAGTCAACATCCCACAGATGTGCCTTTTGCTGGTTTGGTGACAAAATATTACAGGGATGCAAAGTTACAGTACTCCGAAATTGATGCTGTTTCTCATAGACTAACATTATGGCGTCTGCCGTGCCTTTCAGGGCCCGTATCTCGGAAACGCTTCGAGATACAGACCTTTCATCAGAAAAATGTGCTAACTGCAAAATTAGCCAGGAAAGTCATAATTTATATGAAATTTTAATTTTTTTTCTATATCGTGCGGTTTCTGAGATATAAGCAATTTAGTATTCCAAGTGCTCATTTTCTGCTCCAAGGCCCATTATTGTGCATACATTCTTTGTATTCACTGTGTTTTTCTATGCAGCTGTTGGTGAAAAAAAGTGTGTGTGCTTTCGTTATTGTCACAGTTAGCGTTCCCACTTGCGTTTCCGTAACTGTTTGCATTAGCGTTCCCGTCTATGCCACAGTGTGCATTACCCTTTGCGTTTACGTTTGCACTTGCATTTGCATTACTGTTAACATTTGCATTTCCATTACAGTTTTTGTTTGCGTTTCATTTTGCGTCACTGTGTGCATTACCATTTGCGCTTGTGTACGCGCTTCCATTTGCATTTGCGTTTCCTTTGACGTCATTGTTGCTGTTACCATTAGCATTTGCATTTCCTATTGTGGTGCCATGACCATGTGCATTACCATTTGCATTTCCATACGTGCTTGTGTTTGCATTTCCATTTGCATTACCGTTCCCGTCTACACCACCGTGTGCGTTACCCTTTGCGTTTTTGTTTGCGCTTGCGTTTGCATAACTGTTAACATTTGCGTTTCCATTACTATTTTTGTTTGCATTTCCATTTGCATTTGTGTGCGTGCTTCCATTTGTGTTTGAGTTTCTGTTTGTGTTTCTTTTGGTGTCATCATTGCTATTACCGTGTCTACATTTCCAATTATGTTACCGTGCCCGTGTGCATTACGGTTTGCGTTTCCGTATGCGCTTGCATCTGCGTTTCTACTTTCATTAACGTTTGCGCTTGTGTTTGTATTACCATTTTCGTTATGGTTTACGTTTGCATCACCATATGCATTAGCATTTGCGCTTGCGTTTGGATTGCCGTTATGTCACTATAATGCACATTCTCAAAAAGAAGAGAAATTCATGGCAAAAAAATCCATTTAATGCATCAGTTAGGGTTCTTCCACAGCGACAAAGTGAGGAAATTCAATGTTAGGGTTCCACCCTTGCACCCCACCCACCCTGCCACCACCAACGGGCATCGGGGTGTGCATTGGCATCATCGGTCCTAACTCTCACCCTATTCTCATATACTGCACCACCTCAACTTGTTTGCACATAGGATGGGGTGAGTTAAGACCGACAACCCCAACGCACACCCCAATGCCTGTTGTTGGTGGTGGTAGGTGGGGTACAAGGCTCAACATCATTTTCCTCACTTTTGTCACTGTGAAGAACACTAACTGATGCATTAATGGAGTTTTTTGCCATATGTGTGTGAGTATATATATATATATATATATGAAACACCACTCATTTTGTAGATATTTTTGTGCTGAACAAATGTTGTGCTCACAGTACCATGCTATCATTTTTTGTTTTAAAGTTATTTGCATTTGTTTGTTGAAAAAGTGACAAAAATATCAAATTGCTGCTTTTTTTGCTAATTTAAAAAAACTAAAAGGTATATATAAACAAAACACCACTCATTTTGTAGATATTTTTGTGCTGAACAAATGTCATGCTTACAGTACCCACTACCATGCTATCATTTTTTTATTTTGAAGTTGTTTGCACTTGTTTGTTGAAAAAGTGACAAAAAATTGAATGTTCTGCTGCTTTATTTGCCAATTTAAAAATCTGAAGGTATGTATAAATGACATACCACTCATTTTGTAGATATTTATGTGCTGAACAACTTTCATGCTCAAAGTACCATGCTGTCATTTTTCATTTTAAAGTTATTCGCATTTAAATATGGTTAGTGGAGCTAGAATGCATCTGCACAGCTGGCATAGCTCTCTCTCTCTCTTTCTCTCTCTTCATTGACATCATCAAGGCAGCCATTTTAGGATTTTCAGAGAAGGATTTTTGAATCAGGAGAGGCTGCGTTTAAAATTTTCAGATACTATAAAACTGCGTTTATCCTACTTTAATAAATGTAGTTTCAGTATAAATGTAAACATCAGCCTCTCCTTTACAAGCCTATAGAGTAATTTTTTAAAAAACAAAACGTATAAAAAGATGGTTTAGTTGTCCTTTAATTAAAGATTAATGTAGGGCTGATAAAATCGTATCAGCCAATCACAGCCCTGTATTTCCTAGACCCTTTTATAATACAAAAATGCTCCCATTTATAAGGTGGCAGGATTGACTCCTTATCTGCGTATGACATTGTGCTGTTTTGGTTCAGCAGGAATGGGGCTATGTGTCAGTACATAGCCCTGCCACTACTGAACACGCTACACATGACTTTGTTGTTGTTTAAGAGCAGCAGCAACCATTAGCCACTTGAGTGGCCTCATAGATTTTAACTGGACACCAGGGTGCTCAATCCCTGGTGCCAGCTACATGCCTGTATTTTTTACTGCATACCAACAGTGGGGTGCCCACCTCCAGTGCCATTCCTTCCCTTCCACCCTTCCATTTTATTTTCAACCCCTCAGCCTGTTAATCTGCTGACACCAGGGTGTCTAATCCACAGTGTCAGTGTACTCCAACCTTCAATCCCTTTCAGCAGTCTGGGACACCAAAATGCCCTCCCCCAGTTCCCCCAAGTATCTTGCTGACATTGGGATGCCTAATCCCCAGTGTTGGAGGTACAGTACCTAAACTAAAGAAAAGTGTCCATGACATATTTGTTTACTCCCTGAAATAAAGAAAACAGTCCCCATTGTCTGCCACTGTCCCCACCCCCACCCTGACCCTCTCACTCAGTATCCACCACCCCCACAACCCCCTTACTCTCTACTTACTGAGTAGAGCTGCTACAATGTAATCCTCTCTGGGCCAGAGACATATCATCACTCTTCAATGCTGGACTGGGAATGGAGGAAAACAGGTAAGTGTTGTATAAAGTATTTCAATACATTTTTAACTTTTACCCAACTTGGTCATTTTTTTATATTTTTTGCTCAAATTTTCAATATGCCCTTTTTGAGGCCCCACCTCATGAACAGGCATGATGAAATGATTACAATCCAGCCCAAAAGGTGATTTTGCAGTCACTGTGTGAAATTACCCATTGGGCAGGATTTCAAAATGTTCACCTCCTGAGTTCATGAGGCGGGGTCATAAGAAGAATATGTTGAAAATTTTGGGTAAAATATTCAAAAACAACAAAGTTATGAAGGTACATTGAACATTTTCAATGCCTACTAATAACTTTGTTAGTTTCCAACATTTTGACCCCAAATTTTCACCATAGCCGTTTTTTCACACCACCTCATAAATGTGATGGCTGTCAGTTTTCAAATCCTCACAAGCTGCAACAATGGCAGCTTGCACTGAGTGCTGGTGTGTCTGGGACCCTGCACCCGATTTTCCATCAGACATGGTCCCGGCACCAAAGTCTCGTCTCAGCTTGCTGCAACAATGGCAGTGTGCCAAACAGATGGCACACCCATGATGTGTGCTGCAACAGATGCGGGTGGTGGGGCAGTGACTGCACCCTTGGAAAGGAGAAAGGTTAGGGCCTTCCCAAACCCTGTGCCACTGGTTGCCTAACTGGTTACAAATAACCCAATCTAGTGCCCCCCCATGTGCCATAATGTACATTATCACTCCAAAACAGGTACAGTAGTCCCTGGTGATCTAGTGCCCCCTCCCCAATCCCCGACATGCCATAATGTACACCAATGTATATCAACAGGCATTCCCCCATGATTGCCCCCAAGCCCCAGTATGCCAGTAAAGAATTTCTACCCAGTCATTCCCTGGTGATATGGGGTCCCCACCCCAAGCCCGATATGCCCAAATATGGCACAGTCCCAAATGTCCCAACATCCCATTCCATTCTGGTGGTCTAGTGGCCCCCCCAACCTGGCAAGTACTGGCTACCACATGCTCCCCCATCCCGAACCCCAGTCGGGCACCTGGCACAATCCTCCTCACACCACCATGGCTGGATGCCAAAAGAACTGGCAGAGCACATACTGTATATAGTACATGCTCTAACAATTAATTTGGTGTCCTGCTATGGTGGTGTGAAGGGTCAAACCTATCGGGGTCTGGGATGGGGGTGCAAGTGTGTTAACCAGTACCTGCTGAGGTGAGGCCGCACTAGTCCAGATATGAGATGTTGGGGCATGTGCCATATTCAAGAATATCGGGCTAGGGTGGGGACCCTAGATAATCAGGGACTACTTGTTTTGGAGTGCGAATGTATATTATGGTACATGGAGGGCACTAGATTGGGTTATTTGTAACCAGTTAGGTTACCAGCAGCTCGGGGTTTGGGGGGGAAACAGTTGCATCCACTTGCCAGCCCTCCCAGTGGATGTCTAATGGTACCTAGCCCTAAGTCCTCGGGGATCAGTTTTGTAAATTCCAGATTAGGGGATGTGGCAGCCTGCGTCTGCCACAAGCCCCCTACCACCATGGTGCTCCCGAATCAGTGCCACAGGCAGAGCGCAGGCTGGGTCTATGTGATAATGGCGAATGTCTAAAGACGATTGCTGTTATTGCTCAGTTAGAGTGCTGGAACACATTTTGTGCGCTGACAGCCTGGCACACCAACTGTAGCGTCAGGACATATTTTACTACTTTCTGTGGGGTGGCTGTGCCACCCCTGCCAAGTTCTCAATTCCAGGGGTGGAAAGTAGTAAAAAAAAAAGTTTCGGGCCGGGTGCAATAAAAATTGCACCAGCGTCCAGACACAAACCCAGTACCTCAGCCACCACAGCCAGTGCCCAATCCCCGATGCCATGCTGCAGCTCGACCAATGACCGCAGCACCACCCCCTACAGCCTCTCCACCCCCAGCCCATGCTCACCATGCTCGCTTCCACCCCACGTGTGCATATGTATAGCGACATTCTGTCACCTAGTTCGCCCACCCCCTCATCTGGTCACCCTACCCATCAGTTGCCATGAGTGGATTGTGTGAGGAAGGTGTTGCTGTAACGGACGGCACCCTTCCTCATGCACCCACTTCACAGGTTACCACGCAGGCTGGCCTGGCACAGGGGAACCCAGCTATGCTGCAGGCTGCCTTCCAAATTGGGTTTGGCACAATGTGCATTGCAAGGTACCCCTTGCATCATTCCTCTTTGATGGAAGGTCCTTGCAGCACATTCAGACCTCTGAAAATCCGGCCCAATGTGTTTTTGCACTTCTGATGTGAAATAATGTTTCAGCTAGGATTTGAAAATTGTCACATACTGGATTAATGACGTGGTGTCATAAGAAGCCTATGTTGAAAATTTGGGATCAAAATATTAAAAAACAACAAAGTTATGAAGGTATGTTGTAGTTTTTCTACACACACTTATAACTTTGGTAATTAAGCAATAAGGCATGATGGGGGTGTGTTATGGTGGGATAACGGCCCACCTCGGGTGGGCTGAAGCATGAGGTGAGCATTCTTTACACCCATTTCATAATTTTCAATATTTTAACCCCAAATGTTTAATATAGGCATTTTTCACACCACCTCATGAACCTGCCAGCTGTCATTTTTTTAAATCCTGGCCTAAATGGGATTTTGCTCTTGTGGCATGAAATAACATTTCATCCAGTATTTTGTAAATGACATCTGTCATGTTAAGAAGGAAGGGACATAAAAAGACCATGCTGAGAATTTGGAGTCAGAATGTCACCCCCCCAAAAAAAAATTGTGAAGTAATGTTGTTTGCAGGGACAGCTTTTGCCCAGTGGGACCACATTGCCTTCTCGTGCCAGTGACCTAAATTTGGCTCATGCTCTGTGAGCCAATTGAATGGGCCAAAGCTGGGGGGGAGTGCTGTGGCATGCGGCACCATCCCCAGCCTGGGGAGGGACAGAGCAGAGTTGTGGCACACACATGACACCTTGTTGTGGGCCAGGGAGCCTTCCCTCACAAGGGGTTGACATGCATGTTGAGGCTTGATGGGCCTATGCACTACATCGGGACAAGTGGTGTGGCAAGAAAAATAGGGAAAGTGTACCTGGCAGGATGAAGGTCAGGTCACTGTAAGCCCTGCACCAACTACAGGCCCCCTACTGCTGTCAACTGCCCAGCCCTGCCACCCTCCATCTCAGGAACTTACCTTGTACCTTTGGTACCCCCAACATATTTCCCCATGTTGGGCATAGCAGGGGAAAGGGCATCCACCCCCTCTTGACTTTCAGTCACTTTGTCAGTCCATCATGCTGTCAGTGTTGCAGGGTGAGCGAAAGGTGGTGGCTTCATCCTTCCCTGGTGGCAGTCGATGAGCAAAGCAACTTGCTCCCCCCAGAGAGAAGAGTGGGCTTAGGGTTGCTGAATCTGTCCATATCCCCCACACTGGTCTCCATGAGTGACCCAGGTCCATTCCTGAACCCGGGACGCTGCTGTGGTACCATTATTTACCCTCCAGGTTAACTCACTTTAACCCCCACCAAACAATACAATCCCTTTCCAACCAACACAGCTGATCAGTATTCTTATTAGTCGTACTAACCTATTTTCCACTTTATGTCTACAAGTTCAGTGGAATTAAAAAGATGGTGCAACACAACACCAGCCTAGGTGCTGCAGAACGCGTATATGCCACGTGTATCAGATAAGTACTGTTTTGTGTTTAGAGTACCTTGTTTGTCCTAGTTAGTTACTAAACAGCAGCAAATCTTCTGTGACCCCACTGCTTATTTTACACATACATTCAAGCAAACGTTCGGCAAGTACAAATGCTTGTTCTTTTCTGATGGAGTGCCGTCATCTGGGGTTTCTTCTTTGTTGTGAAAAAAAAGCTACTTTAGTCACAATTGATGAACGTATTCATCTAGTTCACCACAGAACTGAATTTTGTCAAGGTCCTTTGTTGGACAGAATATTTCTCCTGTTCAGTTACTAAAGCCCTGCAGATCCTTTGTGACTCCATTGCTATTCTTATTTTGCAGGTATGACTGGGTGTTCCCCAAGCCGAACAAGCCCCCCCCCCCCCAACAATCCACAGGGCCCAGGTAATAATTCTTTGTTATTAGTAATGTGTCTATGCTGGGATGGTATAGTGTAAAGGTACAACTACACTTGCTGGTTGGTGAGGCAGGGCTTAAAATATCTCCATGATTCTGTTTATTTCATTTTGCACAGGTCCCAAAGGAACCTGCACAAATGAGGATATCATTCCATTGGTACACTGTTGTAACAGCGACGCTGTTACAGGGACAGCAACCCACCGACATCCACATTGTCAACCGGGTTGCTGGAGCAATGCCAGAGTCATCGACTCCGGAGTTTAGTTGCTCTCCCCTGATATCCGCCTCCCCCCGGAGTTGGAATCCTTAAGTCTGGGGGGCAGGGGCTAAGCACCCTGCATGGGGGGGCACAGCCCTCCCCGCATGAACACCGATCATATGTTGGTACATTTTCCAGTCGGGAACCGAAGTCGGCAGCGTCAGGGATGTCAGTGACCATGTGTCGCTGTAGGGGAGGTCGCTGACATTCCTGTCGCCATGACAACATGAAACCTCATTCCATTATCACAAAACGAAGGAAAATCCATTACTAAAAACTACATTAATGCAGGCATTAGGATTAAAGAATGCAAAGTGCACAAAGTAGGGGAAATGAAAAAACAGGGTTTGGGGTCTCTGGAATCTTGGTGAAGTGGTTGTGGGGTGCTCCTTTGCGTTGTCATCCTTAATACCCAGCCCTCCCCAAAGCAAACAAGGTCAGACATCATCTCTTTTCTTCTTGCAGTGTCTGCGGGGCCCTGTGTGAAGAAAGCAATGATTGATTTTGTTGGCAACGTGTGGTGTGCGATATAAGGCACTGGCTTGGATCTGTACGTTGTGCTTCAGACAGGAAGCTACAGGTTGGGGTGGGCATTAGGGTTGACAACCCCAAGGAACACAGCACCATTGATTTGCAAAAACTCAGGAGACCCAAAATCCAAATGTTTTTTATTTCTCCGTTTTGTGCACTTTGCATATCTCAACCCTAATGTCTGCATTAACGTAGTCTTTTGCAATGAACGTATACATATATATATATATTTTCATTGCAAAAATCAAATACGTTAATGCACCAGTTAGGGCTGTTATTAAACTGTAAAAAGCAGGAAAATTTGATGTTAGGGTTTTCAACCTTAAAACCCCTACCCAACCCCTGAAGCTAATAAAGGGTGGAGTCTTCCTTGGGATTGTCAACCCTAATGCGTACCCAATTGCAGTGACAGAAAAGCTAAAATGTGATGGAGATAGGTGTGTATGTTTCATCAGTACATACAATGCGGTGAGAGTTAGGGCTGACAACCGCAAGGAATACTCCACCCCTTATTCGCTTCAGGGGTGGGGCAGGGGTTTTAGGGTTGAAAACCCTAACGTCAAATTTCCCTGCTTTTTACAGTTTGATAACCAACCCTAACTGGTGCATTAATGTAGTTTTTTTTGCAATTAATTTCCTTACTTTTTGAGACAGAGTAATCATAACCTTATTTGCTTGTTGCGCTCCCACCCATCTATAGTTTTTGAAATAGAGTAATCATATGCTTATTTGCCTGTGGGAGCTCAGGGCCCTTTGGCCCTGCACTCCCATCCTTACATAGATGCGTATATACAGTATATATGTATGTAGCTGTGGAAGGTCCCTGCACTTGCATTTATAGGACAACAGGCAGTATAGCGCAGTGGTCTAAGGCTCTGAGCTGCAAATCTGGTGACATCCAGCAGACCAGACATGGTTTTGAATCCCACAGCTTCCACTTGCATACTGTGTGACCCTGAGCAAGTCACTTAACCTCCTTGTGCTCCCAGGTCGCTCCTGTAAAAAAGCTTTCAGCTTAGTGTGCTATACCTGGTTAAACAATTAAATAAAAAAAAAAAAAAACAGTGACCAAATTATCAGCATAGGCATCTTATTACCCTACCTCATGTACCAAGTACAGAAAAATATTTCTATCCCCGCCATGACGTAATTCCACACAACTGCAATGCCATTCTGCACCACAGATGCGAAAACACATTTTAGCCAGGATTTGAAAAATGACAGCTGTGACATACATGAGGTGGGGTAATAAGAAGGCTATACTGAAAATTTGTGGTCAAAATATTTAAAATTTTCAAAAGTTCAGTGCGTGCATAGCAAAATTACAATGAATGGGCATAACTTTTTCATTTTTACATATTTTGACACCAAATTTTCAATATAAACTCTATAGACTCCACCTCATGAATAAGGACAGGAAACATTTTCAAATCCTGCATGAAAGGTGAATTCACCAAGCGACCACAAACTCATTTTTCAGGCAGGAGTTGCGTAATGACAGTCATATTGTTCATGAGGTGGGGTCCCCAAAAGACTATGTTGAAAATTTGGTGTCAAAATGTAAAAAAAAATGGCAGTCATGCATAAAAGTTGAAACCCCCATTGAAATACATTGAACCGCATTTACCTTAGTTTCTCATATCGCAGTTCCAGCAGCAGGACGTGTCATCAATCGGAAAGTGGTTCTTGAACCTGGGACCTGTTCAGATGAGTGAGGGTGTGTGGGGGTGTACTGGGGTTGTGTGGGGTAGTGGGTGTTGAGTAGGAGGTGGGGTAGGGGGTTGATCAGCGAGGGACCACTTTCTTTTTTGCAGGGAGAGAAGAAAAAACAAAACATTGAGGGACAGTTTTCTTTATTACTCACAGTGATATGGGGGGAGGGGTGCCACTAGACACCAGGGACATTAATGGCAACATGGGGGGGGGTGATCAGAGAACATGAGACACAGACCCCATCATCCTGGAAAATTTCAGGAAAAAATTAAATTTTGTCTGGGCTGTAGATGTGAGCAAAAAATCCCATGTAAAGTATAGGCAAAAAAGTGGCAACGTTTCACTTTTGTGTTACACCATATCTCACATACCATACAAGATGCCATTACAAAATGTTACATGTTTTGAGACACTGGTAGAATGACCATGCATGCCAAATTTTGAGCTATTTCGTCAAAGAATGCCAAAGTTATTAAGGTGCAAAAACTGGAATTTAACATAGAAGTGCCAATACAGCCCAAACTATAGGGTTGCTACCGTGCCCCTGTAATATATATATATATATATATATATGTATATTATATATAGATAGATAGATAGATATTAGGGGCATGGTAGCACTCCTAGAGTTAGGGTTGAGTAGGGTGTTTAATGTTAATCTGCTAACTTTGCACCATAATAACTTCTCTCTCATTCAGGGAAATTGCATGAAAGTTTGCATGCGCAGTCTTGGGGACAAGGTATCTTGATCTGGCAAGTTTTGTGACAGTTGCATATCTAGAATCTGAGGTCCAGATAGTGTAAAAAGTGTAAAACATTGGGGTTTGAGGCCAATTTCTTGCTCTTTCCTGCAGGCCAGACAGTTTGGAATTTTGTTCTGAAATGTTTAGGGTAGAAGGGGCTTACCCTAGAAAGAGACCTTTACTTGGTTTGGTGAAAAAATATTAATCAATTCTTGAGTCATAAGGATTTGAATTTTGGTTCTGAGCATGCGCAGCAGGGTCTTTCATTTATATTCCCAACGCGAAAGAATAATTTCAGCCTCATAAGAGAAGATTCTTTTTTTGTGAGCCAAAATTATTCATTTATGAGAAAAAAAATATTTTTTTTGTTTAGCTACCATCTTTTTGAAAATTTAAACAGCCATAAAAATGATGCCCTGGAGAAAACCAAGCACATGCATCTAGCTAAACAGGACTTGTTTAGCTCAATTCTGGAATTGTAGTTTAAAAAATTACCCTGAAATATGGTTTTGGGCATTCCTCAAAGCCTTTCTGGAAGGCTTAGTGAGGGTTCTTATGAAAAAAACAGTGGTTCTTTCGTGAGCTGAATGGCATGAGCTGAACAACGTGACCTTCTTGTTTTTTATGGCAGCAGCTGGAGTGCTGCTGCCCACTTCAGTGAGAGGAGTGAAGGGTGCAGCTTCAGTGAGAGCAGTGAGTCATTGATCACTGGATCATACAAAAGAGCTATGGTTCTTTCACGAGATCAACAGTGGGACTATTTATGCTTTTTGCCTATCTGTCTGTCTGTCTGTCTGTCTATCTATCCTAATAATTTATAGTAAGTGGTCCACGGTGACCACCAGTACAGTTTCTTTCTCCCACCTCCCCTCCAGGTTGCCCACTCCTTCCCAGTGTTTAATAATAAAATTTAATTCTAAGTGGATGGGGGTGTACACCCCCGATACCGCATCTCCTGCCCCCCTCCCCTCCCCTCCAGGTTAGCCACTCACCTTATCAAGTTCATAGTTGGCAGCAGCGGGCTGCTTACTCCTGGTACTGCAAAAAATCATCCCGACACTAAGATGCCCAATCCCCATTGTTGGCTTGAGTCCACCTGAAAACTGTCCTTCATTGATCTTTTCTATTTTTGCTTTTGTTTTGTAATAACCTGAAAAAGAAAACAATCCATTGAAAATCTGACCCCTGCAGACCTTCACCCACCCCTCCCTGACCACCCACTCTGCACCCACCCCCCACACACCCTCACTCACCTAAAACTGTCCCACAACATAGATCCACTCATTGATCGAAAACATATCTTGCTGCTGGTACCAGCGACTGCAATATGAGAAAATAAGGTAAGTTGGTTTAATATATTTCAATAGAGTTTGAGCTTTTATCCAGTACTTTGTCATTTTATAAATATTTTTATACCAAATTTTAAACAAGGCCTTTTTGGGACCCCACTTCATGAACGAAAGCCGTAGAATATTTTCAGATCCAGCCCAAAAAGTGATTTCATAGCTGCTGAGCAAAATTACCTAGTGGGCAGGATTTGAAAAGTTTCACCTATTGGCTTCATGAGGTGGGGTCATACAAAAGCTATGCAGGAAACTACAGAGCTGTCAGTCTGACCTCTGTGGTAGGGAAAGTGATGGAATCACTTCTGAAGGAAAGAATAGTTGAGTACCTAGAGGCCAGTGGGGCACAGGACCCAAGGCAGCATGGGTTCACAGCGGGAAGGTCATGTCAGATGAATCTAATAGATTTCTTTGACTGGGTGACCAAAGCAGTAGACCAGGGAGGGGCTGTGGACATGGCCTACCTAGACTTTAGCAAGGCATTTGACACAGTCCCACACAAGATTAATAGTCAAATTAACCAGCCTGGGAGTGGGTCCCAGGGTGGTAGCCTGGGTAAAACACTGGCTGGACAACAGGACACAGAAGGTAATTGTAAATGGAGTCCACTCTGAAGAAAGAGGAGTTACTAGTGGGGTACACGAGAGTTCAGTATTAGGTCCAGTCCTTTTAATGTCTTCATAAGTGACATTGCAGAGGAACTGGAAGGAAAAGTATGCCTCTTTGCAGATGACGCAAAGATCTGCAACAGGGTTGATACACAAGGAGGCGTGGAAAGGATGAGAAGGGACTTGGCAAGGTTGGAGGAATGGTCAGAAGTATGGCAGCTAGGATTCAATGCAAAGAAGTGCAAAATAATGCACCTGGGAAACAAGAACCCAGGGGAAGAATACACAATGGGGGGAAGGTAGTAACAACAACAAAAAAGGAAAGGGAC